>OY821518.1:91006960-91606960 GCA_963682025.1 Cordilura impudica | reverse complement strand
TATGCCCTTTTTTAAATCCAAATTGTTCTTTAGCAACAATAGAATTGGTCGTTACAAATTCACTAAGACGAGAATGTAGTATTTTTTCAAATATTTTACCTAAGTTACTTAATAAACTAATAGGTCTATAGGTATTTGGGTTATTTTTTGGCTTACTAGATTTGTTGATAGCTATAACCTTAGCGTTTTTGAAATGGTTTGGGAAATAGTTGAGTATGATGCAGCTGTTAAATATTATAACCAGTAATTTTAGAGCTTTGGGTGGTAGTTTCTTTAAGAGCAGGTTGGGAACATTGTCAAAACCAGGAGATTTTGAGGGTTTTATTGATGAGACAATATTCATTACTTCTTCTAGAGATGTATAAATTGCTGACTCAGAACTGGGATTTTCCTTCTTAAAATTATTAACTGTTGTATTTATTACTATATCCGCTGAGTGGTTGTAATTCGAAGTGAGGTTTTTTGCTTTGACAAATGTATTTGCCAGGACTTCAGCCTTGTCCTTATCAGATGTTATCCTTGTATTTCCAACCTCAAGGTGAGAGATTTGATTTTTTCCTTTTCCTCGCAAGTTCCTGCTTATTCTCCAAAATGATTTATCACCTGGTTTTAAATTGGATAATAATTGACACCATTTCTTATTGCGTTCCGAATTAATACTTTTATCAATCATGTTACTTAGAAACTTAGTACATTGATTATAAAAAATTTGCTCGGCTATATTTGAAGATCGTTGGCTTTTTCTTTTAAAGCTTCTTCTTAGTTTAATATATTTCACAGTACTTTCTGGTAATGTGTAATTATTTTGTTGGGTTATTTTAGGTGTAGACGCATCCCTTGCTTCGAAGACTACATTTATAAATTTTTGTATTTCCTGATCAATAACTACCTTGGTATTGTATATATCCGAATATAACGTGATTTTATTGTCTAAAAAATTCATATAAATGTTCCAGTTGGTTGCACTATAATCATAATAATTGAGGTCAACATGCGAGGCCATTGATGTTTTAAGTGTACATATAATGGGGCGATGCCCTGATGGTATTTCGTAATCCATTGTTTTTACGTTTATATTTAAAGCGGTATTGCTTAAAATAATATCGACTGTGGATGCTTCGTGATTTTGTTGATGGGGGAATAGGGTTGGACTATTAGGACAGTGTATGAAAAAATTGCTTGATTGCTGTAGATTGTTCAGTGCGATTCCTGCCGTATTATTTGAACGGCAATTCCAAGAACAATGTTTGGCATTTAGGTCACCAAAAACTATATATTCTTTGGTGGGAGATGTTAGGTTCAAGATATCAGCACAAAAGCTTTGGGTATATCTTGGTGAATATAACGAAGATACAACAATAGGTCTATTATTTATAATAACTTCAATTGAGATGTTTTCGATTGATGAAGTGTTTGATATAAAGAGGTTTTTATGAGCGACAGATTTATGAATTAACAGAGCTACTCCTCCTCCTCTTGCATCTGTTCTGTCACTTCTATATAAATAATCATTTTTAAAATGGGGTCTATGATTTTCTGAAAAAAATGTTTCATTCAAAGACGCTATTTTAATATTTTCTCGTTCAATTAGTATCTCAAATTGTTTTAATTTAGAAAAGTTTGAAATACCATTAGCATTCAAGTGAAGCATTTTGAATTCGTTTAAATTATTAGTATAATCCATGGGCGTATTTTATCATTGGCATTACAACTTTAATTTGTTGTACTTTTGAAGTGCACCTATGCAAATCACATAGCTGTAGTGAAAATATCAAAAAGCTCATCAATGCTAAACAAATCGTTGTTTGTTTTCAGCTGGTTAACATATGTAGCTTTGCTGTTATTATTGATGATATTGTTACAATTTGTGTTGTTGTTTCTTAAATTAGGGAAATCTCCCACATTAAATTGAAATGAGTTATTTTGTTGTTGTCTGCTTTTATTTGGACTTTTAGAAGTTACTCTTGTTTTAGTTTCCAAATAGAGAGAACGTAACGGACAGTTGATGTCGTTTGCAGAGTGATCAGTTCTCTCTTTTCCATGTTTTTTGCAATTAAAGCATGTAAAAACAGCTGGTCTTTTTTCATTTGTGTTAAACGGACACACACTTATATGATGTTGTTCTGCACATATCATACACGCAGCACTACGATGACAATGTTCACCGCCATGGCCATACATTAAGCAGTTCCAGCATTGAGTTGGTTTATTTCTGGATCTAGATTTATATTTTTTCCAAGAAATTATGATATTGGAAATTGTCCTTGCATTTTTTAAGGCAGTTGGGTTAAAATTTTTACGAACAAATTGAACTTTGTAAACTGCATTGTTGTTCGAACTGAATTTGGTGACTATTTCAGCCACGGAAGAAGGGGATAGGTTGTAGTTATTTAACTCTTCGGTGATGTTCTCGAGTTTATGCGGGGTAAACCGTGTAAAAAGGTGGTGTATAACCTATTTTCTTTGGAGCCTTAAGAATGAAACTCCATCTTATTCTCTTTAAGTATTTGTTTGTAGCATTCGTACATTTTATTACTTGGAGCAAAAATTTTGGTACCAATTGAAGTACGTTTGAAAATACAATCTTTACCAAGTAGTTTTCGTATTTCTGCAAATGAGGCGTTGGCTTCTACAACTATAGGTGGGGGTTTGTGTTGTTTAATATCATTAATATTTGATGCAGGAGTTACGTCCATATCATTGAGGCCAGCAAGCAGGCTAAATTTGTTTCTTGAAGTTGACGCAATGTTCGGGTTAACAAAGAAAGTTTTCTTTTTTTAAACTCTTTCTTTTAACTCATACTCTCTGTTTGTCTGTCTGTCGTGGGGCAACCCTATTCCCCCTTATCCAGTTGATCTGAAACTTGGCCCATAGTCTTGCTGTGGCTACAGATTAATTTTATGGTAGTCACTCACAGTCACGCGTAGTCATGCACAGTCACGATCTAAATGTCATTTCCCCTCATCCGATCGATCTGAAACTTGGTCCATACATTTGCTGTGAAAAAAAGATTAACTTTGACTTAGTCACGCACAGTCACTCATGGTCACGCACAGTCACGGAGAGATTAAAAACGGATTTCCCCTCATCCAATCAATTTAAAACTTGGTCGATATACTTGCTGTAAAGAAAGATTAATTTCGACATAGTCACGCACAGTTACTCATAGTCACGCACAGTCACGGAGTGATTTAGAACCCACTTCCCCTTATCCACTCGATCTGAAACTTGGTCGATAAACTTGCTGTGAATAAAGATTAACTTTGACATAGTCACTCACAGTCACGCATAGTCACGCACAGTCACGGAGTTATTTAAACCCGCCATTTCCCCTCATCCAATCAATCTGAAACTTGGTCCATAGACTTGTTGTGACCAAAGTTTTAATTTTAAAATAGTCACGCAAAGTCACGGAGGGATTCAAAACTCATATGCATAAGGAAAGAAAGAGTTTTAATAAAAACTTTTGTTTTTATGGGTTAGATTATTTCCAGTGATTACTTAAGAATATCCTGTAAAAATATTGAAAACAATTTTTCTTTAAATCGATCATTTATGAATCATCCAATTTGTGATTTGGAATTACATAAAAAATTCAGACCCGATATTTTTTTCTCATGCATTTATTTATTGGATCTTCACATAGTGAACTAACAGTAATTATTTAAATCTTAGAATTAATACTTAACTTATTAAATCCGACCGGTGCCAGAAAAAATTTAATGTTTCTACATAAATTCGAAATAAATAAATATTCATTGGCTTAGATAACCTCAAGCATATATTATGAGATCTACAGTCTCTCTACTTCTTAGGCGTTGGTGTATGCGATTGTTGAGAAGGTCACGTGCTAACAGACTCGGGTGAGTTTCTAGTTTCTTCAAGTAGCTTGAACAGTTTTTCATAATTTCGACTTTAACTAGGGGTATGATTAATTCTCTATGCAATTAAGATTTTCTCACATACCATGGGGCGCGGGTAATCAACTTTAGGATCTTACTTTGCCACCTTTTTATTTTCTCTATATTAGAAGCTGAAGCGGTTCCCCAAAACTGTACACCGTAGCACCAAATGGGTTTCATGATTGAATTATATATCAATAACTTGCAATCAAGAGTTAGCTTTGAATTTCTGCCCATTAGCCACGTAAGTTGAACTAATTTTAATTTTATATGTGTTAATTTTGATTCTATGTGATTGTTCCAAGTAAGGCGGCAGTCAAGATGAAATCCCAAATATTTAAGATCAGAATGTTGCAGTATTTGCTGATTATTTAGTCGAATACTTTTTGTTCATTTATTCTTATTTTCCACCTGTGTAACCAGTACTCCAATTGTTAAACATGTCGTTGTAAAAGTGTAGATGCTGTTGAGGGGTCCTCGTGAATACTCAAAATTCCATGTCATCTACGAAGGTTGAAGTAATCGTGTTTTCATTAGTTGGTATAACCGCTGTATAAAGAATGTATAGGAGCGGAACCAGAATACTCACTGTAGAACACCAGCTTTTATATCTTGAGGGGGCTTGCAAAGTTGCTCTCCTTTATTGAGACTTTCCTGTTAATCATATAGCTTTCCATTAGTTTAGGAATGTTGGGGGGCAGCAACGTTTTAATTTTATAGAGTAGACCCTCGTGCCAAACCTTATCGAAAGCTGGCGAAACGTCAATAAAGAGAGCAGAGCAGTACTTTTTTTTCTTCAAAGGCTTTTCCTATAGCGCTTACTAACCTATGGAGTTGCTCAATGGTGCTGTGTCTTCAGCTAGATCCGAATTGATGTGCTGGAATAACGTTATTTTGATCTACAGCTACAGTAAGCTTATTTATTTATTTTCTCGAACAGTTTTGACAGATCTGAGAATAAACGAATCGACCTTTGTGTGGTAACGAGCGAAACTTTCCATTCTGAGGAATAATATTCAAGGCATAATACTGCGTTAAATATAAAAAGAATTGTTGTTGTTTGTAGACCAATTTAATAATTTTTTAGTATTCTTAGAACCTTAGAATTGACGTAGAAAAATAGTTTAAGGCCCTGAAGATGTCAACAACTGTTTGACGAAACGTTGGCGAAAATATATAAAACTGTGTTTTAATAAACTACAACCAAGCAACTTACATAAAAAAATACTATAAAAAGAATTATTCTCAATGCTGTTCTGTGTAACTCGCAAAAGCATTTCATTACTGATCCCGTCGATCCTCAATGTTTTTTTAGGGACATTGATCTCAAATCGAAGTGACACTGCACTGTTTTGGCTCATTATTTGAACGAAGGTAACTCATTTATTGAACGGAGTAAAAACTTTTTTCAAATGTTCTACAAATAGAACATACCGTCATAACATAAATTTTATCGCAGCATAATGTTTACACTCTCACAGTTAAATGTTGCGGCGCTTATGAAACTTAAACATGTATAAGATGTTGCTTTAAATTGTTCAACATTTAAGAGTTATGCTTCTTGATTAAGCCTACTTTAGTAGAATAATTTATATATTATTTTTAAGCTTTAGCTAAAAATATTCTATATTCTATTTCTATTTCTATGGAATCCTTTTAAGATGAATATATTTATAAGATAAGTATGTAGCACATCAATAATTTTTCCACTTCTCAGTTTTCAGGCCAATTATGATGCATATTTATAACCTTACCCTACTTGTTTCTTCCTCTTTATTGAACTTTTTCAATTGTCCCAAATAACTATAAAATAAATATGCGATAAGTACTGTGATAATTAGAAAAAAAACTGAACAACCACTCATGTGTTTTTTTATTTGCGTATCATAACATTTCATTGTGGAAAAGCAATCGATACTTTCTGTTACACTTTTTCGAATAAATATATGTATGTGTGTGTATGTGCTATATATGTATGTATGTATGTAATGTTCATTGTATGTATTTATGATTGCTGTTATTTGCAAATAATGTTTATTTACTTTTTTATTATGTGTCAATAAACAAATAAAGGAAAATAATCACAGAAAATGTTTCTAAATAAGACAATTAAATTGTTGTTTACCAGTATTTGATGTTGACGTTCTTATCATTTTGAAATATTACAAACAGTTGTAAGCACAAGTTTGAAAATCTTAGCATTTTTAATATTTTCAAGAAAAACCGACCGGAGATAGCGTTAAGTAATTTAGATTATAAATAAATATGTTAATATGAAATCTAAATCAAAAATAAACCCTGCTGCAGATTTCTTAGGCATATTCCCCATATAAAGCTGCTTCCCGATCTTCACTACAATCTATCAAAAGAACAAAAATATTTCATAGATTTGTCTGTTTTTTTCTTTATGTTTCTGCAAAATAGAAGTGACTTCCAAATATGGTCAGGATCGGTCCATGTATATCTAGCATCCGATATGAACTTTTTCAGGCAAAAAAAAAAAAATAAAAATAACGATGCAACTGAAATTTGGTTTATGCTTATATTCTATATCCAATTAGCAGGACCTGAGACCCCTTCTCCAAGTATCATATACTCAGTTCAGACCGACTATAATATTCTTACTTCTTTTTAATGACTTCGGTTCAATAAATCCAAATTTTGTTAATTTAAATTTAAAAAAATATATAAATTTGAAACGGATGGAGCATTCAGTCTCACCCCCTACAAATATGTGAATAGCAAAAAATCTGAGAAATACAAAGGTTTAGGCCAATCAAAAAACATTTAGTCGTGCCTCAATGCGATTAAAAATTTCAAGTGTATTTATATGGGGAAAGTATTACTTTTTTCAGATTGTACGAAAATTTCGTTCTATAGTTTAATTTTTCCACCAAGTTGTTATATAATTCGGGATCAGTATTAAATTATCCTTTCAAAAAGCTATAAAACTTCAAAATTGAATAAAACCTCGCCAATAAATAGCAAATGCTATTTTGTGCTAAAAAATCTCATGAAATTTGATGGCATTTTTTTTTCAACTTTGAGAAATTGATGAAAGCCATAAGTTCTTTTTGGTCTCTATACTTATAAGTACTCAGATATAAAGTATTGTTCTATTGCGCATTGAGACCGAAAATGGGAAATTTTTTTGTTAAAATTTTGCAAACTCCTTTTTCAAGTTTAAAAAAATTTTCTTAAACAAAATTAAAAAAACTGGATATAAAACCCTAAGGTTTTGTTAAATACATGTTACAGATTAACTGTGTGAATTTTTAAGTAAATCCCTATATCAGAATTTTTTCGAGCAATAAGCAGATAATTGCACCAAAAATATATCACAATGGATAATTTTGATCCCAGGAGTACTGAAGGGTTAAATAAATAAAAATTAACCGAATTATTTTTCTTAAATTCTAAATAGTGGTTTCATCGAGTTTAACAGAAAAACTCGTTTTCGGTCATTTTTATTTAAAAATATCTTATAATCCAAAGCTGGCCTTGGCAAATAATGGGTTAACGTTCTCGGATTTATCCCAAATTTTAGGAGCGGAAGTTCTACACATTTGGTTATTATATTCTAAGCATCGCATCTAAAAATTCAACAGCACTTACAAAATATTTGAATTTTTTGAATAAATTGTCTTTTATTAGCTTGGGGTCATACATATATGACCCTAATTACAAAAGGGCTAATGGGGTCATATTATTTTTTCCGAAACCCTAGGCTATTAAGATAAAATATAACATTTAAAAGTAGAAAAGTGATGAATTTCTGATACAAAGTATGTATTTAAAAAGATTACATTTACAGAATATTTTACTAAAATCCCATTTTTCTCGAAATCCGCAAAAATAAAATCTTTGTCAAAAAAATTCTGGGATAGGGATTTACTTAAAAATTCACACAGTTAATCTATGATGTGTATTTAACAAAACCTTGTCATTTTATGTCCAGTTTTTTAAATTTTGTTTAAGAAAACTTTTTAAAGCTTGAAAAAGGAGTTTTCAAAATTTTATAAAAAAAATTTCCCATTTTCGGTCTCAATGCGCAATAGGTTAACAACGTGGTAATTAAACAATACTTCATATCTGAGCACTTATAAGTATAGAGACCAAAAGGAAATTATAACTTTAATCAATTTCTCAAAGTTGAAAAAAATGCCATCAAATTTCATGGGCTACTTTTTTTTACCACAAAAGTGGTCTGGGGCATTTGCTATTTATTGGCGAGGTTTTATTCGATTTTGTAGTTTTATAGCTTTTTGAAAGGATAATTTAATATGATCCCGAATTGTTTAACAACTTGTCGGAAAAATTAAACTATAGAACGAAATTTTCGTAAAATCTGAAAAAAGTCATATTTTCCCCATATAAACACACTTGAAAGTTTCAATCGCGTTGAGGCACGTCTAAATGTTTTTTGATTGGCACAAACCTTTGTATTTCTCAGTTTGAACATTTTTTTTTCCTCCATATAATAAAGGGCCACCCTAATGGAGCATAAAATGTTCTAAAAAATTATGAAATTAGGTATTTTTAATAAAATAACTCAAACTCTGTTGCAACTTTTAATAAAATTTAAATTTTTCAAAAATTTTCTTTCCCTAGACAATTAAATCCTACTTTTTTGGATTTAATGAAAAAAAAAAAAATGTAAAGCCGATTCAAAAACGCAACTATTCCCCATTAGTTCTCCAAAATGCACTAAGATGCCAAACAAAAAGCGCTGGTAGAATTCAAAAAGTTTTCTGCAATCAGCCTTTTTATATAAAAGAGAATTTGACCAACAATAATTATAAAATTCTTTAAAAAGCTGTTCAGTTAAAAAAGCAAAATAACCTACAATCCGCGTATACTTTTCGGGGCCTTGTTTACGTAAAACGTCTACGCATGGATGAGCCTATTTGTATAGCGCATATCTATGTTCTTGACCAATTATATCGTGATCAGCCTAATCTGCCATCCAAAGCAACATCATTTTAACTATATTTTTATATTCCATATTACCAGCTATTACTTTTTTTTTAATCATAAAGTAGCTTTAATCATAATTTTCTTTGCAATTATTAATGTTTGTAAATCTTACTACGCCTTTTAAACTCTTTCTTTTAACTCACACTCTCTGTCTGTCTGTCGTGGGTGGACCCCATTCCTCCTCATCCAATTGATCTGAAACTTGGTCCATAGTCTTGTTGTGACTAAAGATTATTTTTGGGGTAGTCACGCACAGTCACGCATAGTCACGCGCAGTCATGGGGTGATCTAAATGTCATTTCCTCTCATCCGATCGATCTGAAACTTAGTCCATACACTTGCTGTGAAAAAAAGATTAACTTTGACTTTGTCACGCACTGTCACGCATGGTCACGCGCAGTCCCGTAGTGACGTAAAACCCATTTCCCCTTATCTGATCGATCTGAAACTTGGTCGATAGACTTGCTGTGAAAAAATATTAAGTTTGACATAGTCTCACGCACAGTCACGCATAGTCACGCGCAGTCACGGGGTGATCTAAATGTCATTTCCCCTCATCCGATCGATCTAAAACTTAGTCCATACACATGCTGTGTAAAAAAGGTTAACTTTGACTTAATCACGCACAGTCACGCATGGTCACGCGCAGTCACGTAGTGATGTAAAACCCATTTCCCCTTATCCGATCGATCTGAAACTTGGTCGATAGACTTGCTGTGAAAAAATATTAAGTTTGACATAGTCACGCACAGTCACGCATAGTCACGCACAATCACGGAGTGATCTAAATGTCATTTTCCTTCATCCGATCGATCTGAAACTTGGTCCATACACTTGCTGTGAAAAAAAGATTAACTTTGACTTAGTCACGCACAGTCACGCATGGTCACGCGCAGTTACGTAGTGACGTAAAACCCATTTCCCCTTATCCGATCGATCTGAAACTTGTTCGATAGACTTGCTGTGAAAAAATATTAAGTTTGACATAGTCACGCACAGTCACGCATAGTCACGCACAGTCACGGAGTGATCCGATCGATCTGAAACTTGGTCCATACACTTGCTGTGAAAAAAAGATTAACTTTGACTTAGTCACGCACAGTCACGCATGGTCACGCGTAGTCCCGTATTGACGTAAAACCCATTTCCCCTTATCCGATCGATCTGAAACTTGGTCCATACACTTGCTGTGAAAAAATATTAACTTTGACTTAGTCACGCACAGTCACGCATGGTCACGCGTAGTCCCGTAGTGACGTAAAACCCATTTCCCCTTATCCGATCGATCTGAAACTTGGTCGATAGACTTGCTGTGGGGGAGTTGCTATTTTTGTCAAAAGTCATTTATCGTAAACTTTGTTGTAAATCTGACTGCGAAGACCTTATTGAACCATTCAAAGGCTTTCGATACTGTCGACCACTTAATGCTATGTAATAAGCTGAAACATCTTTTTAATATCTCTTCATCATCTGTTAATCTGCCTCGATCCTACCTATCTGATCGCACCCAATCCGTTTACGTGAAAAATAAAATCTCAACAACGTTGAATATTAAATGGTGCGTGGTAAAGAAGAAGAAAGCATATATTTCAAAAATTCATAACTGCACTTCATCAGCGATTTATTGAACATTGTGATAATTGTTATGTTTTTTTAATTGAATAGATTGTTTCTATATGAGGTTTGAACCATGAACCTTCACATACACTCGTACTTGCACTTTTTGGTCAGCGCTTTAACACACTCACCTAAAGTCAGGCCTACGAGCAGTGTGGTTAGATTCAGTTTTTTACCATACAGCTTTACTTTGTACTAATTTCAGAAGATACAACTCTGTCCAAACAAACAATCGTTATTTTTGAATTTTTTGAATATTTACACTTGAATATTACTAGAGGAGTGCCCCAGGGATCCATCCTAGGGCCTTTGCTTTTTTCTCTCTATGTTAATGATCTACCTTCACAACTTCTCCATTGCAAAATTCATATGTACGCCGATGACGTGCAGTCTGACTGCTTCAATTAATCACAATATGGGGAAACGCGAAGAAGATTTAAATTATATCCATCGTTGGGCTACGGCCAACCAGCTCTTTTTAAACCCATTAAAATGTTTGATGACAAGTAAACGGTCTAAACAACCACCCATGGTTCCTGATATTACAATTAATGGTGAAAAGAATCCTATTGTTTCTTCTGCCAAAAATCTAGGTATTATCTTTAGCAGCTCTCTATCGTGGTCAAATCATATAAATAATGTAGTTGGGCAAACTTACGTTAAACTGAAATCTCTTTGGTTAACACAATATTTCACACCTTTGAAAGTAAGAATTCTACTAGCCAAAACGTACATTATTCCTGGACTTTTGTACGGCTGTGAAATTTTTGCTAATTGCGACTCCTCGAGCAAACATCGTCTCAATGTTGCATATAATAATATTATTTGTTATGTTTTTGGTTTAAGAAGATATTCTCATATAACTCCCTTCTCTGTAAGACTATTTGGGGTGTCTTTTGATAATCTTTTAAAAATTAGAGTTCTAATTTTTATGTACAAATTTTTCGAAAAACTGCGATTTGTCAGATCTGATAGAAGAAGAAAGCTCATAATTCCTATCCATAGGACACTTGTCTCAGAACAGCAATTCTTTGTGCACGGAGTTCGTTTTTGGAATGCATTTCCATAAACTTATCAACTAACAAGCAAAGCAAGATTTTTTAAAAAAACTAATTTTTGATTATTTTGCATAGTAAAATCTTTGAAATTTTTGTATTTTGTTATTATTTTTTTTTTTTGTTATTTTATTTTATCTATAATATCAATCGGCTAGGCAATTTCTTGTGACCGATTTTTTGTTCTATCGTTTTACCCGATTTTGACCAAACGTATATTATTTGAAAGGTATTTCTTTTTAGCCGTTTTGCAGATTTACAGATTTTTAAATTTTTTCCTTTATTTTGAGTAAATTGCATTTAAAGTTGCTACTAACACAAACATAAAATTATACATACATGTATATGCCATGTGTGTTTTATTAATTTTGTTAACGTACTTGTTAATGAGTTTGTTATCTTCATTCACAATAATAATAAACCATAATAATGTTGGTTTGTGAATTGGCTAAGTTGAAAAATAAAGCCGCCTAAAACTTGCACTCGAATTTCGAGCGCTGGAATCTGCTAGTAAATAATTAATATATGTAATTAATTTCATTTATATCAGCAAATTGTACCCTTGTAATTAATTAATCCTGTGCTGTAATTGTAAGAATAATTTTCTTGTTGTACAGGAAAGCACAATGAATAAATAAAAAATAAATAAGAAAATTATAGTCGGGCCGACTATACGATACCCTATACCATGGTTTAGAGACCATATCTTTCGGTTCAACTAATTCTATATAGAAAATAAGCATAAACCAAATTTGAGTGGCATTGTTATTAATTTTTTGGGCTGCAGATATGAAAAAGTTTATGTTGGATGCTATATATATATGGCGACTAGGTCGAAAAATGGACCCATCCTAACCATATTTGGTTAAAAAATATATGCAAACCAAATTTGAGAAAAATCTGTGCAATATTTTTGATTTTTAATAGATTTAAGTGAAGATCGGGAAGCAGCTCTATATGGGGCCTATAACTAAGAATTGTCCTAAAGGCATTATTTTTGGACTACTAATTAATGGACATAATAAACAAATACAAACCCAATTTGACTGAGATATATATGATAATTTGGATCTTATGGCAATTCATTTCGATTTCATAGGTGTAATTTGTATGGGGACTAGGTCTGAACATGGATCGAATTTCACCAATTTCAATAGCGTTCATCCTATGGCCGATAAAAGCTTAGTTACCTAATTTCATCGAAATATATTCATGTTTGCGACCTGTAGTTTGATTACAAGGTTTACATGGACACACAGACGGACGGACGGGTCTAGGTCAAATATTTTTGGTAGTTACAAACAGCAGCACAAAGTCATTATACCCAAACCACATAGTGATATAAGGTATAAAGATGGTGCATCGTATAAATTCGAATAACTTTTATATTCAATTCAATTTATGTTAAATTCATGATTCATGTTGCTATTATTTCTATCAACATATGTCTGGCAACATTATCTATTCATAACCTTTGTTGATTCGAACGCAATTATTATTTTTCAATTAGGTCTATTGTTTTTTTTTTTTTTTTTGCATTAAAATTATTTTGCAATAATTATAGATTAAGTCACTTTTTACAGCCATCAATAAAATCAGAAATAATGTCAATTTCTTTCTTGTTTTTTTCAATCAATTTCCTGTTGACTGACATTTTCAACAGGTTTAACACACCTGTATAAAATTCGATCGTATTCATTATGATGACTTGATAGCGGGCATAATTAAATATATATTTTTTTTTTACAAATAAAATAACAAACTTTGACATCTGTTCACGTTTTTTGCGAATGTTCTTTCGTTATTTAACTTGTTTTACCACTAATGAAGCATATACTTGTACACATTTTATTATTTTGTTATGATAAACATTTATGTTATTTGAATATGATTAGATTTCATTAAACATTATTTTTATTTTTGGCAAAATTATTTTGTTGGCTTTTTATAATTGTTATCTTAATTGTCGCCAAATATTTGTATGAAGTGGTTTTATTTGTGTGATTGATAACACCGCCACTCATAATATGAGGGTAATTTATTTCTAATTTTTATTGTATCATGTAGTCGGAAAAAGTTTGAAATGAAAAAAAGTTTAGGAACAGCCTTTTCTTTTTTATATGAAGAGAAGAAATATTATGCTGTTGATAAATATTTAAAACAAGTTATTAAATAAATAGTTTTGTATTAAAAAAATTTCAAAGTTTATAGTTTATACATGTGTTTCATTCATTGTTTATATTATTGGCGCCTAAATTTTAATTTAATTCAATCGAAAAATTATTTTTTTGCTTCTAATCAGTTTTTTTTTTTTTTTTGAACTAGTTTAGAAGAGACTTTTGTTAATAATATTATTTAATTTATTAGCAGGCTTTAGTTAATATGTGATCAAAGTGCTCTGCAATATATTTATTTATAGAAATACTTGAAGTTATATAATTGTTGTTTTGAATAGACGTCATATCTGATCATTTTCAGAAGAGTGCGAAGAGTATATAAAGTTTAGTTATATCTCAGACATTTTTGCCTGTACGAGTATATTCAATTGCTTAAATTGAGATTGAGCTTCATATTCAAATTTTGTACCCGAATTTTTTATTGTTAATATCTATTTTATTTTGAAGAATGTCACCAAATACCATCCACTTCGCTTAAACGCCGAAAAGTGTTCTCTTGAAACATATATGGGACACAAGAAATGTGTCCGATAGTATCTGCAACATTTTTTTATATAAGTTATATTATTGATTGAGATAAAGGAATATGTATTTTTAAACATCAGTTATGTTGCAGACCGTTTCGCTAGTTTTCTATGTTTATATGCAAAAACGTATACAAAAACTATTAAGCAACACAATCTGGCTTCTTTCGGAGTTCGGAGACCAGGCGAAATAGAATTTGAACGAAATAGAAATCTCTTCCTCTCTGTACACATTATGGCATCGAGCTCGCACATTCGAACTACTTTGTTTCTGAGGTAATTTTTCTGAATTTTTCTAATTTCTGGACCTTTTTTTTTAAATAAAGAATGAAAACAAGAGTGATGATGGCTCTAAAAAATACATCACAACCGGTTTTTATTGCTTTTATGTTAGTTTTATTTATAACTAGCTGTTTTTACCCGGTCTTGCCCGGGATTCAAAGACCTTTGACTTGAAAAATGGTTCACTATGCTTACCAGGCGTTGAGTACTTAGTCCCCAATGAACAAATTCCCCTAAAAAATTAACTTTCTCCCCAAAAATTTGTATGGGATTGGGGAATTTGTTCATGATGAAAAAATTCCCAATGTTTACGTTTTTTGGGGAGTAAATTCATTTTTTATTTCAATCTAAAATTTTTGGATTTTTTATATGTAAGACGCTACAGCAAAAATGCTTAAAAAATAAGCTGCCAAACCGCTTTAAGTTTTTTTTTTCTAAGTTTATTTATTTTGTAAACATCAAATATAACGGAATCGTTTACAAATTAAAGGAATCAGAACTTTTAAAAATTAAGTGATCGCATCGCGTCCGCGCGCCGCTTCCGTGCACCGAAATGATGCTATTGAAAATAATACATATTTTTAATACGTTTATTGTAGGACAGATATTGAGAGAAGTATGTGGAATTTGTTCATTTATTTGGGGGAACTTTTTTTTAAATATTTGGGAAATTTGTTCATCATGAACTTATTCCCCAATTTTTGGGGGAATAATTTAATTTTTTTTTCGGGAATTTGTTCATTGGGAACTAAATACTCATCGCCTGCTTACCATTACAACTAACTATGTTTATGCATGGATTATTTTGAGTGTATGATGTCTAAAAGTTACGAATTTTAGATATTCTAGATCTTTTGGGTATACAACATTTCTGGTTTTTCCTTCTGGTACATATAGGAAAAGATTGTGCTGGCTCCCAACTCTATAATTGTCTTGAGAAAAACAGGGAGATTCAAAGTTGATACCTGCTATTGTAAGAGATTGTCCTCTTATGTACGCTATATTAGAAAAACTTTTTGTACCATCTCTTGCAATGAAGGAACCAACTTACAAAAGTTTTCTGGTAGGGATATTAAAGTCGTTTTAGGAGTTTCACATTACCTAGAGTTAGCTTGTCTTATCCGTTGGGCCTCAAGACGTTGTTGTCGCGTTTCAGGAGTTTCATATTTCCTGGAGTCAGCTTCTCTTATCCGTTGGGTCTGAAGACGTTGTTGAGTCGTTTCAGGAGTTTCACATTCCCTCGACTCAGCTTGTCTTAGCGCTGGATTTTTAGATGCACATGAGTAGATACAGGCATTTCCGCTACTCTTAACAAAGATTGTCTTGATCTTTGGGCTTCAAAAGGTTATTGGGTTTATTCAGGTTTTTCGGCATTTCTCGACTCAGATTCTCTAACTCGTTGAGACTCGATACGAATTTGGGTCTGATCGGGTTCTCTAGAGTTCTGTTTAGTCTAACCTTTTTGCATGTGAGGTAGTACGGCCTATATGCTATGCTTTAGTGTGCAAGTCACAATAGCAAATAGTTCTTTTTTCACCTTTACAACTCATTTATATAGTGAAAAAGATGAAATGGAAATTTTGTGATAGGTTGCTTTCCAATATAGCCAATGTACTTAAAAAGAAGAGATGGAAATAGTTGTACAAATTAACCTCATTGGAGTAATCCTACAATGGTAGTCAACCTATATCTGTTCACCCATGAAATAAATCTGCACTAATTTTAGGGTATTACAACTCATATAACAAAAAAGGCAAGACGGGAATATTTGTAATAGGTTGATTTACAATATTTATTTCATAATGGTATAACCTCAAGAGTAGTAAGTAAAGAGATTTACGCACAAAGTTTTAGGGAAGTCCATTGGAAAATTAAAATATGTTAACAAACACTAAAAGCGTATATAGAAAATTAAAAAAAGTGGGCGTGGCCGATAAAAAATATATGACGACCTTGCCTGGGATATGAGAATAACGTGCAGTAAATTCGAGCGAAACCCGTAAAAAACATTAAAAAAGTGGACGTACAAATAGGCGTGGCCGGTAAGAAGTATATCACGACCTTCTGTGGAGTATAGAGATCGTGTATACCAAATTTCAGAGGAATCCGTTGAAAAGTTAAAATTTGTGTAGCGAACAAATATGCAAAAAAACAGAAAATGTATTGTATATAAAAAATTGGCGCAAAAGTAGGCGTGGCCGGTAAGAAGCATATGGCGACCTTTCCTGGGATACAGAGAGCGTGTGCACCAAATTTCAGAGAAATCCATTGAAAAATGAAAATTTGTATAGCGGTAAAACAAACAAACAAACAGAAAATGAATTTTATATATGGGGAATTTCATGTCAAGTGCACCAACTTTTGAAACCGATGTCTTCCGATCGGGATGAAATTTGCACCTAGGTTAGTCCTATTGAATAGTAGTTTAGACACAATTTTTCAACAAGATCGGTCAAGATCTCTCTGAGTTAGAGGGGATCAAAATTTGACATTTTGGCCAAACAGGTGTTTTTTCTCAGCAATGTAACTTATTACCTATTGTTCTTAGAAAATTTTCTCCCAAAGAGTTTAGATAGCTATTTCTTCAATATTTCGGAAAAAAATACTTAAAAAAAAAAAATTTTTAGACTTTTTTTTTGCTAAATTATAGCATTTTTTGCCTTTTTTTCCAAAAAGGGCATTTTTTTTTTTTTTTTTTTTTTCATAAGAAAGCTTAAGATTTTTCCTTTAAGAGCTTTTTGGTCGCTTAGTGGGATGGGAGTGGGATATCTATCAAAATAAATGTTTTGTAACTCAAGACAACGGTTTTTCAATTTTTCACAAATGCACTATTTTGAATTGTTTCCTATTTGTGTCTAAAACCTTACAAATAAAACTTATACTGAGAAACTAGACAAACTAAACTTTCCGAAGGTCTATAACATACCTAACTAAAATTTTATACCCTCAATACTGTAATACCCAGAATATGTTAACCTCAGGAAAAAAATCGCTTTTTTTCTATAGAAATGTTGAAAAATTATTATTTTGTATTTATTTTTAATAATAATTAAATTAATGTATAATAATAATAATATTAAAATAAAAAGATAAATAATATATTAAAATTTAATCTTAATAGCATTAGATCCATTTATATCATAACTATTTTTATACTTAATTTATTGTAGCTGATGAAGTATTTAAGTCTTGTAAATTTTTAAATACCCAGTCTTTCATCCAGCTTTTTTGTCGCCTTTATTTACTGCGTTTTTTTGTCAATCCTTTCTTGGCGTTACTAGGTTCAGCTGGTGATTTCGCTGCTGGTTTCTTTGTTGTCTTTGGAAAGAAATCGCATTGAATAAAGGCAGAAAACTTTTTCAACTTGAGTCTTCCATCGACAAGCGGTATAAAAGCATGGTATTGAGCGGTGCCATCGATTGTTACCGCAGCATCGAATCTGCTCTTCAGTGTTTTCAATGTTTCCTGATGATCCTCTTTGCTACTAAAAACTATTTTAGTTTCTTTACAAAAAACCTTTTGCCCAATGGAATAAAGCAGTCGCATCTAAGATGCGATCTTGATGAGAGCACTGGAGGCTATACTTCGCTGCATTTCTTTTAAGGTTTGCTCCAATACCATCACATGCTCCTTTACCATGAGCAGTAGGATGAAAATGCCACTCATCTGGCATTCCAAAATCTTTTTCATGGGCCATAAGATTTGCCAAGCTACTTTTGTTTTTAAAATGATGACGAGCTCCGTCCGAAACGTAGTATACCTTCTTTACTGTAAATTTAGATTTTAGAAATTTTAGTATTCTCTTCTGGTACTCATAAACTGCAACGCTATCATGTTTTAAATCGTCGGATATGATTGCTATACTTTTGTGTTCCAGTTTTTCATCTTTCATGTAGTAAATAACTACTGTGAATATAGTTGCTTGGTCGTTATTGAAGTGGAATGCTTGTATGGCATCCTGAAGAACATATTTATAGTTTTCTGCGAAATCATATGAAATAACGAATTCACCAGACTTCAAATGTATCTTCAAATCCTTGAAGAATGACCATTGCTCTTTGACTAAAAAGTCATGGGTTCTCAAGTTTAGCAATCCTGTACACATTTCTTCCACAAAATCATCCACATTTAAAATGATTGTTTTCAATGTGCATCTGTCAATCTGAATCCAAGAATCAAATTTGACCTCCTCTATATATTCTCGATCTAAAGAGTTGATTAAATTTTCTTTGATGAATGTGGTTTTCGGGCAATTGGTACATTCACCTAAGTGGCAAGAAGTTGTTGCATTAGGACACATAGTCAATTTAAGGCAATCGCGATAATCGTGTAAATCTTCTGCCGAATCATCTGTTAAATACTTTAAGTTGATTTCCTTCAACATCAGTTTAACATTTTCATGGTAAATGCAAACGCATACTGTGTGAGTTCCGCTGCTTTCTGCCAAAACGTAATGTTTTGGCCTCATTTGGTTTAATTTCGTGAAGCCAATTCTAACATCCTCGTGTTCAGATTGAAATGTTGCAAATAACTCTTTCAGGTTACAGATAACCATTCTCTTCTGTTATGTTATGAAGGTATGTAACCTTTGGAAAGGTTAATTTGTCTAGTTTCTCAGTATAAGTTTTATTTGTAAGTTTTTACACACAAATAGGAAAAAATTCAAAATAGTGCATTTGTGAAAAATTGAAAAACTGCACATTATTTTGATAGATATCCCACTCCCATCCCACTAAGCGACCAAAAAGCTCTTAAAGGAAAAATCCTAAGCTTTCTTATAAAAAAAAAAAAAAAAAAAAAAATGCCCTTTTTGAAAAAAAATGCAAAAAATGCTTTAATTTAGCAAAAAAAAAAGTCAAAAAAAAAATTTTTTTTTAAGTATTTTTTCCGAAATATTGAAGAAATAGCTATCTAAACTATTTGGGAGAAAATTTTCTAAGAACAATAGGTAATAAGTTACATGGTTGAGAAAAAACACCTGTTTGGCCAAAATGTCAAATTTGGTCCCCTCTAACTCAGAGAAATCTGGACCGATCTTATTGAAAAAGTGTGTCTAAACTACTATCCAATAGGACTAACCTTGGTGCAAATTTCATCCCGATCGGAAGACATCGGTTGCAAAAGTTGGTGCACTTGACATGAAACCCCCCATATATAGAAAACGATAATAAAACATAACCATTCAGTCAAAATAAAAATCATAGCAATAATATAAGTAGATATAATCTAAAATATTCGCAATTAATTTTTGTTTAACATTTAATCAGTAATATATGTTTGTTTTAAAGCTTGCTGGGTGTAATAACAATTATATACTTGGAGGAGATCACAACAGTAGACACCGGGCATGGCAATGTTTGCGAGCCAATGCCTGGCGGAATATCCCCCAGGAAGTATTTGACCCCACCTACTTACCGACTAACGAGAATCACCAACCTTCTACATTAGATTTTTACTTAACCAATATACCGTCAACAATTTACGTACCTGCAATACTGAACTACGTAAGCTCCGATCACTTGCCGGTGCATATCACATTAAAAGGTTCCAGTTTCAACACCACAAAGAGACTATTTAAACAGCACATTAATTACAACCTTTCCGAGACCAGCGAAAATTGTACAAATGAGAATGACGCCAATATTATGATTAATAATTTAAAAAATTCTTATTGAAAATGCAGCTGAACTCAGTATCACAAAAGAAATCTTACCCAAAAATAAAGCATGATTGTAAATTGCAATTTTTTACTAGTTGCTGGATCATCAACAGGCATATTGATGATAAAATTGAAATGAATCGTTTCAATAAAAGAATTAGGAAGGAGCTCAATATAGAAAGAAACAAATATTGGAGTTATGTTTGACAAGGTTTCTTCATCCTTTTGGAATATTTCAAAGTTTTTGGATAATGCACAAGAAAAATGTGACTTGCTAGCCAATTCATTCAAATTGAATCATGAGCTTTCAGCAAACCTAAGTGACTCTAACACTATTTCAACCGTTTCTTCCTTAGTGGACTAATTTCAAAACAATGTTGTCAATAACAACTTTTTAATATCAGTCGATACTATCGGTTTATAGATGGGATAAACAAGAACATGTTCAAGACTCCTCCAAAAAACGGAATACAACGTTTGAAATGCATTATAAACAACTGCTTAAAAAGATCATGTTTTCCAAATTGCTGGAAGCAGGCAAAAATTATTGTAATATGTAAGCCAAAAAAGGATTCATTCCTCGTACAGGCCAATTAGCTTATTATCTTCATTGAGTAAAATCTTGGAAAAAGTAATCAAAGAAAAAAATTTTAAAATTGAGGTGCAGAACTGGCCATAACACGTCTTACCCTTTATTGAGAATAAAAGGAAAGATTAAAGAAAATTTTATTGTTGGGAAATCAGCAGGTATGGTATTAGTTAATAGAAAATCAGCCTTTGACTCAGTATGGCACGATGGAGTAATTTTTATAATGATCAACTTTAACTTCCATACCTGAAATAAGTCTCTTGTGTTTAACGTAGTCACTTGGCTTGTAGACTTATTCTACGGTGACTAAACACTAGACAGATACTATGCATCTGCCCAACATCCTGACAGTTCGCAAACTAAGAAAAATGTGTTTGACATAACTACATCCTCTGCTGAAAGGTCGGGCTGAACTAAAACCCTGTTACTCTATGGGTCGCCACACCCGATTGATGCAACACCACGATGAGGTGTGCTCTTCACGCAATTTTGGGCTACCACAGCCACCACGAAACTCCCCGCGGAAGTTCGATCTTTAGCAGAACTTGCAAAAACACACACATATTCTGACATCTATTTACACTTCTTGATAACACTCTCGTCTACTAGACTCCTTCTTCTTCCTACGTATATCATACCTATGGCTGCACATGCGAGATGACATCGATAGCTCTCCGAACTCGTTTTTCAACTCTAGTTCCAACTTCCGTCAACTACGCTCATTCTTACTGATTGTCGCTATCGTGCAGTGACGGTGCTATCGACAACGTTCCGAACTCGCCTTTTAACTAGTCGACTCATCTTGGACGCTGTATTGGCATCTTGTGCTACCTCAAGCACCTTTGATCAAACTTCTCCGATTACTTAGACTTAGTTGATAGAACATGAGTGGAAAACGAGGCCGGGAGTGGGTGAGCTACCACTAACATGGTATCTCGTTCATGTTCTCATGTTCTATCAACTAAGTCTATCTTGTTAGTGGTAGCTCACCCATTCCCGGCCTCGTTTTCCACTCATGTTCTATCAACTAAGTCTACAAATAATCGGCAGTAAACTTGTCCCTATGACAGCTGACGCAAAAACCATCGAAATGCGTTCTCCAAATTCCATTCTTCCTGCTGACGATATCAAATAAAGACCTGCAATTGTTGAACTATACAACATGCGACATGTGTCACATCATGCAAGTGTTAATTCATGCTATGCCGCTCATACATGTTTGACAATGTCATATATAGACACTGTCGAATAAATTCAAATCAAATCTATGCATAATTTTTACAGTGATTTTGCACACATGAACATGGAAAATTAACATGTCAACACGTGCGACACATGTGACACATGCGACATTTCCTTACTGTCCGTCTGTGTGTCCATATAAATCTTTTAATCAAACTGCAGGTCGCAAATATGAATATATTTTGATGAAATTTGGTATATAAGCTTTAATCGGCCATAGGATGAACGCTATTGAAATTGAACGCTATTGAATCGGTCCATGTTCAGACCTAGCCCCCATACAGATGACCCCTATGAAATCGGCTTAAATTGACATAAGATCCAAATTATCATATAGATCTCGGTCAAATTGGGCTGTGTGTGTTTATTACTTCCATTTATCATTTTCTAAAAATAATGCCCATATGGCAATTCTTTGTCATAGCCCCCATATAAAGCTGCTTCCCGATTTTCACTTAAATCTATCAATATACAAAATGTTGCAAAGTTTTTTTTCTCAAATTTGGTTTGTATATACTTTTCAAAATATATGTGACTTTATGAATTCAAATGATGAATAAAGCAGAAAAATAACCGTAAACCTTTTATTAGAAAAAATTAAAAACTGATAAATATTTTTCTTTATATGTCATTAGTTGGATTTAAAATGTTTTGTTTGTTTTATATGGATTACAAAAATAAAGTTTAATTTCGAAATAAAAGTTTTTTTTCAATTTGAAAATTTTTTAATCAATTATTTATTTGATTTGATTTAGGATCTTTATTGAAAAATTTTAAAGAATAATAAATATTTTCATACGAGGCAGTGAAAAACATGCTGCAGCAAAAAAACATTAAAAGACATGGTATTGACCACAACAACGTACAACAGCTAAGCTAAGTTGCAATAACATGCTAAGACAGTAGGTTTGAGTTGGCATGACATGGCATAACAGAATGACATTTTTGCAGAAAATGTTGAATTGTGCAGTAGTTTAATATCAAACTAGCGACAATAGCGGCAACATACCAAACTTCGTTTTTCAACTCATATTACATCTTTACCACCTTGGTACACCGCACAATTATGGGATGTGACAACCATTTCTCTGGTAGGTTTTGACACCTCCAGTTTTGTGTGTACTTGTTCGTTCTGCTTCTGATATGGAAAATTCCGTGAATCCTCCTCGTAGGGCATGTGGCTTACCCGTGGTACCATTTTAGCGCCCGGTACCTGCCAGTTAACCCCCCCAAACAAGGATTGGACGTGGCCCCTCCCACCTGAAACAGTAAAAATGATTCAAATATTCTTCAAAAGCAGAACGTACAAACTATTTATAGGCAAAGATTCCTCTTCAAAAATTCAACTCCCGCTGGATATCCTCATGGATCTTGTCTACATTTTTCTTCCTACCACCAATCTTGTAAAACCTATATACATCAAATTTTTCTTAACACCTTTTTCTTAATACCACTCATATGCCTTTGTACAGTATTCTGGTCAACATCGCAGTTGTCGATTTGTGATACCTTTTTACTCTTCTTTAACGATCTTTTCGTCAGCTCCCAATATCTCTTAATTGGATGGAGTTCCAGGCAATTTGATGGATTTGCTTCTTTGGGAGCGAAATTTATATTGTTTGTATTGTAGGACTCTATGGTGTTTCTGGCATAGTTGCTCGTCACTAAATCTTCTCGGTACAAGTTTTTGAGTTTATTGATCCTTTTACGATCACCTCCTGGCTTCGCAGGCCGCAGCTACAAATTCCTGCCAAATCATATACTTTTTGATAAATTTACTTAACTCTTTTTGCGCATATTTTGCACTGACATTTCCTCTATTACGAGAGGTATAAATTTCGGGTCCAGGTTACTGATTAAAATCATCCCTGCAGAAGTCTCTTCGTACATCACATTTTATGACACACTGGGTATAAAGTTTTCTGGCTAGTCTTTTGGCTATTTTATGCTTAGCAGCCGATCAATCTGACACTTTCGCCACTTTGTATGTGTTCCGATTATAATGTTTTTTTTTTACCTTCGATGTACCTGTTTTGTTTTTTTTTTTTTTTTTTTGACATATGTCGAACCGAGATGTTAGGATTTCGGTGAAATCCACTTTTTCTTCCAGAGCCGGGTATTATCCGAGTCGACAACTCTTCCCTGGATGCGAGTATCTACTAAGACTTTTACATTCCACTTTACGTTGCGTTTGGATTTTTGAGTATTTTTCACAAAATCTTTTCTCCAATTTTTTCTTGTTCAGACAACATTTTGCAACAACTAATTTTTTTTTTAATTAAAAATTAGACCTGTTTTAACTTGTTTTGTATCGATACCACATAGGGTGGCTAAGAAATTATAATTTTAAATGGGGTCAGTTTTTCCATGGCCATATCTTAAAAAAAAACACATTTGAGTGTCATTATTATTAATTTGTGTCCTGTAGATATAGAAAAGTTCATATCAGATATTTTTATATGGGGACTAGCTCCAAAAATTGACCGATTATGACCATATTTAGTAAAGTCACTTACTTTTCTCAAAACGTATATAAACCAACTTTGAAAAAACTGCAATATTTTTACTTTTTGATGTATTTAAGTAAAGATCAGGATTCAACTAAAAATGGTTCCACAGGACTACTAAAAATTGACTATTGATTTGTTGGTACAATAAAAAACACACATAGACTGAATTCTATCGATATACCTGGATTTTATGACCATTTTAGTTGGTCTAATAAGGGTTAATTTTATGGATCCTAAGTCTGAAACATGTACCGATTTTCACCAATTTCAGTAGCGTTCGTCCTACGTTCGATAAATGCTTTCATCAAAATATGTATATATTTGCGACCCGAAGTGTGATTACAAGGTTTACATGGATACAGAGATGGACGGACAGAGAGACAGATGAACGGACGGATGAACATCGATAATCGACTCAAAATCACTTTTATTCTGAAAGTGATTCTGAGTCTATCGGTATATTAAAAGGCGGGTCTAGATCAAATATTTTTGATAGCTACAAACATCAGCACAAACTCATTATACCCTGACCACATAGTGGTATAGGGTATAGAAAACAAGTAAGTAGATAGTTTACTCTAGAGCGACTATACGATACCCTACACAATGCGTTTAGAAACCCCTTCTCTTAGGTCAAACTAATTGGATATAGAAAATAAGTCTTAAAAAATTTCAGTGACATTGTTATTAATTTCTTTGCCCGCGGATATTAAAAATATAGATAGTTCGAAAAATCGACCGATCCTAACCATATTTGGTGTTCATTGAATTTTCCCAAAAACTTATGCAAACCAAATTTGAGAAAAATCTGTGCAATACTTTTATTTTTTTGGTTGATTTAAGTATATAGACGGACGGACCAACGGACGTTGCACAGTGGCACCCGTAGAGCAACCGAAGTTGCAAAAATCAAAAGTTTCATGTGCGCCGACGAAGTTTTGAATAAACCCATGTTATAGGAAACTTTTCAACGATTTCAAATATGCTACTCTTAATAATATCACATTTTTAGTTTAGAAGATATAACCGTTCAAAGTTGACCGACTTTCGGTTTTCAAAAAAACACACAATTTTTAGTCAATTTGTTGCGATTTCAGGTGTAATATCACGAAAAATAGGTACCGAATCGACTTATTTTTTGTTTGTATTGATTGATGTATTTATTAAATGTATAATGATAAAAAAAAAATTAACTGTTTGCTTTGTGTTTCTCCTGGTAAATCACTATTTAAAAACTAACCGTTTTTTCACTATTTTTCAACTTTGACGGAAAATAAAAAAAATCTATATTTTTCTATATTTGCCATATTTGCAAAACATGTTCTTTGATTATTTCTTTACATAATTCAAAAGGTTTTATCTGCCCGTACGTGCCCGTTTGGCTTCTAGAGGTTAAAAAGGTTAAAAAGACATGGTTGCAGAAATTGTATGGCGTGCATCCCTTACATGTTTTGACTGACAGTAGTTTGATCTAATAGTTTGAAAATTGCATTTTAAGTCGGTTGTCTACCTGTGAGCCTCTGTCAAAGTCTACTCCCAATATTCTGTTACAGACACATGATGCACAAAAAACTACTCATTGAAATTCGCAGATACGCACCTCACTTAAAAATTACTTTGGAGTACAAATGGTCAAGAACAATATTGACTTATGGTCCCTCCAGGTAGGCACAAATCTTATTTAGACACGAGCATAATATCAAAATTGCATAATTCAGCCTAAATCCATATGTATGCAGGGAACAGGTAAATTTTTAGGCATGGTAGCATAAGCCTATATATTGCAAAATAAGCATAATGCCTGGATTAGTCTACGACTGAAAGTTGGCGCAACAAGTACTGAAACCATGGCGTTAAACAATTTAAGTACTGAAAACATGGCGTTGATCAATTTAAAATTATTTGAACTGTTTAGAAGGTCAACCACACCAAAGTTTTTCACGGAAGCTGCTTTAGAAGAACTTGATAGCTTATACGGAAATATTGAGAGAAGCGAAATTATAAAAAATAATGAAGACACCATCCTGGATATATTGGCAGTAGATAAACCCACCACATCAACCAGATGAGCAAAAGGAAGGCCAAAAAAAAGTATTGAGGAGTGTTCAATTTTCACAAGAAAGAGGAAACTTGCCGATGGCACCAATGACTTGACCACGAAGCATTTATCGGACGCGCTGTCTATTAAATATACAAAGGATAGTGAAAGAGTTAGGTCGCAGATTACAAAATCCACTGCGACTAAAAAGGATTAAGGAAAGCATGCCCACGCCCACAAACGCAGAGGATAAGGAAAAGATCAGAAAGAAGCAAATACAGGATGCTTTTTTTTAAACAAGTTGGACTAAAAGTAGACTGTCCCAAGCACGGATACGGTAACACAAACGATGGAAACACTTCTAGGAGATTTTTTGAAAATGATTAGGCAGTAACTAGAATCACTGGAATTGACAATCAAATCGTGAAAAGATTGGGAACGATCTTGAATATTTTAAACTGCAAAGAAAATGTCAATTCTACAAAATATGGAGAATATGCATCGAAAACTGCATCTCTTTTAGCAGAAATGTATCCACAGCAGAAGTTGACCCCGACCGTCCATAAAATATTGGCGCATGGCAAAGATATAATTGAGTACCAGTCTTTGCCAATTGAAGAGCTTTCTGAAGAAGTACAGGAGTCTCTTAACAAATTTTATAAAAAATATAGATTGCAGAACACATTCAAAGCATCAAGGGTAAGGCAAAATGAGGACCTCTTCAACATGTTGGCAGCATCTTCCACTTATTTCTTCCCTGCGGCATGTGAAGTCACGAATAGAGTTAGAAAATAATTATAGTTTAGAAATGATCAGTCTTTTAGATATACCTTCTCCTACGAATTGTGATGAATATTTTACAGAAAATTGAAAAAATAAATTTAAAAAAGAAGTAATTTATTTTTAATTTGTTGGGTAATAATTTAAAACATAAAACCCTAAAGAAAAAAAATAAAAAACAATCTAAAAATGTAAAAATAATTTTTTTTAGTTACCATAAAATTGATTTTTCTACAAATTTTAAATTTGATAACCCATAAGTAGGCCCCTACAAAGCGTAGCACCCTTTCCAAACGCTCATTTCATAGGCTGAACAGTTATCTATCATATGCTGTTTAAACTGTTCAATTATGTTATTCGGTTCAAACGATATGATTTTTGCAACGAAAAAACTCAAATGGCGCCACTGTGCGTTGGCAGTATAGAGTATAAAAAAATCAGTAGTTCAAAATGTAAAGTTAATAATTAATTTTATGCACTCTTCATGCATTTTAGGGCATTCAAAAAATCTCATTTTTTGGAGCATTTTTTTTTTAATTACCAAAAATAAATCAGAACTTTAAAGAATATAGAAATTACATTGTTTTCGAAAATATGATATAGTTTTATTCCTGTTTGACACAACTGTTTTTAAGCGTTCGAAAAATTTAATAAATATGTTAAAAATGCACTAAACATCAAGAATAGGTAATTTATATATTTTAAAAATCAATACTATTTATAGATTTTCTTCTATATAGAGAATACATTTCACGATTGTTTGATTTTGCTAATTTTCCATTTTCAAAAATTCTGAAACTTTCATGATTTCCAAATAGAACTAAGACAAGTAAACGTTTAAACTTTCAACAAAATATTCCTTTAAAGTAGTGGTATAAAATGGATTAAAACTCTGAACCAATTTTGCTTAGCTGTAGATATAAACTGGGGCCAAATCACCACACTCGATATCGAGTAAAATCAATCGATATTTCATATTTTGGTTTAATATTTGAAGAAGATGGACAAACGCTCGACCACGATTCGCTTTTCTTCTTAACCAGAGGCCATATTTCTTCAACTGTGAGAAAGAAAAATCGTTATTAACATTTTATTTTGGGAAATAAAAAAAATGATTTCGATCGAAAAATTTCGATAACGAATGCGGTGAGTTTGCCCCTGCATTCAATAATGGCGAAGCTTTTGTTGAAAAGTAACATTTTCCGCCAGACTCTACTACATATTAAATCTTGCGAATATGTAACATTTTGAATGAAATAGTTTATAATTATAATTAGGGCTGTAGAGTCGAAATTGTGGAGTCGAAGTCGCTATAGAATATATATACATTTTTGAGAGAAATGTGCCAATGTTTTTGCTTTATATAAAGTAAAACCCATTTGATCTTGAGCCCAATTAATTTCTTACTCAATCATTAAAATGATAAAGATCGAAAATAAATTTTTTTATTTTTATATTTGTAAAAATAGAAAAAAAAATAAATTCAGACACCACAATCCTGGTTATAATACACATAATTTTTGAACCATTTGCGGGACAAAAATATGTTTTTCATCAAAACATGTTTATAATTGCATTTTTTTAAAAACTGATGTAATTATGTTGCAACATAATATTATTTAATGCCAATAAAGACTGTTAAAATATTTAATATATAAATATTTAATTTTTTACAAATATTCCATTGTAGGCATTGATTGAATCATTAATTCCATATTATTTTTATCTATACTCAAAGTGTTAGATAAAATATAAATTCAACCTTGACAAAATGGTGTTCGCGGTCAATCAAATATTTCAAGCACATAGTATTATAAGTTTTCTACGAAATTATCGAAGAAAATATTTTATATACTGGCCACTGATTAATCATCTAAATAAAAAAAATTTTAAAAATCATTAAAAACTAACTGCGTCAATGTTCTTTGGAAAAATATTTAAATTTCTTCTTTTATTATAAAATATTATCAATTATAAAAAGTTGTTTATGAGTACTTGCAGCCAGAAAACTTATCATGTCATGTATTTGAAATTAAACTTATAAAATTAATAAAAAAAAAAAAAAATGATATCACACGCATTGTTTGTATCCACAAACAACGACATATTTTAAATGTAGATACTATAAAGTAATTTAGAAAATGAATTTGCTCTTAATATTAAAACAGTTCTTATGGAAATTTTTACGATAAAATATATTTCTTAATTTTAAAGTATGCATACAAACAAGGCTATACGCAAGCAGTGCTCTCTTGCAACATATGTATGTATATGGAAATTATGTATCAGCTTGTTTTCTACAACATTCATTGCAAAAGCGTATGCAAATATTTGCAATAAAATATATATCTTAATTTTATAATCATTATGATAAATGCAAACATACGCAAGCTCTATTGCAACATACATATGTACGTATACGAAAATTATCAGCTTGTTTTCTGCAACATTCATTGCAAAAGCGTACGCAAACACGGTTGAGCAACACAAGCTAAAATTAAGGGAGTTAATATCTCTCTCCTATATACATCTACACTTGATAGAAAAAGTGTACGTACGGTTGCAGATGAAAATTTTAAATATTAATAAAAAATTTTATAAAATATTTTCAAATACGAACTTTTTACTATTCACACATTGAAAATTTTACTTGTTTTCAAGCAATTTACGCAACGACTTCTCCTTCAATATTTTAGTTTACAATGCGAAAAACGCAGTATGGCAATTATGAGTGCCAGAAAAGTTGTTCGTAATTAGAAGTATCCCGCGAATTATGCAACGATGTATAGGTCAGTTACATCAATGTGGATTTGAGTTAATTGTATTTCTTCTGGAAATAATATTTTGAAATGAATCCCAAATTCATAGAAATCGTTGCTGACTAGAGAAAAATGATCGTAAAGCTTAGAAATGAGGGCAAATCTTTTCGTTAAATAGCTCAACTCATGGGTAGAAGCCACTCATCAGTGTGGTGTGTCGTTCAAAACTACAACTTTACCAATTAAATTTTGTCGAGACTTTGTTCTGGTCACCCGTCCAAACTAATGGAGGGAAAAAGCAAACTATTTTGAAGTCAGTTAAACAGAATCCCAGAACTACTGGTTTTTTTAAACTAATGACCAACACTCAGGTGATGCCCCCAACAGATGAAGTGCGTTGTGTTGATCTCAATAAAATAGGTTATGGGAAGGAGGAAAGAGGGAGTAGTGTTTATGGATATTTGACTTAAATTTTATTAGATTGTAACTGTCAGGAATGGGGAGATATCAACAGTAGTTGCTGTTATCACTGGGCACTGCCTCATAGAGACACGCTGAACGCCTCAGGGTCTCGTCAAATGGCTTCTGTCGTAGCTGCATGGATGTGAAGGAGGTGGAGAGCATAGAACACTTCCTTTGCTATTGCCCGGTGCTCTTCAGAACGAGACTTCGAACATTGGGATCGCCGTTTCTTCACGATCTCTCTGATCTCTCAAATGTGGACATTTCACATATCAGGGGCTTCATCAGGAGCTCAAACTGGTTCTACGGTGGGGACTGAGGGAAACACCTATTCGTCCCGTAGTATCACAATGGACCCCAAAGTCTAAGTGTGCTTCTCCTAACTGTCAGGAAAGACTTGTGCGGTGAGTTTATTCCATATACGGCTGTTCGATCGCTCAAAGATAAGAGAAAACTCTGCAATGCGTTATACGGTAAATTGGACAATAAACTACAAACGAATGTAATCTACTAGAAAAGCGGTTAGAGCGAACTGAAACTTGGGCACTTGGAAGAGTTTCCTAATCTCAGAAGAACATTTCCCATAGTAGTATCTATAGAACAGTGTTATACACTCAAATTCCGATGATGTTCCAACGAATCAATTGAGTTAATGAGCATGAATGCCCTCATTTTCACACGGTCCAGAAGCTTCAAAATGGACTTTGAAGCTCCTGTATTCATTCCATTTTCAGTTTTAAGGAGATCAGAAGGAGTGAATTAATTTTTGCATCGTTTCAGAAAACCAAAACACTTGAAAAACATGTTCGTTCCATTGAATTCTCATGTCCAGAACATCAAGAGTATCCGATTCCTCAATACCTATACCACCCATTTATACAGATGACAATCTTGAATCCAATTCCCTATGGGTCAACAAACAACATTGAGTCTTTTGCGTTTTGAAATCAACCCTGTTCGCTTCATCCCACTCGGATATTGTTTATAGGTCTTGATGGAGTGTGTCATTCATTGTCCGACTTTTGCACCCAACCTCCAAAAGGCTTGGCCGACAATTGAAGGAAAATGAATGAAAAATGTTGCTGTCATCTGCGAAGGAGTATATAGAATTGAAAGTTTGACCAAGGAGGTCGTTCAGAAAGATCAGGAAAAGAGAAGGAGACAGAACAGAACCTTGGGGTTCCCCAGAATTAAGATGGAAATTATTAGATGAGACCACATCAATAACAACACGTATTGTGCGGTCACTGAGAAAACTTGATATAAACCGAGAGAAGTCAATACCGGAAGAATATTTTAGGCATAGTACAAGATACCCTTTCAAGTTCGGGCAGTGGTTGATCGCTATCCGACAAAAACGAGTTTTTTGCCAAAAGTTCAGCTAAAAGATTAGCCTTATCAGTTATAAAAGTTACGATACCAGAACTAGCAGTATTCTTTACTGTTTTATCAAATGACCAAAAGCTCTTACGTCCCGAGGAGCAGAAATAACTTTAGCACGAAGACGCTGATCGTAAGGAAACTTTTCGCGCCTTAATGCTTTGGCACATTCAGTTCCCGCCTTTTTGCGTAGCAGTTCTGTGATGGAATTTTTATTTTCACGCCAATATCTGCATGTTTCCTCTCTGGATCTGAATGCATCTCTGCAAGTCTAGTTAAACCAAGATTTTTGATTAGGTTTAGCCGAAATGTGCTTTGATGAAATGAATAATCGCATTACAAGAACTATTATTTTTTTCTACCATTTACGCAGCAGCATCAACATTTTCATCTAGGAAACAAAGTTTACACAATTAGTTCTAAAATCAAAGAAAGGCGATATCGCTCGTAAAATATTAAAAATTCTGACTATCGTGGTTGTGTAGTACGTAGACTTTGTGGACTTTGCAAATCAGTGTGTAAACAAGGCTACAGAATTTTGGGAGCGTGTTTTATGTTCTGATGACAGCAACTTTTGCATTTTCGGATTTAAAGGAAGAAAGTTAGTTTGGAGAAAAGTGAAACTGATTAAATAAATAAAATCTGTTGCCAATAGTTAAACACGGTTAAGGTGGCATTTTGACTAGGACTTGTATGGCAGGTAACTGGGTTGTTAAAATTTGATACATAAACAAAATTTTAAACAAAGCGCACAACAAATGGGCCCTGGAGAAAATTTTGATTCCGACAGGATAATGATCCAAAACATAATGATCCACAATGTAAAGCTAAAAATGAATTGAAATCACCACCCCAATCTGCCGATGTTAATCCTATAGAGCATTTATGGGATTTACTGAAGCGCGGAATCCGTCAACTTAAAATAACCTTTAAGGAAATGTTAAAAAGCGTAATTTTAGTTTAAAATTAGTAAAGTGGTAACTTCAAAGTTGGTTAAGTCGGTCCTAAATTGAGTGACACAGGTTCTAAAGCGCAAAGTTTATCCTACAACTTACTAACTTAACCCTTTCACGACCAAACCTAAACTGCTGGAAAAAAAATTTTTTTTTGTCAATTCGTACTTAACGACTCAACATTTCTAAACAAAAGTGTCGTCAAAAATATTTTTTTTCAATTCCTTCAAGGAAAAAATCTATGGGACATATATATCCTATTGGTCGTCAATGGTCAAAACTAGTGAGCAACTAATTTACTCCGCTCAAAGCAAGTCAGTGATTTTTATTTTTATTTTTTACATAAATAACTCTAGTTTCGGTTTTGTATTTGTTGTAAATTTTCAAATATAGATCACAGACTTTTTAATTTGTACTAAAAATGGAAAGGAAAATCGGACAAACGCAATATGTTCTTTTTGTAAAAAAAACCTTTTTGTTTCACAAAAAACCTTAATTGCTTCAAAGATTACCATAATTGTTTTTGTGTTTTTGAGATATTTAAGATTAACCTTAAACTTTTTATTTGTAATTTAATTAATTGTTTATTTAATATTATGAATTTCTTTAATTTAATAAAAATATAAAACTATAAAATATCTTTTTTACCATTGACGACCAATTGGACATATATGTCCCGTACTGAATTTTGCTGAATAATAAACCTATTTCAAATACTGGTCCATAAAAATTTTAATGTTTTTGGTTAAATAACGCCCGAATTAATGACATCCAAATACGATTTTAAAAAACATAACTTTCAGATTTGCCAACTTTTTTGATACGGTCTGAAAGCTAAAACTATCCTCTGTCGACTCAAGTCAGCTTAAAAAAATCGCTTGGAAAATGTGGAAAAGATAAGAAAAAATAAAAATGGGAAATGTCTGTCCCATTGGTCGTGAAAGGGTTAAGCAATATTTACTGTAATTTTTATATCGTATACCACTATGTGGTTCGGGTATAATGACTTTGTGCTGCTGTTTGTAACTACCAAAAATATTTGACCTAGACCCATCTTTTATTATACCGATCGAATCAGAATCACTTTCTGATTCGATTTAACGATGTCCGTCCGTCCGTCCGTCCGTCAGTCCGTCCGTCCGTCTGTGTGTTCATGTAAAGCTTGTAATCAAGCTGCAGGTCGCAAATATGAATATATTTTGATGCAATTTGGTACATAAGCTTTTATCGGCCATGGGATGAACGCTATTAAAATTGGTGAGAATCGGTCCATGTTCAGACCTAGCCCCCATACAAATGACCCCTATAAAATCGACATAAATTGCCATAAGATCCAAATTGTCGTATAGATCTTAGTCAAATTGGGTTTGTATGTGTATATTACATCCATTAATCAGTAGTCCAAAAATGATCCCTATGGGACAACTCTTAGTCATAGGCCCCATATAGAGCTGCTTCCCGATCTTCACTTAAATCTATCAAAAAACAAAAAAATTGCACGGATTCCTTTCAAATTTTGTTTGTTTATATTTTTGCAAAATACAAGAGACTTTACCAAACATGGTCAGTATCGGTCCATATTTGGGCCTAGTCCCCATATAGATATAGCATCCGATATGAACTTTTTCATATCTGCAGCCAAAAAAATTAATAAAAATCCCACTCAAATCTGGTTTATGCTTATTTTCTATATCCAGTTAGTTGGGCCTGAGAGATAGGGTCTCTAAACGCATGGTATAGGGTATCGTATAGTCGGTCTAGACCGACTATAATTTTTTACTTGTTATAATTTCAAATGCACGAATACTTTTTCTTACGAATATTTTATTTTTTTTTTAATTTTTTGCCTGCCCAAAATTTCTGGAAGGCAATAAGTCTGAAATAGATGGAGTAATCTTGTAGACAACCTATGCCCAGTATAGAGGCGGCTCGTAATCGAAAGACGACGGGCGAGGTTATATTATTATTATTACTAATAAGTCTGAAATACGTTTAAAAAAGAATTAAAAATTAGCTTAACTATTTATGAAAAAAAAAATAATTCAGCTTAGTTAATTTTTCCCTAGTTTGTCATAGTATATCAGTTTTGATTTTAGGTGTAAGAATACTTTTTCTAGCAAGTGTATATACTTTTTGATACTATTTAATCTTAACACGTATGTTGTTCGTGTTCTATGATGCATTGCTTCTAACTATGTTTCTTCTAAACATAGTTTCCTTATGTTGTTTGATAATAAACATGATGCAGTACCATTAATATATGCAATGCTACTTTCCAAGCATAATTTAACAAAAAGCTGTCAATCATTTAAAATTGAACTTGAACTTCAAGTATTTTTTTACAAACGAATTGATTTTGTTATATGGCTTATCTTATGCTGAGGATTTCAAATTTGAACGGCCCAAATTACACTATTGTTAACATCTATCTAGGGTTAATCTAAAAACGTTATGCATTTATAACACACTATCGTAATAATCATAATTTATAGAATAAAAAAGTCAAAAAGGCCACACAAAAAACAACAAAAATTAACATTTTTAAATTCAGCGACGTATAAAGTCCACATAAACGAATTAGGCACAAATGTGATAAGAATTTTCAGCACGCGTCATTATTTACCACATACGAGTACAAAAACAAAATTTTTATAATATTATCGTATATAGTCACTGATTTGAATAGTATTAAATGCCCACAATATGTACTTCAAAGCAATGTTTCATTTAAGTGTTTATAAAGTAATAATAAAGGTAAACACGAAAACATTTACTTATATCCAGCAAGAACTGGTCGACTAATACCCTACACAATGTATGATAGGGCTATACTGGATAGGATGGCCAACATTTTTTTTTTTGTTTTTTTGAAAATTGTTGTCTAATTACGCTGTCTAAATTTCTACTGAAATAATTTTTCTGAACAATGTATCAGCTGAAATAAGATAATGTAGGTATATTGTTGCATTTCGAATGTCATTTCTATTCAGGGATTTTAACAATATAAATGTTCTTTCTATTAAGAGATTTTCAATGTTATTGGTAATGGAGTGGGTCCAACATCATTTTGGTTGCCTCAATAATGTTTATTACATTTTTGTTGCCAAACAAAAGGTTACTTTTCTAATAAATTTTAAATTTTTTATTCTTCCAAGTCAATTTTAACGCCTTCAAATTAATCCCCTCCGTTTTAAAGTCAATTTCCAGAATAGCCTTCAAAGCGCGCAATGATTTGATCGCCTGTTATATCAGGCGAATATGGTGGTTGTAGATCGATTGTCTACGAGGGCGATCTCAGAACAACCCGACCTGTAGCATAAATGTCAGCAACTGTTTGAAAAATTACTTTGGTTAAAAGTGGCAACCTTATGCTTAAGTTTCAAGTTGTTTAGAATTTTTTTGTTTGAGTCATCAAAAGTAAACGCTCTCAGTGAAATTGTAAAAATGGAAAAAATTTGTCAACGTTATGTAATTCAGTACTTTCACTTGAAAGGTCTGAATTCAACCAATATTAAAGCCGAGCTAGGTTCTACTCTGGAGGAGTCTGGAACTTCGCTTACGACTGTAAAATATTGACAAGACGATCACCGTAGTGGTCGACCAATTGAGATGGCCATGCCAGAAACGGTTAAACACAATCCACAAAATGGTTTGGGATGATCGTCGGTTAAGGTACGAAAAATGATAGGCATTCCAAAGAGTGCTATACATCCCATATTGGCAGAAAATTTGGAGATGAATAAACTGTCTGCAAGATTGGTGCCGCGTTTGCTCATACAGCGTCGCACAGTACTTCATTTGTCCAATCTAGCACGACAAAAAAAAAGTTGGGCGATTGTCAAAATTTATTTATGTACACGTACTACAAAACATTCCTAATGGCACAGAAACAATCATACGAGTATAGGAACAGGGGGGTTATTATGTAATTCGATTCGAAAGAAAAACCCTTTCGAAAAGAATTTCCGTTTCAAAAGTAAAATCGTATCATTTAATTCCTTCGAATGCGTCACAGAGTCGTGTTTATGTATAGAAGAGTACAAACAAGTGATGCCAAATTTTTATCGGTTAAAAATTTAGCAGCATTCTGATTTTAACGTCAATTTTGTCAGCACTTGTGGTTAAACGCCAAAATTAAATACTAAAAATATAAAGAATAAAGAAAAACGTTAATTTAAGAAGTTTGTTTAAAAGTTTATTATATATTGTTTTACTATTTTATTTTATTATTTATATTATTTTATTATTTAAAAGTTTATATAAAATAAAAAATTCATTTAATAAATTCAAACAACTCTTCAGGTTCTGATCGATTTCAGACATACAGTGGACCCTCGGTTAACGAACGCCCCGCATAACGAACACATTTTTTGGGAAAAAAGTTTCTCTTAACGAACAAAGTTTCGCATAACGACCAATGAAAATTGCATGTAAAATTTCTGTCTATGTTTAGCAACGAAACAGGGAAAACCCCGAATACACATTATAGTGCTGTCTGTGTTTAGCTTTTATTTCATATTTGTGCATTTTGTTTTATTTTTGTGCATAATTGTATCACCTGTGTGCATAACAAGACGTGTTGAAACATACAAATGTTCTATTTTTAATTTTGTTTTTATAAAAATTGCAAAATAACATACGTAAATGCCTTCAAAAAAGATTGAGGTGGTGAATGCTTCAAACGGAATATCAAGAGTTTCTTCGCAACGACCACAAATTTTCGATGATGTTGAAAGATTGCTTCTGATATGGATTATATTCGCAGAATATAATTTGTGAGAAGGCTAAAACGATATTCACCAATCTTATTGAAAAGTCACCAGGAACATCAACAGCCAGAGGAGAAGAGTTCAAAGCAAGTAAGGGGTGGTTCGAGAATTTTAAAAAAACTTACTGGTATTCATAGCGTTATGAGACATGGTGAAGCAGCAAGCTCAGACGCTAAGGCAGCAGAAGGTTTTGTCGGCGAATTCAAGAAGCTTGTGGATACTGACGGTTAATTGCCAAGCAGATTTTTAATTGCGACGAAACGGTTCTTTTTTGGAAAAAGATGCCCAAGCGAACGTACATAACAGCAGAGGAGAAAGCAATGCCCGGCCACAAGCCAATGAAAGACCGCCTTACTCTGCTTTTTTGTGCCAATGCAAGCGGCGACTTGAAAATAAAACCACTTCTTGTCTATCATTCAGAGAATCCACCTGCCTTCAAAAAGCGTAATATCGACAAGAGCAAGCTAAATGTCATGTGGAAGTCTAACAGAAAAGCTTGGGTGACACGTGATCTTTTTACTGAGTGGATCAATAAAGTTTTGGCTACTCTGTGCAGAAATATTTGATTGAGATGGATTTGCCTCTTCGTGCCTTGCTTATTATGGACAATCCACCAGGTTTACAAGATGATCGCATTGAAGAGTTGAAATTCATCAAAATTCACTTTTTTCCTCCTAATACAACCCCATTGTTTCAGCCCATGGATCAGCAAGTTATTTCTAACTTCAAGAAGCTCTACACTAAAGAACTTTTCCAGCATTGCTTTGACGTGACTGAAAAAACCAATCTCACTCTAAAAGAGTTTTGGAAAGATCACTACCACATTGTTGGCTGTCTCAGAATTATTGAAAAGGTATGGAAAGGCGTTACTAAGAGAACACTCGAATCTTCCTGGAAAAAACTTTGGCCCGAACGATTTGCCGAATGCACATTTGAAGGACCCGACGCAGTATCTACGGATCCAATAACCAACGAAATTATATTTTTGGCTGACCAGATTGGGCTAGAGGTAGATAGCAATGACATCGCTGAGCTTGTGGCAGAGCACAGTGAAGATCTGACTACCGAAGAGCTTGTAGAATGTGCTTTACAGCAAGATTTTGAGAAGCAGACTTTATCAGACGAGGAGATAACAGCAGAACAGCAACCCTCTAGCAATCAGAGAAATGCTCAAAGCATGGGAGTCTGTGGCATCACACGTTAAAAAGCATCACCCCAATCAGACAGAAGCGATACGTGCAACAGAATTATTCAACGATAATGCTGTGTCTCATTTTCAACAAATTTCTAAGCGACGTCAGAAACAAACGACTCTAGACAGTTTTTGTTTGAAAGAAACTAAGTATGCATGTACCCATTATAAAAAAAAAAACTTTTCTTTTCCAAACTCTTTCTTTTTTCCATTTCAGATTGTCTCTTTCCGTCCAATAAATATTCAGTTCCTTAAAAAATTTTATACGTTTCATACAACTTTCTTTCAATAAATGCTGAACTTAAAATATTTTGGAGTATTTTTCAAGTTCTTTAAAAGTTTTGATGCGTTTTATGTTACTTTCTTTCAATAAAATTTCAAATTGCAACATATTAGAGTGTATTTTTTTCGACCTGGAACGCATTATTTTATTTTACATTGATTTATATGGGAATAATGGTTTTGCTTAAAAAACGTTTTGCATAACGAACAAGATGCTGGAACCAATTGTGTACGTTAACCGAGGGTCCACTGTATGTAACTTTTATAGAATTTTCCTGATGCGTATTTTGATTATCGACTTGTTTTTGTAGAAGACTGTCTTTATTTCGACGGGTTTTTCTTTGACTCCGTGGGGTATTGTATAGACTTTGCTCTGGAAGACTGGAACATGTTTCTTCGGCAGCGATATTTAAATACTCCTCCATAGTATCGTCATCCCCTTGATGTTGAACCGTACTGTTATTTACGGAATTTTGACTTGACGTGACAATTTTTTCATTTTAATTAGCGGCAAAACGAGTAGTTCTATCCATGCCGACCACAGCCTTATCTATAGCTAACAATGTGACAACTCTTTCTTGGTTCATCTCGGGTACCTAGAAACATATTTGCATATGAATATTTAACTTATAGAAATTTGAATCATTAAAAACGTACTGTTTTCCATTTAGCGTAAACATGGGTTGGGGTACCAGCGGCATCTAAATCCAGAGACAACTTTGTCCATAAGTCTCTCCACTCGCTTTTAGCATTTGAAACATTAAGGTGGCCTTTTGCTAAATCGGGATGTGTTATCATAAAATCCACCATTATTTCATAGTGCCTTTGTTTTGTATTAATTTTTTTATGTGATCCACTCCTTTAAAGATTCAGCAACGTAAAAATAAAAAAAAAATATTTTTCGAATTTTTAATTATTTATTAAACACTTTTTCATACATTTATTTATAATAATACTTAAATTTTAAGACTTTTTTTATTTCTTCGACCACAAAATATCTTTCGAAAAAGACACGAACGTTAAAAAGTATTTGACATGTACTTTCGTATTACATATGTACTTGCATTTACGAAAGAGGAATTTTTCTTTTTCGTAAGGAAGAAGAAAGTAGCCGGTTCAAAAAATATTTCCGTACGTTCGTAAATAAAAATACAATTTGTACGAATTCGTAAGTTTTTTCTTTCGAATCGAATTACATAATAACCCACCCAGTATTTCTGCTCTATCAGTGTATAGATATCTGCCGTGTAAATTTTTTTCGTAATTTCTAGACAGGATACACCGTACCTAATAGGTAAAGTTCAGTGTAACTGTACACCAAAGACTGACGTGGTGTATCTCGTCGGTAAATTTAAAATATAATATATTGAAATTGGCAAAATGAATTCGGAACGTTTTGAATTGCTAATTTTGCGAATTTTACGGAGAAGGCGGCAACGGAAATACACAGGACGTAATTTCAAAAATAGGAGAGACCATTTTACAATTTGGAGCGATTGTGAATTTTTGCAAAGGTTTCGATTTTCCAAAGAAAGTTTTAAATTGATTTTGACGAAAATTGGTTCCAAGTTAGAAGCTCGCGTTGAAAGGTTATATACATACATATATATTTTTAACAATAATTATAAATAACATTTATGATTTAGGGAAACTAATATTTCACCAAGCTTGCAATTGCTGATTGCTTGAAGATTTTACGCTTCTGGTAGCTTTCAAATTACGATTGCCGATTTTGGGGGTATACATCAAACAACCGCCAGTAAAATCATTAGACGCGTTTCAAAAGCTATTACGTTGCTTTATTCATCATATATAAAATGTCCATTGTCTGACGAAGATGTGTTAAATACACAAAAGCGCTTTTGTGACATAGCCAAATTTCCCAGAAGTGTTGGTGCATTGGATTGTACTCATGTGAAGATTCAATCACCTGGTAAATAGATTCCTACAAATTAAAATATTTTTATTTATCAGTCTTAACATTTTCAGGTGGAGAGCTCTCAGAGCTCTTCCGCTGTCGGAAAGAATTTTTTTCGCTGAATGTGCAAGCAATGTGTGATGGCAATCTTTGTTTTAAGAACGTAGTCGCCCGCTGGCCAGGATCAACTCATGATAGCACCATATTTAACAACAATTGACTAAAGTTTATTTTTTAATCTGGAACACGTACTGAACAGTTAATTTTGGGCGATGGAGGGTATGCAGGATACGCTTCATCCAACTATCTTATGATACCACTAGATAATCCCACGACAAATGCTGAAAAATTGTATAATGAATCACAAATCCGGACACGAAATACCGTAGAAAGATGCTTTGGGGTATGGAAATGGCGTTGTCCTATTCTTTCAATGGGTATTAGAATGAATCTCGGAACAGTACAAGATATAATAATTGCGACCGCAATATTACATAACATATGCCGGCAGAGCAAAGACCCACTTCCTCCATTTGAAAACATTCAACAACAGGTTGCATTTGAAGCCAGTATTCAGGAAGTGCCATAAAATAACAATATAAGAAGAGATTATACCAATACTACCAGAAATTCATTAATAAACTATTTTGGAACATTATAAAAAAAAATATTATTCTTTATTTAATCAAAAGATTCCAAAGGTTGGACAAATTTTATATTAATTTTGATTACATCTCATTTTAAGTTCTACGTCCAACTGTTTTTCTTTCAATATACTTTTCTTTATTTCCATCTCAATTTTGTGAAGCTCACTTTCACGTTGATCTTTGTTCTTATAATATTTGATTTGTTTATTTAAAAGTGTTTTTCTGTCCTCTTTCAAGTCACTATATTCATCGGTGTCTTTTCTTCGATTTTTCGTATGCTTTAAACGAAGTGTTAGCGAGACCTACAATTTCTTCGGTACTTTAATCGTTTTGGATTTCCGCAACTAAAGAATTGTGTATTGAGCGCTGCAAAATTTCGGTCGCATTACTTGGGCGAAAAGATACTGTTGCTTCTGTATCAAGAGTTTCTATCTCCAAAAAAAAACTTCTTCGGCATTGTCATCCAAAACCTCTAACTAAAAACATTGTTTTATTAGTAATAACAAAAATATATCTTACACGCAACTTACATTTGTAGCTGAGTCCATGTCACCACCACCCCGATCCATTAGACCAGACGTCGAAGGTCCAATTAGCGAGAAAAACAGCTGTTCATCCGACGAAAATTTCGAAATGTCGGCTTGACCTCCGCCAGTTTTATACAATTCCCTTTTTTCATTTCCTAGTTTTTTTCTCAACGTTTTCTTCATGTCGCCATACTTCGACCGTAGATTTTGAGCATCACGAGCAACTCTTCCACTTGTTGCATTAAAGTTGTTGGCAATTTTGGACCAAGTTTCCAATTTTTTGGCATTGCAGCTCGCGTCGGTATTTTTATTTTCTAAAACCAGACGATTTTCATAAACGCAATGCAATAATGTGGTTTTCTCAGCTTCCGTGAAATTTGGACATCTTTTAGTACCTCGTTTTTCCATATCGTCGAATTTCTTTTTTAATTAAAATTTTTTTAAAACTTTTTATTTGTTAACTGATTCTTTTTTTCAAATTTGTAAATATTGTTTTGACATTTAAGACAAGTGTTGCCACATTTTTTTTCAGAAGTTCTAAAATCATTACGAAGTCCTAAAGAATATGAAAACTTTTCCGATATGTTGACGATTCTGATCTGCAATATGAAAGTGATTTGAACTAATGTTTAAGTTAGAAAGAAGTATTAATTACAAAAAAAAAGTTCCTTAAATATACGAAACGTGCCTTTGAGTTTCACAAACAGTTTTAAATTAATTTGTAACGATACCATATTGTTAAAAACATATTATTAAATAAATAAATACTAGCAGATTCCAGCCCTCGAAATTCGGGCGCAAATTCTAGGAAACTTTGTTGTTTCATTAAATAAAGGCCCTAAAACTATGCTAATCAATTATAGCCAATTCACAAATCAACACAAAAAACAAACTCATTTTTATTACAAAAACATTAACAAATTTATTAAACACACACATAGCATTAAATAATTTTAATTTTAATTTTTTTTTATGTGTTAGTAGCAACTTTAAATGCAATTTACTCAAAATAAAGGAAAAAATTTAAAAATCTGTAAATCTGCAAATCGGCTAAAAAGGAATACCTTTCAAATAATATACGTTTGGTCAAAATCAGGATAAAACGGTAGAACAAAACATCAGTCACAAGAAATCGCCTAGCCTATTAATATTATAGATATTGAAAAAAAAAAAAACAATATTTCTTCATGTCATTAATTTTGAATTCAAACACTGTTTCGCAAAAAAAAAAAAGAATTATTTTTCGAAGTAGGCGTGGTGTGAGCTAATCGCCCAATTTTTCTTATATTATTTTTAACGTCTTTGAAAACTATTAAAACTATATATTTCTATTAAGGTGGGCGCGGGAGTTATCTGACCGCCCGCTTTTTTGTGATTTTATTTCTACATTCATTGAGAATATGTGTTATTTGAAGTGAATATCCGACCTACCAAATTTGTATACCCTATACGACTCTGTGGTAAGAATATAATGACTTTGTGTTGATGTTTGTAACTACCGAAAATGTTTGACCTAGATTTAGCAATGTCCGTCCGTCCGTTTGTCTGTCCATCTGTGTGTCCATGTAAACCTTGTAATCAAACTATAGGTCGCAAATATGAATATAATTTGATGAAATTTAGTATATGAGCTTCTATTGATCAAGTGATCAGCGCTGTTAAAATTGGTGAAAATCGATTCAGTTCAGACCTAGTCTCCATACAAATGACCCCTATGAGATCGACTTAAATTGCCATAATATCCAAATTATCATATAGATGTCGATCAAATTGGTTTTGTGCATGTTTATACCCTCCAGTCCAGTGTGCAGAGGGTATATATAAGTTTGTCATTCCGTTTGTAATAATTAGAAAAAAAATTTTGGACCCCATAAAATATATATATTTGTGATCCTTATAACAACCGGAGTTGATATAGCGATATCCGTCTGTCCGTCTGTCCGTCTGTGGAAATCACGATGACGGCATCAATCGGGCAGCTAGGGTGCTCGTTGACATAAAAAATGATTCATTAACATCCTGAAAAGGTTGCTATTTAAAATCGTCAAAACGGTCGATTAGGGACCGAGATTTGAATGAAGAACTAAAAAAAGTCTTGAAAAAATATAATTTTCTATGTTGTTCTTGTCACGATCACGCCCTCAATAGTGCAGCTACAGTGATCGTTTTTAGTGAGAATGATTCACCAAATTCATGGGACGATCTCTGTTTCAAAAATCATTAAAATCGGGATTAAAACCAGGGAAATCTCTGAAAAAGTAAAAAAAAAATGAAATATATGATGTTTCTATATTGTTCTTGTTGTTATTCTAAATGTTGTGTTGTTGTCATAGCTTGACTTGTTGTTTTTGTGGTCGTTGTGGTAATAATATAATAAAAACTAACCCTTTGTACATTTTTTTATTAACTCTGGTAGAAAAATTTAAAAGTCTCCATTGTTCTGGCATCACTCTAAAAATTTGTTAGATCATTTCTGCTATTACCACGAGCCTGCCTGCAAAATTTCAGATAGAATGGCTCACGGGAAATTGGTTAAAATCAATCCAAAATTTTTTCGACAAGCAGACACTACGAGTTAATATAAAGAGAGTACAAAATTCACCAGCATCTAAAGCAAATAATGCTAAAATACCTAGTTGTTAATAAAAAAAAAAAAACAATGTAAATATAGCAAAAAAAAATTTATGTATAAATTTATTTATATAAACATATTAAATAATACAAATAATATACATATATTCTATATATTTATATCCATAACAACTGCATGTTAGAAATAAGTCGGTATACTATTTTATTTACATAAAATTCTGCAATATATTGTTGTGAGGAAAATACATTGCTTTTGCATTAACAGAGTGTCACTTCATTTTGCTCAGCGTGACTATGCCACAGTAGATGGCGCCACAATTTTTGTTTGTTCTAATAAGCTTTGCAATAGTTATTTCTATTTTAACATGAATGTTAATATTTTCAACTGGATATCATACAGAACAATGTTAAGAGTATACACGGGCTGGTCTTTTATTTCATACGTATTTTCATTATTTTTTTACAAATATGAACATAACTTTTGCATATTAACTTTTTGTTGTCTTTACAAAATAGAGTTACCGAGTTCATCAATGAGTTTTTTGCTTTCAAAACAGTTCTACACAGTTATATAGAATTATTATTCTGCTTTACCTACAAAATATCTGATTGCGATTACATCTAATTTTTAAAAATTGTTTATAATTACTAAAGCATTATTATTCACATAAATACAAAATTGCACTTTTTAAATTTTCAATTCAAATTTAAGAAAATATCAATTCTAAAAACTGGAATTAAAAATTTCCAATTATAAATTACAATTAATTAAATTTCAGAAAATTATAACAAAACGGAAATTATAATTTTAAATTTAGAAGACATCAATTGCATCTTTAATATATAAATTTTATTCGTTAAACACAAATTGAAATTCCAAAAAAAAACACCAAATACCTATGTTTACATTTAAAAAATTTTTATATTTAAAAAAAATATTGACATTCAGGAGAAATTAATAGCTTTTCAGTACCGCGATTCAGTAACTTCTTTTAACGATAGTCGAATAGTTAAAAAAAGAAAATTGCAAAATTATCAGTAAAATTTTTAAGCGATATTCGCTATTGTTAAAGTCAGCTGTTGTTGTTATCTAAACGACAACCATTTTTGTGTTGTTTATTCAATCGATAAAAACTTAAATTTTTAGGTTGAAATGTCGTCATACATAAATAAATATCATAAAATATGAAAATATTTTGCTTATATTAAAAAACTTTTTTATATAAATAAAAAAAAAATTAAATAGCATATTCAATTCATTTTCAAATAAATAAACAGAAATATTAGTAAAAAAAAAAGATATTAAACATAAACATAAAATCATCCTGTCAAACACGAAGTAATTTGTTTTTTTCTATTCTTCTTTGTGTTTTTCGCTTATTTTGACAGAGATGCCACTCGTTTACAATTTAAATAAATAGAAAAATAGATTTGTCGATTGTCGTTAAGATGTATGTACTTAGTGAATCACGTAATCCTCAGTGCAAACAACAATAGTTGTCGATATATTTTGCGATTGTCGGATCGTTGAAATTTACAGAATCGCACTACAGAAAACATTAATTTAAATTCAGTGAATTTTAGAACACATCAAATGATATTTAAGAATTGCGAACATAAAAACTGTTACATAAATAAACGCAATATGATGAGAATGTTATTTTTTATATATAAATTTTCACAATTTTTTTGGATGAAAATTTGAAGTTTTTCAGAAAATAAAGAGAACAAATTATTTTATTTAAAATGTTTGGGACATTTGGTTTTTTGCGTTTGGCATCCCTAATTTGAATAGTTATTATTATAAATTTATTCTCTATGTTTTCCAAATATGGCAATATTTTAATAAAAAAATTGAGAGAGTTTTTTTTTGGTTATTAGTTTGTTACTCCATCCGACCTCTATGGCCGCAATGAAGAAATATTTGGCCAGTTAAAAGAAACTATACAGCCATCTCCAATTAGCACGATTTAATGCATATAGCCACCCTACACAACCATTACCCTTGCAATGGAGGTTAGGGCGAGCTATTTAATTAGCAAAAACTAAATTAAACGAGAAGTTATGTCATATAACCGGAAACGCATGCATAGTTAGGTTATATACCTAACCTAAATGCATGCCGATCAGCAACCACGATGACCAAAAAGTAAACACCGAAATAAATCCGAAATAATAGAAAAGACGAAAACCAACCCAAAGAATTTGCTGAAATAATCTTATATATTAAAAGAATTTATGAATAAACTTTGCATTCAAGATTTTTTTCAATATTTTTCTTCTCTCAAACCTTTATAACTAGAGTTCTAATTAACGTAGGCTGTTGACATAGGTCTCAGTGGATCAAGCTCCTTCTTTTGAGCTATTAACTGCTTAAATTCGTTGGGTTTGAGGAAAGTTATGCGTGGAGAATCAACTTTACTTTTACTGTACTTTAACTTATCTTGGCATATTTTGGCATTACTGTACGTTAACTTCTCTTGGCAAATTCGTTGAGTTTGAGGAAAGTTATGCGTGGACAATCAACTTTACTTCTACTGTACGTTAACTTCTCTTGGCATATTTTGGCATTACTGTACGTTAACTTATCTTGGCAAATTTTGGTATTATATTATAAAAATTAATATAATATAATATAATGCTGCGGAGCAACAGGGATCCTCTAGTATATTTTAATAATATTTAAAAAATTAAATACATATGGGCAATTCACAACGATTATTGTATCGTTGTATATGTTGTATCGTGTATTACTTTACAATAGTGTAAAATTGTTGTCGGTAATTTTTACCGAAAAAGCTGATACAATGATACAACTTCATTTGCTATGTTTAGCAAATGTTGTATGTTGTATCATAACATATCAGTCCCAAGTGAATGCCTGTTTTTATAAAAAAAGAAAAAAAAATATGTACATACAATTTTATCAGCATAAATAATTAAAAAATAAAAATGGTAAATAATGCAAATGACGCAAATACATCGGTAAGTTTATTTATATAAAAATTAATGTTAATATTTTTAGTATGAATTTTCTCTTTCAGTCTCAATCAAAACGTTTTAAAATTTTGTTTTATTCTCAATTAAAATGGAAGAAGTAGATAGCTAAAACTTCAGGGTATATCATATGACCAAGAAGCAAACACCGACACGTGTTTTCTCTTATCTGAAACAACAGAAGCGACGAAGCGACCTTTCCTCGTTGGATCGATAATTACTAAAGAAAACGTTTTACAACATGAAAATACAATTGAGTGTTCACACCAAATGATTGTATTGTGTATTTTACAGAGTTCAGAAAAAAACACACACTGAATAAAAAACTCGTACATATATGTAAACAAACATAACTTAGACCAACACACACATATTTTTATTTTCATATCAATTATGTTTGTTTTTAAATTTTCTTCGGTGCCCAACACAACCACGACTGTGTTCGTTTTAATATTTCGTTATTTACACGAACATTTTTCTATCACGTACTTTTTTTTTCAATCACACATAAAGCACACATTTTTGAGTGTTGCTTTATTTGAAGTTGATGTTCTGGTACGTGTAGTGAAAAAAAACACAGAACATGTAAAATAAACAGGTTCGAGTTCAGTTATATTTTAAGTCGTGTTGTGGCTCGTGTAGTAAGAAAAAACACAACATGTACAATAAACAGGTTCGAGTTCAGTTATATTTTAAACACGACTTAAAATATAACTGAACTCGAACCTGTTTACTGTACATGTTCTGTTGTTTCTTACTACACGAGCCACAACACGACTTAAAATATAACTGAACTCGAACCTGTTTATTTTACATGTTCTGTGTTTTTTTTCACTACACGTACCAGAACATCAACTTCAAATAAAGCAACACTCAAAAATGTGTGCTTTATGTGTGATTGAAGCAAAAAGAATGTGATACAAAAATGTTCGTGTAAATAACGAAATATTAAAACGAACACAGTCATGGTTGTGTTGGGTACCGTAGAAAATTTTGAAACGCACATAATTGATATGAAAATAAAGATATGTGTTGGCTGCTTTTGAACAGAACATTGTGTGTTTCGTGTGTGTATTTTCTGAACCTTGGTATTTTAATACTACAGACGACATACAACCCCTGTTGTGAATTGCCTAATAAAGTATTAAAGAATATCATTTATCTATAATATTACTAGGCTAGGCGATTTCTTGTGACCGATGTTTTTTTCTACCGTTTTATCCCGATTTTACCAAAGTTATATTATTTGAAAGGTATATCTTTTCAGCCGATTTGCAGATATACAGATTTTTAAATTTTTTTCCTCTATTTTGAGTTAATTGTATTTAAAGTTGCTACTAACACATACATAAAATTATACATATGCTATGTGTATTTTATTAAATTTGTTAATGTGTTTGATAATCTTATTCACAATATTTTCATTCACAATAATAATAAACCATAAAAGTGTTGGTTTGTGAATTTGCTAAGTTGAAAAATAATGCTGCCTAGAAATTGCACTCGAATTTCGAGCCCTGGAATCTGCTAGTTATTTTAAATACATATTTGATATGTAATATTAGAAAAATTTTTGACATTTTCTAAATTACATAATTTTTTATTTTATTTTTAAATTGTTAAAGGGTTAAAGCTTAAACTCTTTCAATCAAGGTTTAAAGATAATATGTATTTGTTGAGTTGGAAAAGAACAGGTGCTGATACAATAACATATGTATTTATACAAAAACAAAACCTTGTCATTAGCAAAGCAGTTGTGGAAATACAATAAATGAACAACTTAATTTAATTTATTTGAAATTCTTTTCACTCAACAAAGACTAGAACATAAGCTTAATTCAACTGATAAAAAGTAAAAAAAAAAACAAACTTGAAGAATATTTAAATGCAATAATCAACATTGTTTTTAAAAATAAAAGATAATTTAATAAATCATTTTTTATGAATTAAAACAACAGATGATATAAAGTTTGTTTATTTATAAGTTTAACACTTGCTAGAAAAATAATATGCCTTATCTTTATTGAATTATGTTTAATATATTATTATTATTAGTCGTATCGCTATTCTCAATTGACGTCACTTTATGCCAAAAGAGATCATATTGAATTAAACAAAAAAAAATATTTTATCAGTGTTTTGGTGTTACTTAAATATTTTATAAATTATTCTTTAGTCCATAACAAATGATATTATTTTATGGCGCCATAATGTCTGGTATTAAACAAACAAATTATTTAAAATAAATTGTTTATTTAAAAATATTCAAAAGAAATTGTTTGATGTTCGCGAGGTTTCTTTTCAATTTCTATATATTATACGATAAGTTCATGGCAACTGTGCTGAATTTTTAAGCGGAAAAATTTAAATATTTTATATTGCAGAAAATTTATTGTTTATAATTCTCATTTGAATATGGGCAATTCCATCATGTCGAACGTGACCGTTGAACACATTTAAGTTGAAAAAAAAGTCAAAATAAAAAGAAATTTTTTCTTGACAGTAAGGATAACTTATAGCTCTTAAATAGACCTATAATTGTTTCTAAAGTTGATTTTTGAAATTTTTTTCAAGCTTTCGAGATAATCACAAAAAACCAACCATTCACACGGGACAAAAAGCAGAAGTGGTTTTCGCGACTATCAATTAAAGCTCTGTTTTCAGCGAAACCTGAGGCAATGTCACAATGCGACTAATTTTAGAATGTTGGATAATAATGTCTCTTAAAAGTTGTAAAATTTCACTTCAAAATTATTTATACTTTTTTTATACCCTATACCACTATGTGGTTTGGGTATAATGACTTTGTGCTGCTGTTTGTAACAACCAAAAATATTTGACCTAGACCCATCTTTAATTATACCGATCGAATCAGAATCACTTTTTGAGTTGATTTAACAATGTCCGTCCGTCCGTCCGTCTGTGTGTCCATGTAAAGTTTGTAATCAAACTGCAGATCGCAAATACGAATATATTTTGATGAAATTTGGTATTTGATCTTTTATCGGCCATGGCATGAACGCTATTGAAATTGGTGAGAATCGGTCCATGTTCAGACCTAGCCCCCATACAAATGACCCCTATAAAATCGACATAAATTGACATAAGATCCAAATTGTCGTATAGATCTTAGTCAAATTGGGTTTGTATGTGTTTATTACATCCATTAATGAATAGTCCAAAAACGATCCCTATCGGACAACTCTTAGTCATAGGCCCCATATAGAGCTGCTTCCCGATCTTCACTTAAATCTATCAAAAAACAAAAATATTGCACTGATTCATCTCAAATTTTGTTTGTATATATTTTTCCAAAATACAAGAGACTTTACGAACCATGGTCAAGATCGGTCCATTTTTGGACCTAGTCCCCATATAGACATAGCATCCGATATGAACTTTTTCATATCTGCAGCCAAAAATGCCACTCAAAATTGGTTTATGCTTATTTTGTGTATCCAATTAGTTGGGCCTAGGAGATAGGGTCTCTAAACGCATGGTATAGGGTATCGTATAGTCGGTCTAGACCGACTATAATTTTCTTACTTGTTTTAATTTAACTTTAATCACTGTCGCAAGGGACATGTCGCACGGGACTTTATTTTTCCATCATCATATTTATGTTGTTTCAGTTTTTTTTTTTTTTTAACAATCTATAAATAAATAAGCTTAGAAAACATATTTTTAGTTCAACCAAAGAATTCAGTGTATATATTTGCATGTAACAACGAAATTAAAAAAAAAAAAAAGATATGTAATTTGAACCAAGTATTGTGTAGTACTAATTACAATAAACAAAAATAAATTTAAATGAAAATAGTGTCAGAAATATCAAACACAGCTTTCTTCAGAATAGGCAGTCCTGGCTGCTTTTACTTCTTGACCATCGCAAGAAAAGTAGTGCATCTGGGATATACCTGAAATGCTTTTAACTTGTTTCCATTTTTCGTCTAAATTATGTACCAAGGAATGCTCCTCAATCTGCTCAGATGACATAAAATACATTTTAACTCCATTTATGTTATTTTCTGCACATTGATAAAATGAAAATGCATCTGATATAACTACGTTTTTGGATTTCGTTATCTGCCAGACTTTCCTTTTGATAACTGCTCCGACTCCATCGACGGCGCCCTTTCCATGTGTGCTTGCGAAAAAATTCCATTCTATTGAGGAACATCCTAATTTGTTTATAAAATCGATTAGGCTTGATAAAATGAATTTATTTTTAAATTGAGAGCGGCTTCCATCAGAAAAAATAAATATTTTTGAAAAACTTCTATAATCTTTTTTAATTTCAATTAAGAGATTTATCAAAAAAATAAGAACATCGTGTTTGTTATGCGTTAGCTTATCACTTATGACAGCAAATGACTTTGAAGCTCCTACAAACCAAGCTACACAAGTAAAAATGGATACCTGGCGATAGCTGAAATGAGCACTTTGGATCTCATGTTGGTTTGTTAGCCTATAATTTTCGGCAAAATCTATTTGAATGGCTAGTTCAGTAGGTTTTAAGTTGCTCGGGGGTAATTTGCTTTCCACATGAGTTATTAGGTCAGAAAAAGTTGCAACGGTGCTACATGATTATCTATTTTCGCCATTGCTGCCAGTTTACTTCATCTTCCATATTTTCTAAATATGCTAGAGGAATAAATTGGTATTTTAAATCCGTAATGCACTTCGTGCAATTGCTTGTCATGCAATTTTCATTATGAATATTGCAGCAAACAGATTTAAGAAAGCTTTCAAAATTGCTGGGAAATGATGGTATTATTTTGGAGCAGCTTTCCAACAAAAATCCGAAATCGGCATGACACATGCAAACACACATATTGTGTGGCATTTTATTAACTAATTGCACATGGCATGGCCGCATACTAATAAAAGAAGATTTGCCTACTGCTTGGTTTGGATAATCTTTTTTATAAAGCTCATATGCTTCAGCCGCTGTCATTATCATAAATCGTTTAGCAATTAATTCTCCTTCAAACAAAATTGTATCCGCTTTGTATTCGTTTTACGTTTCGCATTTCTGCTAGTTTCTTTCGACTTTGTCTCTTACGTATGCGCTCATTCCGTCTTTTCTCTTCAATCATTTCATTATGTCCTTCAGCCAACGCTTTCCACTTTTGTCTAGCATTCCGCATTCTTTCCTTGTTTTTTAATTTATTGGCTTGTAATTTTATTTCATCTTCCTTCAACTTTTCTCTCCACCGTTTGCATCTCTCTTTATTTTTTTCGCCGTTTATACTCATCTATATTTAAGTAATTTAAAAGTATGTATTTAAATAAATAAATCATTTATGTAAGAAAAAATATTTTTTCTAAATTTTAAAATCCACACTTACCATGTCGCACGTGACCAACTTTATATAAGAACCAAGATCACAGAATTTATTACTTTTCAAAAAGTTTTTTTTTTAATTTTATTTGTAATAAAAATCTATGTTTGTTCTCAATATTTGATGAACTTTCGTCATGTCCACTTGACGCACTAATTACAAATGTTGTTTTTCACTGTCGCACGGGACATCGAAATATGTGATAAAGCATAGCAAAAACTTACCGTTATTTTTAATTACATAGTTTGTTATGCATTTTTTTTTAGCTCTTTGTATCTCCAGAAAGATTTTTTAAAAGCAAAAGTCAATATTAAATGTTTCTCTTTAAGAACTTTTATCAAAACAAATGGTGCAATACAAATGTCCCAATGAGAAAAAATTGGCTTGCTCGACTTTATATTCGAATATCTCGAAATGGGTTATGAATAAATGTAAAATTTTTTCACGTTAGTTAAATTTGATTGTTTTCCTATGAAAATATGTGTAAACAAATTGGATTCAGGAACTTTTGGTTTTTTGGTCTTGGTAGACCTTTCGGTGGAATTGCCCATATTTATAATTCCCCTCTAATTACACAGTACAAAATATAAAATGCAAACTCCTTCTCGGTGCGGTACTTATCGAAATAGTTTAGCTGCTGTTCGGATTTTATGACCTCATGTATATTTTGGCCAAAACTTGATTTTTCCAAAAAATATGAAATTTTCTCAAAGTATTAAACTAACTAACCCGAAAAATCTAGTGCCTCAAAATTGCTGAAATGTCGAAAAAATTTCATCCACAAAGATCTATTTTTTATACCCTATACCACTATATAGTCAGCATATAATGACTTTGTGCTGATGTTTGTAGCTACCAAAAATATTTGACCCTAATTTTATTGGTTACCGAGATATAGCCGTGAGAAATATTGCATGTTCTTCGGAAAAATCAAGTTTTACCCAGAATATAGAAATGGGGTTTTGTTAGTTTCGCTAAGTACTTCGAAAAACTGCACACCAGAAGGAGTTTGCACTCGATGACTTCAAAAATGTTGCACTCTGTTATTTATAATTCCATAAGCTTATCCGTGAATAGATTAACCTATTTTTCATACTCCAGTTATAACTGGCTGAATTATCCGCTTAGTTAACCTGAAAACAAATTGGATCCGGCTTTAACCTACCAATGTGTTTGTGAGTGTTATTTTAAAATTTAGTTAATTAATGTTGCAATACCTCAACAGCATGGACAAGTTTCGAGTATTAATATGGCAATGTTTGGAAATGTCACTTAGAAAGTCCAATATAAGCAACAAGCATTAAAAAATAACACATAACAATGCCAAAGACCTGAAAACTTTTTATTTTTTATTTTTATCGAGAATAAACAAGTAACAGTGTTAAATTCGCCTGTGCCGAATCTTTGATGCCCTCCACACAGGTTTTTCGTTTACATTAATATATGGACTTGTTACACCATTTATCGCAAATGTAAACAAAATATTTTAAAAAGTAAATAATTTGTTAGACTTAATACTAAAAATTTTTAAATTTTTATAATTTTCTAGAGGCGTCTTCATATTTTTGGACATATCTTGACACAGTGATGCCCGATTTACCCCGTTTTCAATAGCCACCTGCTCGAAATAATGACAATTTTATCATAATTTTACCCCGGTAAAAGGTTTATTTTGTGAATGATCATGGTTTCACAGGCGGACAGACGGGTCGGACGGACGACACGAGTTATTACAGAATATATATACTTTATGGTGTCGCAACTGCCTTTTCGATGCATTACAAATGGAATGACAAACTGATATATATCCCCTACATAGTGCTGGGGAGAGTATATGAAAACGAAAAAAACTACTTGCATTTCTCAAAAAAAAAAAAAAATAATAATAATAAAAAATAAATAAATAAATAAAAAAACAAGTAATAGTATTAAACTTGGCTGTGTCGAATCTTTGATACCCTCCACATAGGTTTATGTTTACATAATAGGAGTATCTGGATTTATTGCACAATGTAAACAACATATTTTAAAAACCAACAATTTCATAATGTGTTACTCTTAATACTAAAAAATTATTACAACAAACACATTAAATTTTTAACATTTTTTAGAGGTGTGTTTATCTTTTTGGACATATCTCAGCACAATGACATCCGATTTACACCATTTTTAATACCAATCTGAGATAATGACAAGCAATATTATTATAACTTTACCCAGGTAAATTATTTATTTTGAGAATGAGCATGATTTCAACAGACAGACGGACAGACGGACAAACGGGCAGCCTGACATCGCTATATCGACTCGAGTTGTCATAAGATAAATACTTTGAACATTTGTATATCCTTCACATCACTTTTCGGAGGGTATATATCCCTTTGTCGAAGTAAATTCCGCAGAATTCATAAACTATATACATTCTTGATCCTTATAAAATGTGAAATCGATCTGGCGAAGTCCATCTGTCTGTCTGTCTGTTGAAAATATTTTCCAGTCCGCAATAGGCTTAAGGGGTCGCATTACTTATGCTTAAAATGTTCGTCATAATCTGGAGTAGTTTGATATTAAGTTCGGAACATATTGCAATTTTTTTATACATAACAGGAAAAATAAGCGATGCATACACATGTTTGTTTGTTTACTTGTTGTTTTTTTTTTTTTTTTTTTTTTTTTTTTTGTATACATATGAACGAATTCTTTACCGAGTATAACAATCATGCATCATTATAGATAGTGAAGATAGAAATAGAATGTATTGTGTTGAAAGACAGACATACATACATACATACATACATGCATACATACATGCATACATACATACATACATACATATACACATACATATATAAAGGCGACATTTTAATTAGCACGTTTCATAAAAAGGTATAAAAACACACTCAACATTTTTTCTTTTCACTATTTTTTAGACCTTTTTATATTTTTGTTATATTTTATCAAATGGAACCAAAATTTTTCAAATTTATTTTTTTTAATTTCAGGGAACGACTTACCCATTTGATGGACAAATTAAATAGCACACGTTGGTTAAACTTAAAAATCTTTTTATTTCCTTTCAAAAAAAAACTGTGAAATTCATTTAATTAGTTGATTTGACTAGCACTTTGTTGTATAACCTTTACTTTTAATAACGGCAGTGCATCGACGCTGATTTGACGATCTTATTTTCCGACATCTTTCCAGGGGTATGGAATTCCATGTCTTTTGGATTTCTTCCCAAAAAATATTGAAATTTGTATGTTTACGTCGCTCCACAGATTATCGATCGGTCTTAGATTCGGAGATTGGACGGGCCATGGCAAAAGCTTATTTTTTTTTGTCACTGGGCCATTTTTGTACAGACTTACAGTATGCTAAGGATCGTCATCTTGTACAAACTTCCATTTAAGAGGCATTTTCCCTTTTACATAAGCCATCAGAGCGTCTGTTAAAATGTTTGTGTATAGTATTTAATCCATACGTTTGGATTACAACTCACATAACTTTTTCTTTCTGATCCGATGAATTCAATTCATCCGTATAAAGAATATTGTTCCACCTATTTTCAGGTTTTTTTAAATGATCCTTACTAAATTTCAAACGTTTTTTTCTGTTTTTTTTAGACACGTGTGTTTTTTTCAGGCATGCACCCAAACAAATTATTTTTGTGCAATCTGTTTTTAATTGTGCTTGTGCATAAATTAATGTAAGTTTTTCCCCGAATTTGTTAACTAATTCTCTTATTCTGGGTGCAGTCAAAAGGAGATTCGCCTTGCATATTCGAACTGTAGGATGGCCGGTTCCCTCGGTCGTCTTTCTACGCCTTGTTAATAACATTGTTTTGTGGGCTATTTCGGTTTATGTCAGCTTGTCTTTGAGATATGCAAGGACAAATCTTCGAAATTTAGGATTTGAGTGCTGTACTCGTCCCATCCTTGAAAAAAATTTTTATTTCTTTTATTTGACTACATAAATAATTTTCTTACCTTTTTAAATAAAAAAATTTACCAAAAAAAATTTTTTTTTTTATTTTTATGTAGAAATGTTTCGCATGTGCTATTTTATGCTATTTTATTTATTATGCTCTTACTCTTATCTATAAAGCATTCGTTTACACGTACAAAAAAAAAACAAAACAGAAATAACAAGCAAACGCTGATACATTTCTATATACACGTGTTCAGTTATTTTTACCATTTTTTTTAAGTATTTCCACATTTTAGGCCAAACCTTGGCACAATGATGTCCGATGTACCCCATTTTCAATACCAACCTGCTCGAAATAATGACAAATGATATTATCCTAACTTTACCCAGATAAATGGTTTATTTTCTGAATGAGCGTGGTTTCAACAGACAGACAGACAGATGGACAATGTTATATCGACTCGAGTTGTTATAGGGATCAAATATATATATATACTAGTTGATTGTGTGGCGCCTAGGCGCCCGTTTAAAAATTATGGATAAAACAAACAGTTTAAATGTAAATACACGAAAAATTTATAATAAATTAAATTTCTTTTAATACAAATAGTAGTAAATTGAAAATTATATTGTTACATATGTACATATAAAAAAAGATTGTGTTTGTAGAAATTGTATACATAAGTATCAAAACAGATAAGAAATATTTGGCAAAAAAGTTTTTCAATTTAGAATCTCTTGAAAAACTATATTTCGTGTGAAATATCGTTGGTCATTTAATAGTTTTCCTTGCTGTGGGTTCGATTGAATACGTATCTTAACTTGGCTTGCAACTTTTGATCGTGACAAAGCCACATACAGTTGGCCGTGTGAAAATACCGCGGTCTCCAAATTAATGCCAACGTAATCAAATGACTGGCCTTGAGCTTTGTTTATGGTAATTGCGTATGCAGGAATTACTGGAAACTGGCGGCGTTTTAATATGAAAGGTAATGTGGTGTCGGTTTGAGTGCGATCAATCCTAGGAATTAGAACCGAATCATTTTGGTCAGCGTTACAGAATCAGTCTGTCTCTCAGTCAGTCAGTGAGTCAGGGATCAGCGTAAATATATTTAAGATATTACCCGGCCTTCACACGTTAAATTTTTGGCTTTCAGGTTGTAATGCACTCATACTTTTTTACTATTTTTTACTAAACAATCATACGTTTCAATTCTCTCTTTCAATCTTTCAATGGGACAGTTGCTTAACAATTTTTTGACTATTATATGTGTGATCAATTTGACTTGAACGTGGGAAGGCCGGGTAAAGTGAGGAGATTGGAGATTCCCAAAATTATTAAAATTTAATACAATGGAGTTCGCTTATAACGAACCCTGGTTGTAATAAATTTTTGTTTATAGCGAAGAATTTCTTCGGTCCCAAGAGTTTTTATCGCATTTTTCATACAAATTGCGTCTCTTAAAGCGAACAGTGGTTATATCAAACTTTTGACTTTAACAAACAATTTTTCTTCCATTTCAGAATTTTCCTATATTATATATATTTAAAAAAAATTAATTTTAATTTAATTTAATTTTATTTTAATTTAATTTTAAAAGTTAAAAAGATTCGTATTTTCATAATTCTTTTTTGAAGATATGAATAATGTTGGATTATTTATTTCACGCATAACATTTGAAGAATCGTTGGAAAAATTTTCAATTAAAAATTTTAATAAATAAGTCCGTGACAGGGAATCTCCGGAGGCGTTGTTGTTTTGGGGTGAACATCATAACTCGCCACCGCACAGTGGTCAATTTCGCGAGATAGCGGTCAAAACTCTATAACTTTTGTCCGGATTGGTGTTTTTTTACGCAATTTGTTTTGTTCAATAGGAGGGACTTTAAGCTTCAATTTGCGTGTTCAAACGTAAAAATCGACTGATAGGAACGTAAGTAATTTGGAGTTAAAAATGCATTTTAATTTTTTGTTGAGTTTCCATGTAAAAGTTGAATATTTTGACATTTTAAATAGGTATTTTTTTTTATAATTTCTTATTTTCTTCAATCGTATTTTACAACCAATACTTATTTATTATTCCTAAACTTAATTTTGGTCAGAAAATGCCAACATTTGGCCCCTGACATTTATTTAGTCTCAATATTCACAGGGGCCAAAGGTTGGTTTTTTTGGAAGAAAGCTAATTCTTGTGAGGATTAAACTGAAAAATAACACTGAAATTCCCAACAATATCAATTATAATAAAACCACATCAGTTTGGCTCTCCGGACTGAACTGAAAAACTCTTTATTAATTACTCAACTTAAATCTACCTACAAATATTACATTCACTCACACATTCACACGTATATCTATAGATAATTATAATAATACATAACCGTGGGATTTAGCTGGCTCAGCGGTTTACAGGTGAGCCAGCTATAGAGTGTGTGGACAAATAACTCAGCGGAATGTGAGTATTTAGTTACATGCATAAGGCATGGTAACTAAGACTTAGTCAAACACACTACACCTCCCATTTTTAGAAAAAGAATGATCAATAACTGGTTGATCATTCTTTTAAAAATATTTACAATTTCTGTAAAATTACATCTAATAAAAAAATTTTTTTTCAATATTAAGTTTATTTTCTTAAGTTTGATGTTAATTCTAAAGTTTTTAATTTTAATTTTCCAAATTTCAAATTTAAGTTTTGTATTATTGTTAACTTTAGTTCTAGTTGAGAATTTCAATTTAAAATTAATTTTCTTTTTTCTTTTTTTCCTTTAAATTTATTAATATTAAAATTTATTATATTTAAAAAAAAATGTAGTAATAATTAAAAATAACTAATAACGAACTAAACGAATAAAATAATTGTGCAATTGTAATGTTTAAGACTAAAAAAAAAAAGAAATAAAAATTATTACCTATTTATTATAAATTTTTAATCTATCTCTATGTATATTTTGCCTTTTATTTTTATTATCCTCTATAACAACATTATTGTTGTAACCTAATTCTATTACTTTAAAAGGTCCTAAATATTTATTCTCTAACTTGTGTCCTGCTTCATTTCTAAGCAGAACCAAGTCATTTTTCCTCAATATTATCTCCTTACTTTTCCTGTCATAGAAGTCCTTTTGCCTTAACTTTGCCCTCTCAAGCATAAGTCTAACCCTTTTATAGGCTATTTCTAATCTATACCTAATCTCTTTCGAATAATCGTCGACGTTATAGAGAGGTGTTACGTCATTGACTGTGTTGAATAACTCAAACCCATTTGGTATTTTCCCGAACACCAATTCGTATGGACAATATCCATGTACCACCGAAGGGGTTGTATTGAAACAGTACATAAAGTACAATAACCATTCATCCCAGTCATCTCTATCAACTGATAAATACGATCGTACGTATTCATTGAACGTTCGATGACTGCGTTCCACAGTACCAAGGGTCTGATGATGGTAAGCTGTCGATGTTATATTCTCTATTCTGAGGTACTTACACAAATCATTAATTATTGAATTTTTATACTCCGTACCCATGTCCGTAATGATCGTCATCATAGGACCGTACGTTAGTATATGAGATTCAAATATAGCTTTCGCAACGGTCTTCGCGCTTTTGTCTGGTACTGGTACAGCAACCAAATATTTGGTAAGATCACATATAAGCGTCACCGCATATTCATTGCCCTTTTCCGTCCGAGGTAACGGACCAATAGTATCTATTAATATAGTTTCAAAAGCTTTAGCAGGCGTCTTCGTCAAGGTCATGGGTGTTCTCGTATGCCGAGTTACCTTGTCTTTCTGACATTTCTGGCATGATTTGACGTATTTCGATACATCTTTAATCATTTTTGGCCAATAGAAATATCTTTTTATCTTATTCAGTGTTCTTGTAATACCACAGTGTCCCCCTTGAATTGGGTCATCATGATATTTTTCAATAATTTTCACTATATCACCCTTATTTTTCAGCTTGGTCACCCCTGGTAGTAGCGCTACTCTTAAATTTATTAATTTCTCATTGCCCAAGGCCTTAAATTCATCTAATGTGACAAATTCGAAAATTTGTTCACTGGGTGACATTTGTACTTTGACAATACCATGTTTGCCGGCCAATGATTCCAGCCTTGGGAAGAATTGTCCTAGGTCAATTTTCCCATTAACAAACAGGTCGTCTATCATTATCCTTTGGATAATTTTTCCCCCACGCTTCAAATAGCATTGGGTTGGAGTCATTCTTAATTTCGGATGTTTCCTGACGTCAGTGTAATTTATGACCTCCAATACATTGGGCCTTTTGTAATCCTTTTGCTGATTGAGGGGATTTTCGTCCGTATTTGTCCGTTCCGTAGATGACCTTGTTGATACCTTTAGTATACTTGAGATGGTTCTATCCATTTCCCTCAAATCATCTATTGTTATCCTTGAAAGTGCATCCGCGACGACATTTTCCTTACCTCTGAGATATACCACCGTGAAATCATATTCTTCGAGATCTAATCTCATACGGGTTAATTTAGAACTTGGGTTCTTTAAGGAGAACAGGTAGGTTAGGGGGCGATGATCTGTTTTGATCAAAAAATGTGTACCATATATATATGGCCTAAAATGTGTAATTGCCCAATGAATTGCCGTGAGCTCTTGCTCAATTGTGGACTTATTACTTTCCCCTTTAGTGAAAGTTTTTGAGGCGTAAGCAACTGGAAGCTGTTTGCCTTCATACTCCTGACTAAGTACCGCCCCACAGGCGTGTTTACTGGCATCCGTTGTGATGCAAAAAGGTTTATCAAAGTCAGGATATTGTAGAATTCCCGAATTCATTAACGCCTGTTTGAGATATTTAAATGCCACCTGGCATTCTTCGTTCCATTGAAATTTAACATTTTTCCTTGTCAGTCTTGACAAGTGACGGGAATGATCAGAAAAATTCCGAATGAACCTTCTATAATAGTTGCAGAAAGCAACGAATCTCCTGGCTTCGTCTGCATTAGTCGGGACTGGATAGTCTCTGATTGCTGTGTACTTACTGTCATCCGGCAGGATACCTTTGTCAGTACATTTATGCCCGAGATAAGTGACCTCGTGCATGAAAAATGTGCACTTCTCTGGATGCAGTTTTAGATTGTACTTTCGGCATAGTTCGAAAACATCTGTTAAATTTTTGAACATATGTTTTTCCGAACATCCTAGTACTACTAAATCATCCATGTATAAAAATGCTTGTGATGGTGTTAAACCAGAAAATGCAAGGGTCATCATGCGTTGAAAAGAATTTGGAGCAATCTTAAGACCGTATGGGAGTCGTTTAAAACGATAAGAGCCATTTACGGTGGAAAAGGATGTTATGTCCCTTGAATCCTCATGCAATTCTATCTGGTGAAATCCAGACATTAGATCTAGACAGGAAAAATATTTTGCCCGTCCTAACTGGTCAAGAATATCGTCTATTCTTGGCAGGGGGAATTTGTCCGCTATTAACTTTTTATTTACCTGGCGATAGTCGATTACCAATCGCCACCTTTTCTCCTTTGAGTCCGGTAATGATTTCTTAGGAACTAGCAATAAAGGGCTGTTATATTCCGAAGTTGATGGTTCTACTACCCCATCATTTACTAGTTTTTCAACCTGCCTATTGATTTCCGCTTTATGAGCGTGTGGTATTCTATAGTTCTTTATATAGCTCGGTGTTTTGTCACTCAGACTAAGTTTTTGCCTATAAAAATTATTTGTAGAAACTGTTTCCGTTTCAAGGGCGAATATGTCGCTGTATGTGGTACAGAGTTTCGTTAAATTTTCTTTGAATTGATCTGGGAAATTTCTGCTAAGTTTATCCAGAATTTTTCCCGATCGCTTCCCCAATTCTTTGGTCGTTTGTAGAATATCATAATTTGATAGGTCCTCCGTCATTATATTCATTGTACTCAGTGCCGTATCGTAGTTGTTAGAGTTCAGTATTCTTACGTACGCGTTATTGCCTTGAACTATTGTATTTGCAATATATACGCCTGGTTGAATTTCCTGATTAGGAATCAACAATTCTTTATGCTCTGAGTCAATGTATATTTTTCGCACCACTTGTGATCTTGCCGGTAGCATGATCGAATTATTGATACAGGTGTTTTTTATTGGTATTGCAAAATGTTGGAAATTGTGTGGTCGTAAAACGAGCCAATCCTTATTTTCCATAAAGTCGAGTTTACAATTGAATTCCTTAAGAAAATCTATACCGATGATTCCATCGCATGGTATGGGAAAATCATTCGGTACTGCATGAAATTTATGCTTTATTAGTATATTTTCAACTCTAAGGTCAATTTGCGTGCAGCCAATTGATTGGACCGTATCTCGACCTATACCGCTAAGGGTTGTTATTTCCCCTGAATTCAAATGGTTGTGGTTTACATTTTCAATTTTTAGCAGCGATATATCTGCTCCTGTATCTACAAGCAATGTTAATAATTTGTTTGTTGTGTTATGAAGTTTCACAAATACACCTAGACTGAGATTGAGCTTATATATTCTATTAATTATTCTCTCAGAGGTTGGTCCCCGTTTCCCGGAACCTCATATTGATCATTGATCAGTCTGACATTTACATTATTATATCGTCGTCCACCATTGGCACCACGATTTCCATTATTCCTATATTGACTATTATTATTATTAACTTGGTAGTTTCCTCTACCTCGATTATTTGAATTATTGTAGAAATTCCCACGGTAACTACCGCGGTTGTTTCCCCTATTGGAATTTCGCTGTCCCCGGCTATTTGTATACAAAATTGTATTAGGCTGTCCGTATGCCTCGGTACAGCTATTAACGAATTTAGCCACCAGTTCGTTCATGTTCCCGAACTGTCCTGATTCTATTATGAGCCTAACCCTGTCATTTTGGGCATTTTTAACAATGGCTTTTACAGCCAATTGTGTCGAATATTTATTGGCAATTTCGGCCGATAGACCGTCCGAAATGTAGGCACCTTGCAATGCCTTGGTGATGTCTTCAACTTCCTTTACATAGGCATTCGCACTCTTGCCAGTTTGCCTGATGTTCATCAGCTTTGCTGACAATACATCAACTGATTCTCCTTTAACAGAAGTTTTCAGTTTTGCGACCACTTCTTGTACCGTGGTCTCAGTGGACAAGATATTCCTGGCAGAACCCTTTAGTTTTGTCTTAATTAGACCAACTGCTAGAGCATCATGTGCCTCCTTTATCGAATCCACTAATGCAATGGCATCTAGAAATGCCGTTAAGTTTTCCGCTTTGCCATCGAAGTCAGGTATTAACTTCGAGGCTATATTTAAAAATTGAACTGGTGTCTGCGCCATTATCATTATATTAAATTATGAAACAGGAAGGAAAAAAAAAAATTTATATTGGCGCTTAAAGTCAATAATCATTGAAGTACGAATCTGCGCTCAGAGACGCCGTATATAAAAAAACAAATTCATCCTGGCTCATTAGGCCATTTACTCAAAACACAAAAAAAAATATAAAATATCTAATATAAAATCGAAATTTTGTAGTTATCTTTTCATCAAGCCAAATTGTGTTATGCTGATTCCATAAACCTAAATTTTGTCTAAGTTGTCGGACCTACTTGCGTACTTCTTACGCAGTGATCTCTTATGGAGTAGGTACAATTTAAGTAAAAGATTTGCACCAGTCATTACTGTAATGCATAGGAGTAGGAACCATAATGAGTCGATTCGCGCCGTGTGATCAACAACTTCTACATTTGTTATCACGTTCGCGTTCGGTTTCTCCAATTTTGACTCTGGGTTGCCCATATTATCTACCTAGTAACCTATTCTTTAAACTTCTCCTAACAAAAATTTACCTCAATATATATCTAACATATCCTCAACGCAATAAAAATTAAATTGCTTTACTAAGTACACATATTTGAAAAAAAAAAAGAAATTTAAATTGAATTATTTTTTTATCTATATTTTAATTTTTACACTAGTTTTGGAAAATTTTACATTTTCTTCTTTTCCCTATAGAAAAAGTATATATATAAAAAACAATTTTAATGGTGTTAGTTATTCAAAAAAAATTAAAGCATCTAAATATATTATTATGAAACGTTAAGAATGAAAATACAGTTGATGAATGTGATTGCTGATAAATAATTTAATAAGAACTCTATATACAAACACTTACAAAATAACATTTTGAATTCTAAATTTTTAAATTTAAGATAATCTTAACTCGTTCAACTTTCCGTTAGCCGTTGTTTCTGCTGTTGGTATTGATAATCGTTGTCAACGTTGTTATGTTGTTGTTATGTTGTTATGGCAATAAGGTTAAAGATTAATATTGATGATTCCTTAATTTGTCACTTGGAGATTATATAGACGTTGTATTAATATATGATTGCTTTTTGTAGTAGTTTTTGTTGTTTTTTTTTTTTTTTCAAAGTTAAGAATTTTGTTTAATTTTGTGTTTTTTTTTTCAACATTCTTTTTTTTTTTTTTTTTTAACTGTATTTTTTTTCCGTAATTGAAATTTTGTTTTCCGCTTTTTTTTTGTAATTTAGGTATTTTGTTGTTTTATTTTATAAATTTATTTAAAATATTAACTCCATGAATATAATTGAACACAGCACCAATATTTCCTTATTATATTCATAGGTAGCGGGTTTTTTTTTTTTTGGTTGTGTTTTAAAAGAGTACATTTGTGTTTTTTCTTTTAATTAAATGTTCAAATGTTTTCTTATATTTTGTTTGTACTTTATTAATTTATTTAAGTTAAAAGTTTACTTTAAAAAAAAAATTATCATTTTTCCCTGTATTTAAACTTTGTCGTAGTTTTTTTTTTCCTTTTTTTCATGTTTGCACTTTTGGTTATTCTTTTTTTTTTAGATCACTTTAATTGTTACACACTTGTTCTTGTTATTTTATATTTAAAGTTTTTTTTTTGTTTTTCGTCACGGTCGCCATATAATAAAACCACATCAGTTTGGCTCTCCGGACTGAACTGAAAAACTCTTTATTAATTACTCAACTTAAATCTACCTACAAATATTACATTCACTCACACATTCACACGTATATCTATAGATAATTATAATAATACATAACCGTGGGATTTAGCTGGCTCAGCGGTTTACAGGTGAGCCAGCTATAGAGTGTGTGGACAAATAACTCAGCGGAATGTGAGTATTTAGTTACATGCATAAGGCATGGTAACTAAGACTTAGTCAAACACACTACACAATACCATTTGGATATATTATATACAGATAAAATTTTAAGTAAAGATCGATAAAATTTTAAGTAAACTTTTACTATTGATTTAAAGTGCACATATATTTTATTTAAATGTATTAATAAAAATTTATACTAAAATTAGAAACAAATTATAATCTTTAAACTAGTATTAATTAAACAATATTAGTAAAAATTTCTTCCAAATAGCTTTGATTTTCATTTTGCAGTAGTTGTTTAGCTTCTTCATCTAACTCTAATGAGGTTGATTTCCATTTTTGTCGAATACTGGACATATATGGGTCTGATGTGCACAACAAAATATTAATAAGATCTTCGTTAGTACAATATCTGGAAATTTTTCTTGTATTGTGCTCGCCAAAGAATCTGTAGTCTTTGTTCCTTTTTTCTTGGGCTTCTTCTGAGAGATCTCCAATTGGAAGCATATTGTGCTGAATTATTTGTTCCCCATGGAACAAAATTTTGTGAACTGTGGTTTGCATATGTCTCCAAGAATATTTTTGGTTATAAAGGTTTGCTGTCTCATTAGCATACTGACCAAATTTTTTTGCATCTATCTTTTTGCTACATGCTATAACTTGTAATATGATTTGGAATCGTCGTATTAAATCATAATCTACTCCAGTTATAGAAGCTGCAGTTTCTGGATCGGAAAAAAATCTCCTTGCTGTGTTTCCATCATTAGAATTTCCTTCTCCTTGCTTTGGCTGGTCAATTATAAGGCCTATCTCACGGTATTTTTCTTGAATATCTTTTTTTTTTGCTTTCTTTTTTCCAAATTTTCTTTGTTGTTTCTCACTGTTTCGCCTAACGGGCCAAATTCCAAATCTTATCCCAATTTAAGAATATGCTCCATAAAACGAATTCTAGCATGAAGAGGTGACATTCCAAATTCATATGCTTCATTAAAACTATCGTCTTGTGTTGGTGGTTGGCTCAATTGACTTGATGTTTTTTGGCATATGGTGCAGCTTGACGATGACTTTGTTTTGGTTAAAGCTTGTGCAACTTTTCCATCAATCATTGTGAGACACATTTTAAAATTTACTTCAATGTCTTGGTCATCAAATTTAAATGTTACTGGTTGAAGTTCTTTAATTTGATCATTTATTTTTCGAACTTCTTCATCTATGACATCTTGAGTCTCCTTTTTGTAAGCAAACTTTATTGGTCTACAAAATTTTGTTGACGAGGGAATTTCATTCTTCCATACAACTATCTCTGCAGCTCTACTAGTTGACGGCTCTAAACCAATATAAGTTTTTGTTAAACGTAATGGAACGAAAGAAATCATGAATAAATTGGCATCTGATGAATTTTCCGCATTACATTGTTTGTATTGTTTCTGGCCAGAGGACCCATCACATCCCCATTTAGAAATTAAAGTCATGCTGCAATTTTTAAACTTCTTTAAATAGTCAGCATCAAATGTCTTTAATAATCGTTCTGCAGTGTGTTCAAGAAGATCCTGCAATTTTATTTCTGCTGAACTTGAAGTTACACTAATAGCAGTTGGTGAAGGTAAGCAATCTTTTTTGGCAGAAACTATATCTCGATATGATGGAAAAATTCCACAATTTTTTTCATTGGTTCGCTTCCGCAATTCTGTATATTGGTTTTTAGTCATTTTCAAATCCAAAAATAGTGCAAATGCTTCTTCTGGAGTAAATTTATTTTCTTCAGTTGGTGTCGGCATACTTTCTAAAATCCTTTTTGTGCGTCTGGGGCTTGCTTCCACTATTTTTTCAATGATAGCAATTTTACCCTTTTTAGTTTTCGATGGTTGAATTTGATGCAGAAATGAATCCTTTATGATGCTACAAGAAACTTCTTCATTGATATGTTTAAGCTTGAGTCTTCGTGATCTTTCACTACAATCATCAATTGACTTTGCTGGTCGACCACCTTTTCCAGTTTCCGTGGTAGTTACTGATGGCTTTTTAAAAATAAGTTTATTTCTTAGCCATTCTTGGTTGCGTGAGTAAAACAATTTCTTGTTTCTGGAACATTGATTGTACCGTTTTCTTAAAGTATTTAAAAAGTTTTTTATTTTTAATTTATGAATTTTAATTTCTTGTTTGTCGCATATTTTGAAGAATGGATTATTCATTATATGTAAAATAATGTCGTTTTCATCTTTCCGTTCAAAATATATATCAGATAGAATACTATAACTGAATTTAGCCATTGTTTAAACAATAATGAAGAAAAAAAATTAATGCATGGATTAATATACTATTGCTCGAAGTTTCAACATGATCTTTTTTACCTCTTTGAAACATAATATAACAGGTAGTTGGTTTTACCAGTTATTTCCATTGGTTTTAAATTTATTTGCAATTTTCACATATTTAAGTTGTGTAATATTAGATGGCAATAAAATCTTTTTTACCTTTTCCAAATGAATTGCTAGATACCACATAATTTGAGAGTTAACAGGTACTGGCAATAATATAAAAGGTACTTGGTTTTACCAGTTATTTCCATTGGTTTTAAATTTATTTGCAATTTTCACGTATTTAAGTTGTGTAATATTAGATGGCAATAAAATCTTTTTTACCTTTTCCAAATGAATTGCCAGATACCACATAATTTGAGAGTTCTATTGTCATTTTTGTCAAAATTTTGATACACCCTTCTATGTGGACTAGGTCCAAATATGGGCCAACTTCTCCTAATTTCAAAAGAATTATTTTTTGGGTCAATAAGAACTCTTGTACAAAATTTCATCAAAATATATGCATAATAGCCACATACAAATAACTTCTCAAAAAATATGACGTGCATTTGTACCGAATATCTTACCTTGGGTCAGAAAAATTGCTGTAGCTCAAAAAGTGCAGTCCCGATGCATGGACATGTATATATAGGAATGTAGGGGAGAGTAAGGACTACAAAATAGTAAATTTGTGTTTTGACTCAGCTTGACTCACAGGAGTTGTGCTCTATGAAGTAGGAAATTTCCGAGAAATTTGACCTTTTTTAAAAAAAAAATTTAAATTGTTCTGAAAACAGTAGAGCTTCAATTTTTACCAGTAATAGGAAATAAGTTAAGTTACAACACAAAATTTATTTCGTCCAAAAATCTTGAAAAACAAAAAAGTTATGATCATTTAAACTTTAAAAATTAACTAAAAATATCATAAATTTACTAAGTTCTGAAAAAGCCCATTTTGGACCACCCTGTTCTCAGTGAAATAGTTGAAATAGAGTTCTAATTTTTTGGCTCCCGAGGTTTACTACTGTCTACTTTCATATGAGTCTAATAACTTTAAAATCGGAGAACAAAAACCAAAAGGAGTTTTGGCCGCTATCTCCAAATATTGACCACAGTGCACCGGATCATGTGAAATAAAACAATCGAAATGCGTTTCTAAGGTGACATGTTTCCTGAAGTAGTGACGAAGAGTTTTTTTACATTTTTTTTTGCAGCATTTTGAAGTGAAAAACGATTTTTGCTATACAATTTCGGGAATTTGTTGTTAAAAAATGCGGAAGAAAATGGAATTAAAAAAAACTCGTCGTGGTTACCTGATGATTTATGTGTAGATATAGTGTCTAAAATTTCAAAAGAATCGGTCAAGTAGATTTTGAGTTATGATGTTCACGGACTTCGAACATTTATTTGCGAGAAAATCGGTCTAAAGTTTTTTAAAAACTGATTTATATACTATATACCGTATGAGGCCGGTCGCTGGAAACGCTGTACCTTCTTAAGTTTTGCTCTGATTTACTTAAAATTTTGACATAACACGTTCGAAATGTTGTGCATTCAGAAAGAGAAATGTAAAAAAAGGTTATATAACCTACCACCCCTTAAGGAAGTGCAAACACCAATACACCTTCACAAAAGAGAAAAAAATATTTCACATTTCATCATACATGTAAAATGAAAAAAGAGAACTACATTTTTTGCAAAGTTATCTATAAATCTAAAAAATAAAAAATAAGGGCGTATTAGTTTTACTTAAAAAAACTTATTATTCCAAATCGCCTTTAATTCTTCCATGATAATTTCAATACATTATTCAAATTAAAATCTTTAATATACCTATTTACATAATTTATGTTTGTCTAAATTTTTTGAAAGCAAATTATGCAAAAATTAATATTATGAGTAAAAAAAAATTATTTTCCCACCTCTCTTCTCAAATTACAATGTAATTTAATTATGCAAAATTAGAATAATTTAAATTTTAAACTTAATATTGCACTATTTTTTCAAGCGCTTTTCAATACAGAGCTTTAAACGAAATCATACGTTGGACAACAACAAAATCCACATTGAAGATCTCTTTTTTATATCAAAAAGCATACTCTTTGGTAAGTGCTGGCCATCAGAGAACCTGAGCGAAAGCACTCATGACAATTTTGGCGATTTAGTTTCCAAAATTGTCGATTTTCAGAAGATTTTATTAGCAGCACTGGTCGGTAACAAAGAAGAGAGAAAATTGTGTGTGGTTTTGTATAAAATGAGAAAGATTAAATTTTGTTTGTGTATTTCGCATAGCTTTGCATGGAGTGCTATGTGTGTGTATTATTTCAGCGTTACAGAATCAGTCAGTCAGTCAGTGAGTCAGGGATCAGCGTAAATATATTTGAGATACTTATGGGGTCGCAAATTCATATTTCGATGTGTTTCAAACGGAATGACAAACTGATATATACTCTCTGCAAAGTGGTGTCTTGTTAGGTTTAAGTGAAGTTCGGGAACCAGCTATGACTAAGAATTGTCATATAGGGTTCATTTTAGAATTACTGATTAACGTATGTAATAAACATACACAAACCCAATTTGACCGAGATCTAAATGGCAATTTAAATTGATCTCATATGGCGACTATGGCCGATAAATTCTATTAAAATATATTCATAACTGCGACCTGTAGTTTGATTACAAGATGGCCACACAGAGGGACAGACGGATGGACGGACATCGCTAAATTTACTCAAAAAGTTATTCTGAGTCTATCGACATAATAAAAGGAAGATCTAAAAATATTTTGCGGTAGTTAGAAATATCAGCACAAACTCATTATACTCTGACCACATAGTGGTATAGGGTATGAATACTTTTAGAACGCTATCGGCTCGAGTATTTTTAAAATTAATTTTTATTTATAATAAACACCTCAAAATCTTGTTTCACCTTCGAAATTGCAATACATTTTTAAATAATACGGCGCAGCTGAATTAAATACAATTAAATTAATTTCGTAATTTAAGTCAATATTTAATTATATATAAGATAGTTCGTTCGAGTTCAATTTAAAAATTTGCTTATTATTTTTGCACAAAAGAAGAAAGTTCAACAAGTTTGTCAATAATTATATTGCAAATTACTTTTTACAAATATTTACATATTTAACAAATAAACACTCGTTTTGTAAAACTGTATACAGTGCACATATAAAAGAATTTATACTAAAAAAACGTAATATATAAAAAGTTGTTTAAAAACATTTTTTATAAGCGAAAAATAGCACGTATTTTTGATTGACATATTTTGTATGATTTACGTAACATACAAAAACTGATTTTTCAATAGTTTCGTTTTAAACTAATGTTTAGAAACATTGTTTGGAAGCAATGTTTATAAACAAAAGTTATATAAACAATGTACATACTGTAGTGTAACCGTACCATACAAAAAACGGTTAGTCTATCGTTTAATTTTGAAATAATATTTATAAACAATGTTCGTAAACAATATTCCTAAAGAATGTATATAAACAATGTATATACATAGCATACCATACAGAAGTCGATTTTTCTATCATTTCATTTTGAAATAATATTTTTAAACAATGTTTATAAAGAAGGTATATAAACTATATATATAGCCGTACTATACAAAAATGATTTGGTCTTAAAACATTGTATATAAATAATGTCTACAAACAATAATGTCTACAAACAATGTTTCTGAAGATTGGTTTTAAAACAGTGTTTATGAACACTATATAAACAATGTTTATAAGCAATGTTTCTGAAGAGTTTATACACATAAACATCACATTATTTTACACGACACCTAAAGGCTGCGTAAAGTTATTTAAAAAAACTCATCGGCTCTCCATTCGGAAATAAACAGAATAGCTTAGAGAATATGTGGGAATATAACCCTATTTAATGTTAAAAACCAAAAAAGAGTAGTGAGTATTATGAGTATTATATAAATTAAATTAAACAAAAATTCAATTTTAAACGGGTTTTTAAATTTTAAATTCTAACCAATACATCTTATAATACATCAATTTAAATTGTTTCGTATCAGTCGGTTATTCATGTTTGCGACAATTTTCAACTTCAAGTGACTTGTGAAAAAAAAATTCCTGAAACATGTGACTAATATTTTCCATAGTAGATTCTGGAAACTTTAAAGTAAATCGAGATGATATAAGTAATTTTTTACTGAAAATCTACGATTTGACTTCGAATTAGTCACATACATCTTTGCTTCAAAAGAAGGTATTTAACAATAGAAGCGAAGCCTTCCATTTCGCTAAAGCTCACTTGCTACATGTGTATATGAAAAGTCAGTCAGCTGTCAGCTTGTTTTCTGCAACATTATACATACATTAGTCATGGTGCAGTCAGTATTCCCAAATATGTGTGGCAACAAAAGTATATATCTATAATATTAATAGGCTAGGCGATTTCTTGTGACCGATGTTTTGTTCTACCGTTTTATACCGATTTTGACCAAACGTATATTATTTGACAGGTATTTCTTTTTAGCCGGTTTGTAGACTTACAGATTTTTAAATTTGTTCCTTTATTTTGAATAAATTGCATTTAAAGTTGCTACTAACACATACATAAAATTTTACAATGCTATGTGTGTGTTTATTAAATTTGTTAATGTGTTTGTAATAAAAATGAGTTTGTTTTTTGTGTTGATTTCTGAATTGGCTATAATTATTTATTTTATTTATTTTACTAGCTGTTTTTACCCGGTCTTGCCCGGGATAAAAAGGCCTTTGACTTGAAAAATGGTTCACTATGCTTACCAGGCGCTGCGTACTTAGTCCCCAATTAACAAATTCCTCAATAAAATGAACTTTCTCCCCAAAAATTTGTATGGGCTGTAAATTCATTTTTATTTCAATTAAAAATTTTTTGATTTTTATACCCTATACCACTATGTGGTTTGGGTATAATGACTTTGTGCTGCTGTTTGTAACTACCAAAAATATTTGACCTAGACCCATCTTTAATTATACCGATCGAATCAGAATCACTATCTGATTCGATTTAACGATGTCCGTCCGTCTGTGTGTCCATGTAAAGCTTGTAATCAAACTGCAGGTCGCAGTTATATACGAAATTTGGTATATAAGCTTTTATCGGCCATAGGATGAACGCTGTTGAAATTGGTGAGAATCGGTCCATGTTCAGACCTAGCCCCCATACAAATGACCCCTATGAAATCGACTTAAATTGCCATAAGATCCAAATTATCATATGAATCTTAGTCAAATTGGGTTTGTATGTGTTTATTACATCCACTAATCAGTAGTCCAAAAATGATCCCTATGGGACAAGTCTTAGTCATAGGCCCCATATAGAGCTGTTTCCCGATCTTCACTTAAATCTATCAAAAAACAAAAATATTGCACTGATTCTTCTCAAATTTTGTTTGTATATATTTTTGCAAAATACAAGAGACCTTACCAAACATGGTCAGTATCGGTCCATTTTTGGGCCTAGTCCCCATATAGATATAGCATCCGATATGAACTTTTTCATATCTGCAGACAAAAAAAATTATAAAAATTCCACTCAAATTTGGTTTATGCTTATTTTTTATGTCCAGTTAGTTGGGCCTATAGGGTAGTCTCTACACGCATGGTATAGGGTATCCTATAGTCGGTCTAGACCGACTATAATTTTCTTACTTGTTTAATTTAGAAGTTTTTTATAAGATGCTGCAGCAAAAATGCTTCAAAAATAAGCTGCGAAACCGCTTTAAGTTTTTTTTTTTGTCAGTTTATTTATAAACATCAAATATAACGGAATGGTTCGCAAATTAAAGGAATCAGAACTTTTAAAAATTGAATTACTTCATTCAATAAGTGATCATCATTGAGCAGAGACGTCAAATTCAAGTTTCAGAAATGAAAGACTAATGCGACGTTTAATATTGTGTCGCAAAGTTTCTTTAAGCAACTGCTTATAGTATATATGTGGCCTATTTTGATCAACAGGTCATTATTTCACACATGTAGATAAAATTTACCATACGACATTTCACTAAGCTGTGTTCCGCGAGCGATCGCATCCGCTTCCGCGCGTTTGGCAGCCACACCCGTGCTTGAGCGCAGTTGTTGTCAACTTATTTTATTCGCCGAAATATATTTTTCAGTTCATTCCGATATTTTAGCTAAGCTGTGTTCCGAGAGCGCGTCGCGTCCGCATCCGTCGTGTCTGCGTCCGCGTTCGCGCGTAGCGCACCGCCACACCTGTGCTGCCGCGCAGCTGTTGTCAACTTATTTTAATTGTCAAAATATATTTTTCAGTTCATTCCGATATTCTAGCTAAGCTGTATTCCCCGTGCGCGTAGCTTCCGCGCAACGAAATGATGCTATTAAAAAGAATACTCATTTTAAATACAGTTATTGTAGGACATATATTGAGAGCAATATGCAAATGTTCACTAAAATAAATATTTAACAAAATTCATTAAATAAAAATATGTAAAAATTTAAGAATGAATTTGGGGAGTAAGTTCATTATTTATTTCGATTAAAAAATATGGGGAATTTGTTCATTTCATTTGGGTACCTTTTTTTTAAATTTGGGGAATTTGTTCACCGTGTAGTTATTTCCGTGTAAACCAAATTTCAGAGAAATCCGTTGAAAAGTACAAATTTGTATAGGGAAGAAATATACCACACAACAAAATATGAATTGTATATGAAAATTGGGCGTAAAAGTAGGCGTGGTCGGTAAAAATCATATGGCGACCTTCCCTGGAATATGTACTAAATTTCGGAGAAAGCCATTGAAAAATAAAAGTTTGTATAGCAATCAAATAAAGGAACAAATAAAAGGAAAAAAATAAGTTTTATATACATAGAAGTTGGCGCAAAGTAGGCGTGACCTGTAAGAAGCATATGGTGACCTTCCCTGTAGTATAGATATCGTGTGACCAAATTTTAGACATCCCTTAAAAAATAAAAATTTCTATAGTGAACAAATATACCAAAAAACAGAAAATTAATTTTGTATAAAAGGTGGGCGTAGAAGTAGGCGTGGCCGGCAAGAATCATATGGCGACCTCTCTGTAGCAGAGAGATCGTGTGTAGCAAATTTGAGAGAAATCCGTTTAAAAAAAATTGTGTAGCGAACAAATGTACCAAAAAACAGAATATGAATTGTATACAAAAAGTGGGCGTAACAGTAGGCGTGACCGGTATGAAGAATATGTCGACCTTCCCTGGAGCAGAGAGATCGTGTGTATCAAATTTCAGAGAAATCGGTTGAAAAATAAAAATTTGTATAGCGAACAAATATACCAAAAAACAAAATGAATTGTATACAAAAAGTGGGCGTTAAAGTAGGCGTGGCCGGTACGAAGCATATGGCGACCTTCCGTGGAGTACAGAGATCGCGTGTACCAAATTTCAGAGAATTCCGTTGAAAAATAAAAATTTGTATAGCAAACAAATATACCAAAAAACAGAAAAAGAATTGTATACAAAAAGTGGGCGTAAAAGTAGGTGTGGCCGCAAGAATCACCCGATGACCTGGCCTGGGGGTACAAAGATCGTGTGGACCAAACTTCAGAGAAATGCGTTGAAAAATAAAAATTTGTATAGCGAACAAATATATCAAAAAACAGAAAATGAATTGTATACAAAAAGTGGGCGTAGAAGTAGGCGTGGCCGGTAAGAATCATATGACGACCTTTCCTGGAGTACGGAGATCGTGTGTACCAAATTTCAGAGAAATCTGTTAACAAATTAAAATTTGTATAGTGAACAAATATGAATAAAACAGAAAATGAATTTTACATAAAAAGTGGGCGTAAAAGTAGGCGTGGCCGGTAAAAAGTATATGGCGACCGTTCCTGAGGTATAGAGATTGTGTGTACAAAATTTCAGGAAAATCCGTTGAAAAATAAAAATTTGTATAGCGGTCAAACAAACAAGATTTAATGAAAAATAGAATTTCCTAGAATTTGCACTCGAATTTCGAGGGCTGGAATCTGCTAGTAGCCATTATTGAGCAAAACGACCTGACATTGGACAGGTTTCAGGAAACAACCAAAGTTAATTTAAACGAGTTAAAATTTCTATTCTATATAGCAATGAACTATGAAATGTTAATTTTTAAATTTTTTCTGACAATATATTTTACCGATTTTTGGGTCACTGTCCGCTCTTTATAGCAGGATAATTATTTTCTTTTGTTTGCGCTTTATTTGTATGAAAATCACTTGCCATTGAGTTCTTTATTGTAATGCACTAAAATGAATCAAAAATTGGTATCAACGACCGTGTTGGCAAAATTTACGAACAATAAATCCCCAAAAAGAAAAAAAATTAAACAGCGGTTATTATACTTTAAAATGTTTGTTGTGTGTTATGCATATTTATAGGTTTGTGTGTGTTGTTTTTAATCACCAGGGTTCGGAATTGAAGTAACATTTTTAAGGGTAATTAAAAGAAGCATTTAAAGTTTTATTAACAAATTTTAAACAAGAAGACACATTATATGGCATTATATTTACATTGGTTATAAATAGTTTTCTTTTAACTAGTTTTTGTATACCGATTAATCGATTAACCGATTACTCGATTAATCTCCCTCATTCCGATTAGTGGTAAAACACATAATTTAGACAGAACTAATATAATTATTCAATTATTATTGTTTATTTTCGAATATAACTTTTTCTGCACACTTTCCTTCATTTTGTCACTATCAAAATATGAATCTCTTTCTAAGTCGATTAAGATATTTCCATACGGTCGTCGCTTTAAATGATTCTCATGACCCTACGATGAATTTGGTTTTTGGATATATTTTTTTTCCCAAAAATTATCACTCCCAGTGTCATAGTGTTATAAGTATTAAAAGTAACGTATTCATTTAGTGGATTTTCCAACATCCTAAATTTGAACCAATAAATACTATTATAAAAATATATTTTTTCCCTGTTATTCCAATTTAGCTATTGATGGAATAAAGACTAACCCTTTAACCTCATAGATCGAATAATTTATACTCGAATAACATATGGGAACTTCTGCCTCAACCACTCAGATAAAAAATGGTTGCAAATATTACATCCTATGTACCTAACTAAGAAATGTGCAAAAAGTTTGGTCTGTTGTTTTTATAGTTCCCGAAATGTGACGGCGCGAAACGTAAAAAATCATTTAAAACTCACATAAGTGGGTCGACATGCTTGTGGTTATCTTATTTATAACTCATGATCTAATAACAAAATGCTGTGAAAAAGTGGCTTTTCAATTTAAACTTCGCGGGTTTATCGATTCGGGTTAAAACGTAGTACCCCTTTTGATACATTTGCCGAATTTTGTGTCAATATCTTCATTAGTTTAATAGTGATGTTCGTTTTTGTAAACAATTAAAAATAATGATGAAGGCTGAAATGCCAGAAACCGGTCCGATTAAGAATGCAGTGCAGTTATGAATTTTTGTAATATATGATTTCTTCTTCTTTACCACGCACCATTTAAATTAAAAATAAATTTGGGGTTTTTAACAATGTCTGATTTTGTTACACAAAGAAGTTTCATTACATTTTGTTTGTGAATATTTCTGCTACAAAAACATTGAGGCCTTCGGTTACTGGCCATATCGAAAAACATTTATACAAGTTGTACGAATAGTTCCAAGAGCACAATGAATGAGGAAAAACATCAACTGATAAACAACACGACAAGCAAAGCAAACATTTGGCGCTAAAAAGAAGTAGATTGACAATTAGAAATCTTGCAAATATTTCAACACCATTTTAAAAAATATTTTAGACCTCAAAAGCTTCAAACATAGATGGTCCCCAAAATCACTCATTTGAAAAAGAGTGTTGCATTATTATCTCTGAAACGATGCTCTCTGACTATCAGATCGAAATGAATCGTATCATTAGGGTTGATATGCCTACGACCCCAAAGCAACCGTCCAAAGAAGCGAATTGCGCACAATAGATGAATGAAGCAAGGCCGAAAAATCAAGCCAAAGTCATTCAAAAATCAAAGTCTTTAATCTCTTTCTTTGATTATTATGGTGTGCTGCATTATGAATTTCTTCCGCTGGGCTAAACTATTGACAAGGAATATTATTTGAGAGTCATGCGTCGTTTGTGTGAAGCTATTCAAAGAAATAGGCCAGAACCATGTGCAGACAACTTTTGATTTTTCCACCGTACCACAATGTATTGCTTCTTTGAGACCATTTCGCATAAAATTCAGTTTATATCATTCCACAACCATCGTATTCGCTCGATTTCACACAGTGTGACCTCCCGCAACTCAATTAAAACAAAATGCAACTCTGGTGACATCGTTTTGTATCGATTAAGAATATCAAAGCCGAATCGCTGCTCGCTTTGAAGGTCATATCTGAAACTTTAACAACTGTATTGAGGGTTATAAAAACGTTGGTATTACTGTATTATATTGGAGTGGTATTACTTCGAAGACGATGCAATTGATTTGGAAAAATAAATAAAGACTTCACAGTAGCATATTTTATTTACAAATTTTAAAACATGATTTTTAATATATTCTATCGCAAAGCTTTGATCATATAATATTGACCTTTGACCTTTCGAAAATAAAATTTTGCTACATATCACTGTAAAGGATGTCTGAGTGTCCTATAAACGAGCCCTAGATCAGACTTATCGGTTAACCAGATCTTTATTTTGTGGATGACTGTTTCACTCTTCACGCCACCATATATCAGAAACTGTTTCCAATTTTAATAGAACATTACTAATTTTATCAAATTTATAAGATTGTTTACTTCGTTGATATGTGAAAACTAAAGCTTAATTTACTAAATTATTTCCATTTATTATAATTTACAACACAAACTCGCCCCAGTTTTCATATTTTTTATCTCACTTTAATCGTTTTCTTTTCTTTTGTGGACGAAGATGAGGTTTTTCATAGAAATGCTGCCGTTGAAACCAGCCGCTTTTACCGATTGGTCCGATTAATCGAAGTTTGATGTGTTCGGCTCCAAGATGCGAGTTTTTGCGAGGCTCTCAGCTGGAGAATGTGCGTGGGATGCATGCGTAGTACCAACAGTCAAACACAAGGGAGGTTCCGTAATTGTTTGGGGTCGTTTTGCTAGCGAAAATGTTGGAGAATTGTGCAGAATCGAAGGAATACTAGATAAAACCCGGTACAAGACTGTTCTGAAAGATCGTGCCATGTTCGCTGGATTAAGAGTTGTGAGCCAGAAATTCTTATTTCAGCAAGATAATGACCCAAAATATACAGCAAAAATTGTTAGGCAGTATTTAAAGACTCGGAAAGCAGCTGGAACTTAAAAAGTTATGGAATGGCGATCACACTCAGCTAACATCAACCCTTAAATTTACTGTAAGATGAAATGGAAACGAAAGTTCGAACTACCTGTCTTACATCTCTGTGTTTTTCTGGAATAACTGCGTATGTCCATTTTTATCAGTTTTGAGTTAACGATGCCAAATATATTAATTTTTAACGCTCTTTACATGTGTTAAATTTTTTAAAAAAATATTGACCATTTCTGAGTTTTTTCTTTCAATAACGACGTAACTTATATGTTTATTAAATTAATTTGCAGCACTATCGACGTATGTCAACCTACGTTTGATCGGTGACAAATTATTTTCTCAGAAAACGACATATAGCGACATACGCTGTTATTAATGAAAAAAATGCTAAATAATTTTGGATTATTTTTCAGTTTATAACCACTTATAAAAATTTGTGTGTTTATTTCTGTTATTTTTTATCACTATTATTCTTGATAAGTTATTATATTCTCATCCTAACTTAACTTTTTGTTGACTAACAAAAAAATCCATTTTTCAAGCAACAACAACTTATGTCTACATGGGTGGTTGCATTGGTAGTTTTCTTTTTCAAAGAAAACGACGTTTGTCCAAATAAGTTGTTTTATCTACACACACTTTAAGTGTTATTTACATATTATTTTTTTCGTCCTTTTATAGGATCTATACCTCTGAAGATTTTTGACTCAAAATTTTATATAAGGTATTTATTGCCCATATCTACAGGACTGTTAAATTAAAAGCTCTAAAAACTTTATATCGAGCCCATAATTTCAAATATAACGTTTTTTGGCTCCCCTCAACATTTTGATATTATGACATACGCGGTTATTCTAGAAAACCACAGATCTAAGAAAGACTTGTAGAATAAACTGCAGCAAGCATGAAACCAGATCACTCCACAAACTTTGTTAAAATTGGCTATATCATGAAATTATACGAAATGGAGGTGGTCACATCGATGAATCTAAAATTTAAGAACAGAAATAGTTAAAGTAAATAATAAAAAATATATGTTTTTTAGTTTGACGAGTTTTCATTGAAAAGTAAGGAGATATGGACATTTGAAATTTAAGGAGGAGGGGGCAAATACTTTTGGACACCACCGTCCAAATCTAAACTTAACATACAAATACGAAAAATTATATATTTCTTTGGAAATTAATATTTTCTTTAGCCTCCCTTGACATTTTTTACACATTCTATCCTATTTGGCATAGACTCCACTTTTTTAATATATTTGGTTGGAATTTTGGCCAATTCTTCTCTTAGAGCTTTTTTTAGGGTTTCCTTACTAGTTATCTTCCTTTTACCGATCGGTCAGTCCAAATAATCCAAAATATTCTCAATAGCATGGATTTCAGGCGACTGTAGTGGATGATCAGCGGGATGCAATTTGACAACGTTTGGTATTGTTTTATAAAATCTGTATAGGCTAATTCCATAGTGACATACATAACATTCAATGATATTTCTAATCCAATATTATGCAGTAAAAATATACAAAATTATTATTACCATTAGAAAAATTGAGAAAGTATTGTTGTTATTAATAATTGGGGGGCAGAAAGCAGTCGTGACAGACATGACAACAAACAGACATCATTTTAGAGGATGTTTGTAAAACACAGAAAAGCTCTGAAGTTATTATAAAAACATGAATTCTAAAATAAATTATAAACGGTCCGCCAAATAACTTTTTTTTTTTTTGAAAATGCTATAAAAAAAACTACTGAATATTATCTCAAATTTCTTTTTTTATTTGAAAGTACAATCCTTCCGGTTAATAATGGAAAATAATTTCATTCAAATGGCTGCCTCGGCTGGCCACGCAGTAGCCTACATGATCGGTCCAATTTTTAAGCACATTATCGATTGTGTGCAGCTGTATTTCACCAATGGCTTCACGAATATTGTCCTTTAAAGCGTCAATTGTCTCTGGCTTGTTGGCGTAACACTTATCTTTGAGGGCACCCCACAAATAATAGTCCAACGGTGTCAAATCGCAGCTCCGAGGTGGCCAAACGACATCAGCTCTGCGGCTGATAATGCGATCTTCAAAAACAGGGCGCAAAACATCGAGTGTAGCTTCGGCTGTGTGGCACGTAGCGCCGTCCTGTTGAAAACAAATGTTTCCAATATCCTCCTCTTCAATTTTTGTGAACAAAAATTCGTTCAACATGGCCCGATAACGATCGCCATTGACTGTAACGCCCACTCCTTGCTCATTTTCGAAGCAAAATTGCCCAATTATGCCTCTGGACCAAAATCCGCACCAAACAGTGACTCGTTTTGGGTGTATCGGCTTTTCAATGTATGCGTGCGGGTTTTCTATGCCCCAAATGCGACAATTTTGCTTGTTTACATACCCGCCAAGATCAAAATGAGCTTCATCTGAAAAGATGATTTTTTTTTTTGGCAAAATCGGCATCTTCTGTAAGTCGATCGCAGGCCCACTTAGCGAAGCGAAAACGCATTGGATGGTCAGTTGGCTTCAACTCCTGAACCAATTGGACTTTGTATGGCGTCATAACAAGGTCTTTATGCAAAATTCGTCTCAATGATGCCTCCGAAATGTTCAATTCTTGAGAACGACGGTGAATTGATGTTGATGGCGCTTCACGCACACTTTCTGCCACAGCAGCAATATTCTCGAGTGTACGCACTGTTTTTGGCTCTTCACGCTTTGGTTTATCGATGAGGATGCCAGTTTCTTTCACTTTTTTCACAAGATAACGAACATACGGAGCTGACGGTGCTTCTCTTCATCCAAAATCCGTACGCAATTTTCGCACACATTCTGCAACATTACCATGATATTTCCCAGCGTTGTTCAAGCGTATACACAACCATGTTCGTTCAGCGGAAGGATAAAACTAATTATCTATCAAATCAGACATGAGCTAAATGTTACCATTCACGAAATAAGCACTAGTTGAAAAAAAAACGTTAGATGGCGGACCCCTTAGTAAAACGAAGTATTTTGTAATGTGACAGACATAAAACTCCCTCTATTTTCAAAATTACTTAATTATACTTTTCCTTTCTAACTGGAACAATAGGGGCTATAAAAATATTCAAAAATACATCTAACAAACTATTTTCTTTGAAATGTTATCAATAAAAATTAATTCAATTAAAATTTTAAAATTGAATCTAAGGTTGACCTTTGCATGGAATTACCCAATTAAAGTCAAGTTCTCCAACCCCAGATGCCGCCAAGCACCTCCAAACCTTAACGGAGTCTCCACCGTGCTTAACAGTGCTTTAGTTTTTTGCTTCACTAACTCCTCATTCTTTTTTCTCCAAATGTTCCTGTGCTATTCTCCGTCAAAAATCTTAAACTTACTCTCATCTGTGAAGAGTATTTATTTTCATACTTTTTGGAAATAAATGGATTTTTCCTCGGAGGACCTTGACACACATTTTGCTCGGCTATACATTGGGATATTTTTCACTGTGGCAACAATCTACCTCACTTCTCTTTCATTTAATAGCTGTTCGCTTAAAATTTTCAATCTTTTTAAAATTCTTGAATTTGTCCACGATTTTTTTCACTGCCATTTTAGGAAATGATTAGCCTCGTTCTCTTAAATCTATTATAATTTTTCGAGTTTCTGATAAGATTTCAGTTCTCATCTTAGTAAATATTTTTCAAGCTTTTAATGTTTATTTTTATGGTAAATGTTGATAAAAAACGACGCCATGAAAAATGGTCCCCCAATGAAAAATTTTCCCAAATCAAAAATGAAAAATTACCTCATTTTAAAAATGAAATATGAAAATTGACCCGTTTCCCAAGTGAAAAAATTATAAAAAAAAATAAATCTACTGTTATGAAAAGGAAAATAGACCCCAAAATTTATATTTTACCAATATGAAAAATGTCCCCACTTAAAAAAATCGTTCTGTAGTACCCAGTCAATAAGAAAATGGCCTCAAATTTATTTAATCAATCTTTTATTTATGAAAAAAGTTGAATATAATTAATAATAACTTGCAGATTCCAGCCCTCGAAATTCGAGCGAAAATTCTAGGAAATTTTATTTTTTCATTAAATAAAGACCCTAAAGGTATGCTAATGAATTATAGCCAATTAACAAATCAACACAAAAAACAAACTCATTTTTATTACAAACACATCAACAAATTTAATAAACACATACATAGCATTGTATAATTTTATGTATGTGTTAGTGGCAACTTTAAATGCAATTTACTCAAAATAAAGGAAAAAATTTAAAAATTTGTAAATCTGCAAATCGGCTAACAAGAAATACCCTTCAAATAATATACGTTTGGTCGAAATCGGAATAAAACGGTAGAACAAAACATCAGTCACAAGAAATCGCCTATCCTATTAATATTATAGATAAGAATAATGTAACCCATAAAAACAAAGTTTTTATTAAAACTCTTTCTTTCCTTATGCATATGAGTATTGAATATCTCCGTGACTATGCGTGACTGTGTGTGATTATCTTAAGATTAATCTTTGGCCACAACAAGTCTATGGACAAAGTTCAGATTGATTAGATAGAGGAAATCCGTTTTAAAGCTCTCCGTGACTCTGCGTGACCATGAGTGTCTATTCGTGACTAAGTCAAAGTTAATCTTTCACAGCAAGTGTATGGACCAAGTTTCAGATCGATCGGATGAGAGGAAATGACATTTAGACCAAGTTTCAGATCAATTTGATAAGGGGGAATGGGGTTGCCCCACGACAGACAGACGGAGAGTATGAGTTAAAAGGAAGAGTTTTAAAATAATTAATAAATTCAGTTTTTAAATATATTTTAATTTAAAACAAGTAAGAGTGTTAAATTCGGCTGTGCCGAATCTTTGATACCCTCCACCTGCGTTTGAGTCTTGATAATAAATGTAAATGAAAAAGTAAACAATTTGTTAAACTTAATACCAAATTATTTCAGCAAATTCTTTGGGTTTGTTTTCGTCATTTCTATTATTTCGGATTTATTTCGGTGCTTGCTTTTTGGTCATCGTGGTTGCTGATCCGCATGCATTTTGGTTTTATACCTATATGCATGCGTTTCCGGTTATATGACATAACTTCTCGTTTAATTTAGTTTTTGCTAATTAAATTGCTCGCCCTAACCTCCATTGCAAAGGTAATGGTTATGTAGGGTGGCTATATGCATTAAATCGTGCTAATTGGAGATGGCTGTATAGTTTCTTTTAACTGGCGAAATATTTTTTCATTGCGGTCATGTAGGTCGGATGGAGTAACAAATAATAACCAAAAAAAAAAGCTCTCTCAATTTTTTTATTAAAATATTGCCATATTTGGAAAACATGGAGAATAAATTTATAATAATAAATATTCAAATTAGGGATGCCAAACGCAAAAAAACCAAAAGTCCCAAACATTTTAAATAAAATAATTTAAATTTATCTTTATTTTCTGAAAAACTTCAAATTTTTATCCAAAAAAAATTGTGAAAATTTCTATATAAATAACATTCTCATCAAATTGCGTTTATTTATGTAACAGTTTTTATGTTCGCAATTCTTAAATATCATTTGACGTTTTCTAAAATTCATTGAATTTAAATTAATGTTTTCTGTATGCGATTCTGTAAATTTCAACGATCCGACAATCGCAAAATATATCGACAGCTATTGTTGGTTGCACTAAGGATTAAGTAATTCACTAAGTACATACATCTTAACGACAGTCGACAAATCTATTTTTCTATTTATTTAAATTGTAAACTAGTGGCACCTCTGTCAAAATAAGCGAAAAACACAAAGAATAGAAAAAAACAAATTACTTCGTGTTTGACAGGATGATTTTATGTTGATGTTTAATATCTTTATTTTTTACTAATATTTCTGTGTATTTATTTGAAAATAAAATAATTTATTTATATAAAAAAGTTTTTTTATTTTCAATATTTTCACTATTTTATGATTTTTATACATACGACATTTCAACCTAAAAATTTAAGTTTTTATCGATTGAATAAACAAAACAAAAATGGTTCTCGTTTAGATAACAACAACAGCTGACTTTAACAATAGCGAATATCGTTTAAAAATTTTACTGATAATTTTGCTATTTTCTTTTTTTTTAACGATTCGAGTATCGTTAAAAGAAGTTACTGAATCGCGGTACTGAAATGCTATTAATTTCTCCTGAATGTCAATATTTTTTTTAAATGTAAAAATTTTTTAAATGTAAGCACAGGTATTTGGTGTTTATTTTTTGGAATTTCAATTTGTGTTTAACGAATAAAATTTATATATGAAAGATGCAATTGATGTCTTCTAAATTTAAAATTATAATTTCCGACGTTTTAATATGATTTTCTGAAATTCAATTAATTGTAATTTATAATTGGAAATTTTTAATTCCAGTTTTTAGAATTGATATTTTCTTAAATTTGAATGGAAAATTTAAAAAGTGCAATTTTGTATTTATGTGTATAATAATGCTTTAGTAATTATAAACAATTTTTAAAAATTAGATGTAATCGCAAGCAGATATTTTGTAGGTAAAGCGGAATAATAATTCTATAACTATATAGAACTATAACTATGTGAACTGTTTTGAAAGCAAAAATCTCATTGATGAACCCGGTAACTCTATTTTGTAAAGACAACAAAAAGTTAATATGCCAAACTTATGTTCATATTTGTAAAAGAATAATGAAAATACGTATGATATAAAAGACCAACCCGTGTATACTCTTAACATTGTTCTGTATGATATCCAGTTGAAAATATTAACATTCATGTTAAAATAGAAATAACTATTGCAAAGCTAATTAGAACAAACAAAAATTGTGGCGCCATCTACTGTGGCATAGTCACGCTGAGCAAAATGAAGTGACACTCTGTTAATGCAAAAGAAATGTATTTTCCCCACAACAAAATATTGCAGAATTTTATGTAAATAAAATAATATACCGATTTATTTCTAACATGCAGTTGTTATGGATATACATATATATAATATATGTATATTATTTGTGTTAATATGTTCATGTATGTATATGTAAATATTACATACAAAAAAAATACAATATCAAACGTTATTTTTGTGTTTTTCTCTTTGAATAAATTTATACATAAAATTTTTTTTTGCTAAATTTACATTGTTTTTTTTTATTAACAACTAGGTATTTTAGCATTATTTGCTTTAGATGTTGGTGAATTTTTACTCCCTTTATATTAACTCGTAGTGTCTGCTTGTCGAAAAAATTTTGGATCGATTTTAACCCCTTTCCCATGACCCATTCGATCTGAAATTTTGCAGGCAGGCTCGTGGTAATAACAGAAATGATCTGACAAATTTTTTTAGTGATGCCAAAACAATGGAAACTTTTAAAATTTTCTTCCAGAGTTAATAAAAAAATGTACAAAGGGTTAGTTTTTATTATATTATTACCACAACGACCACAAAAACAACAAGTCCAGCTATGACAACAAAACAACATTTAGAATAACAACAAGAACAATATAGAAACATCATATTTTTCATTTTTTTTTTTTTAATTTTTCAGAGATTTCCCTGGACCTGTTCCACCGATTTTAATGATTTTTGAAACAGAAATCTTCCCATGAATTTGGTGAATCATTCTCACTAAAAATGATCACTGTATCTGCACTATTCAGGGCGTGATCGTGACAAGAACAACATAGAAAATTATATTTTTTCAAGACTTTTTTAGTTCTTCATTCAAATCTCGGGCCCTAATCGACCGATTTGGACGATTTTAAATAGCAAACTTTGCAGGATGTTAGTGAATAATTTTTTATGTCAACGAGCACCCTAGCTGCCCGATTGATGCCGTCATCGTGATTTCCACAGACGGACAGACGGACATCACTATATCAACTCCGGTTGTTATAAGGATCACAAATATATATATTTTATGGGGTCCAAATTTTTTTTTCTAATTATTACAAACGGAATGACAAACTTATATATACCCTCTGCACACTGGAGTGGATGGTATAAAAAATGTAGTGTTAAAAGTTTTTAAGTGAACATTTAACATATTCCCCGATGATGACATTCGAAAAATGTCGAAATATTGGAAAATAAATTAATTTTTATACCCTATACCACTATGTGGTTTGGGTATAATGACTTTGTGCTGCTGTTTGTAACAACCAAAAATATTTGACCTAGACCCATCTTTAATTATATCGATCGAATCAGAATCACTTTCTGAGTTTATTTAACCATGTCCGTCCGTCCGTCTGTGTGTCCATGTAAAGCTTGTAATCAAACTGCAGGTCGCAAATATGAATGTATTTTGATGAAATTTGGTATATAAGCTTTTATCGGCCATGGGATGAACGCTATTGAAATTGGTGAGAATCGGTCCATGTTTAGACCTAGCCCCCATACAAATTACCCATATGAAATCGACATAAATTGCCATAAGATCCAAATTGTCATTACTCAAATTGGGTTTGTATGCGTTCATTACATCCACTAATGAGTAGTCCAAAAATGATCCCTTTGACCACATATAGAGCTGCTTCCCGATCTTCACTTAAATCTATTAAAAAACAAAAATATTGCACTGATTCTTCTCAAATTTTGTTTGTACACATTTTTGCAAAATACAAAGACTTTACCAAACATGATCAGGATCGGTCCATTTTTGGACTTAGTCCCTTTATAGATATAGCATCCGATATGAACTTTTTCGTATCTGCAGCCAAAAAAATTAGTAAAAATCCCACTCAAATTTGGTTTTTGCCTATTTTCAATGTCCAGTTAGTTGGGCCTAAGAGATAGGGTTTCTAAACGCATGGTATAGGTTATCGTATAATCGGTCTAGACCGACTATAATTTTCTTACTTGTTATAATTAAAACGAACAATGAGTTCGAGCCTTTTTAGTTATTAACGTTTGAAAAGTCGAACAACTACAATCTTAAAATTACAGAAAATTAAAAATTAAAAAAAAGACGTAAACAGATAACGACTGTATAACAAACAAGGAAAAACTATAAAATGTTAAATTCATTAAAAAAATCTTAAACAATTTTTAAGTAAACTAAAAAAAGTAAAAATAAATTGAAAGATATTTTTATTTTATGTCTTTAACTTGGTTTCGTATTAACTGCATAATTTTAAATACTCGCAATGTACGGAAACTATATCGGTCATCCAACTATTTGCGCAGTAGCTAAATATCGTTCTGAAGCAATTATCGTTCTGATTAAATAAATAATCAGAGACGAATATGGCTCGCATGAAATTTGGCTCTGGTTTAACATAAGGACAAAAAATATTCGAAGTATCTATAACAGAAAAGTTTTTGAGGAAAATCTTTGATTTTTTTTAAATCACGTAGCTATTTATTGCTATTAAAAGTTGTTTCTTCCAGCAGTTGGGGGTTAACAACGCAGGAAATTGTGTTTTAGGAATTCGGCTGATAGCAGGAATTTTTTTTATTTAGTATTAGCACCGATTTAATAAAAATGCTTCCTATCACCTGAATTCGTAAACAAAAATGTTCCTGCGGTGCTAATACTCTTCAAAAATATATTTGCCTCATCCTTGAGGTACAATTCTAAAAGTGCCGTCTATCAAATATTTTCTATTGGATATAGCAATGTTCTCCCTTACTATTGCCTTGCAAGTGCTTCTCCAACACTCATACTTTACAATGTCTTTATAAGATGATTTTTTTAAATCATTTTCTGATAGTTTACATACATATATCAGTTTACTGGCAACGTTTTTCCCAGCAATATTTAATTAATTTATTTTTTCCCTTTCGATTTGTTAATTTTTGTACACTTTAATTATTATTACTCCTAAGGTTGTATTTCAATGACCAATTAATATTTTCTTGCTGCCTCTCGTCCAAAACAAAAAAACAATTACCGAAACAACAGAAAACATATCACGTTGCAGATCTGATAGCTTTAAAATATTACATTGCTTATTTCATTAAAAATGGCTCCAAATAATATAAAATTATTTCTTAGATAATAATCTCGAATTGGGATCATTATTCATTATGCAAAATGGCGCCAAATCAAAAAAAGGATAAAAAGCATGAAAATTTTAAGAATGGGCCTGAATTGAAGAGGAAAATTTGCCTTAAATTTTCTGTTATTGTTTTCAATCTAAAAATTTGGGCAATTTTCCATGGTGCCGTTAAAAACTAACTTAAAAATTAATTCTTTTTTTATCTGTAAATCTAACGGTTTTAACGAAAAAAACAAATTGAAAAAGAAAGTGTATACTCACTTACGCAGCGAAGTTTTTTTTAATACCAAAAATTATTTTTTTTTTTAATTTTTTGATGGTAGTGAAATTAAAATGAAATAAACCTCTTAATTTTAAATATATGAATTATTCCACACTAATATATAATTATAATAAATGGAAATATGTATAATATTATCACTGATGTTGACTCATTTTTGCCGCTCATAGTATACTATTCTAAATAAATGGCAACACTCCTTCCATTATTTGATAACGTTTATTGATAATACGAGTATATAGATAATGTATTTTATGCATTACTTTAAAACAATTGATACGATACTCAAGAAATGTGGAGCAAAGATAATCAATTTATTTCAAACAAGTACGAAAATTATAGTCGGTCTAGACCGACTATACGATATCCTATACCATGGTTTAGAGACCCTATCTCTTCGATCCAACTAATTGAATATAGAAAATAAGCATAAACCAAATTTGGGTGGCATTGTTATTAAAATTTTTGGCTGCAGGTATGAAAAACTAATTGAATATAGAAAATAAGCATAAACCAAATTTGGGTGGCATTGTTATTAAAATTTTTGGCTGCAGGTATGAAAAAGTTCATATCGGATGCTATATTTATATGGGGACTAGGTCGAAAAATTAAAAAATATATACAAACCAAATTTGAGAAAAATTTGTGCAATATTTTTGTTTTTCGATAGTTTTTAGTGAAGATCGGGAAGCAGCTCTATATGGAGCCTATGACTAAGAATTTGTGAACTACTGATTAATGGATATAATAAGCACATACAAACCCAAGTTGACTGAGATCTATATGATAATTTGGACCTTATGGCAATTTATGTCGATTTCATGGGGGTAATTTGTATGGGGCCTAGGTCTGAACATGGACCGAATTTCACCAATTTCAATAGCTTTCATCCTATGGCCGCTTATATACCAAATTTCATCAAAATATATTCATATTTGCGACCTGTAGTTTGATTAAAAGGTTTGCATGGACACGCAGACGGACGGACGGACATCGCTAAATCGATTCAGAAAGTGATTCTGAGTCGCGCGGTATAATAAAAGATGGGTCTAGGTCAAATATTTTTGGTAGTTACAAACTGCAGCACAAAGTCATTATACCCAAACTACATAGTGGTATAGGGTATAAAAATGTTTCTTTGCTCTCATTAAAAAATAATATGCTCCAATTTACTTACAAACATTGGCTAATAAAAGTATCATACCCGCACCCTGGCTTTTTGAGGATCAACGTCATTCTTTGCGAATTGGCACACGCGGTTAACAAGTGATCATACCGGGGGCAGCGCATGGTGATTGTCTCATTTATACTTGCTGGATGAATGGTCGCCTTTTGTGGTTAAATTATGACTGTGCGGTATAAATACTTTCTATAAACATGTATGAGAATGTATGTGTGAACTTATATTTAATGGATTGTTGATATTGTATAATATTTTTTTTTTTATTTGTTCTAATTTTTTTTTCTGCTTTTTTGTTTATCTTATGCGATGACAATTATATTGTGTTTTGTTTTTGCAAATGAGAAGTGTTAAAATTATTGCTTATTGGGGGAGGTTTATTTAATTATATTTGTTAGACACAAGTTTGTGTGACTAGATAAATGTGCATGATACTCGGTATTTTAAAAGAGAAATACATACCTACTATAGAGAACATGTTGTAGTTTTTTCTATAATTGTTTATGAAGGAAATAAATTAAATAGACACCTGTTTCGTAGATCAAAAGCAATTTTCAAATTGGCGGTTGAATTTTCAATGTTTTCAAATTTTTACTCTCTACACCTTGTGTTATGAGTTCTTTAAGTTTGTGTATATAGAAAATGTTTGAAATTTTGTAAACACTCCATCAAATCATACATATGTGATGAGTTTGTGATGGCGAGAGTTAAACCAAGATTCATGCACATAAGCGAATGCACAAACTGAAAATTTTGTTCGATTGAATACGAGTTTTGCGCTAAGTACCAACATTTTTGCTAACATTATCAACAAAAACATTGTTGCTGGAAATGTTTGTAGTTACAAATTTAGCCGAGACAACTTATAATTTATTGTCTAAACTAAATTTTCCTAGTATGCAAAAGAATAATCACCCCTGTTCTTGAAACCACTATCACAAAAAAAAAACTCGTAAATGAAAAAATTCTTAAGTCTACGAGTTTTTTGCTGTTCTCTAATTTCAATAAGAATATTTTTTCTCGTTTTAATTCACATAGAAAAGGCTTTGTGAAATCAAAACAAATGCCCTTTTTTCTACTAAGCAGGTCTTAAGAGATAAAAAAAGTAATTGATATTTAAACTCTAACATGTTTTTTATTGAACCTTGTCATTATTTTAAAAAATTAGACATTAATTTTATGAAAAAAAAAACGATTTTAAAAAACGTCTACATTTTGCGCTGATTTAAAAAAAAACTCGTAATAAGTGGTCGATGTTAATAAAACACACTTTTTGCGATGATGCTGTTCTATAATAAAAACTTTTTATTTACAGAATCTATTTTCCATTATAATTTTTTCAATTATAACATAGATTCTTTATGCACTAATTATTGCAAATATATTAAATAAAAAAAAAATTTTCATCAAATCACATATTTTTTATTTTTTTGCATATGTTCGAAACAGTAGTGATGCCAGTCAAATCTAATTTATTTGAATATCGAAATTTTTTTTTGGTGATGCCTAACTTTTTAAAAATAGAAAAGTCATTTTTAATTGAATGAAATTAAAGAACAAAAACAATTAAATGAACAAATAAGTTGTTATTTTAAAAGAAAAATTTTTCTTTATACTTTTTCTATAAACTTAAGAAAAAACATGCACAAAATACATAAAAGTTTTTTGTGAAACTGAATAAAGAACCATATGGCACCTCGGTTTCTAGATAACATATGTTCTTAACTCAAACATATGGTTCTTAACTCAAACATATGTTTCCATTAAATAAATAAAAAAAAGTGGTTTCAAGAAACCCAAAATTTCAATTTCATGTGATTTTAAATTCACTCTTATTCAAATAACAACGTTTCCAGAACAGGGCTGAATATATTTAATGTGCACATTGTATACATTTTTGTGTTGGTTTTATTTAGTATTTGTAGAGGTTTCGGTTATCATTGGTTTTTTATGATGGCCAGCGGATTAGACTAACGCATCCGATCCTGGAGCTGGGGCTGCCAGCGGGCCTCCAGGCCGGCAAAAAAAAAAGGTTATACCACCTTGGGTCGGTCGACAGAGCCTCGTTAGCTTCAACAGAGGACACCAAGTCCGGGGTGGACAGTGGGTGAGGATTGGCTATGTAAAGAAATAGTTGTTTAAGGCCCTATGCTCCTTATAGGAATATATATATATATACACATTTTTGTAAACTAATGATAATAGTTCAGACACTTATCGGCTCGATAGCGGAGCGATTAGAGTTATTGCCTATAAATTCTGTATTTGCTGGTTCAAATTAGACCAGTTCCGCCCATACATTTGTATTTACTTTGCAATTCTCTAAAATAACGGAAAATTTATGAAAATAGACTTTTTCTTCAATTATGACATTTTTAGTTTATTTGATAAATTTCATTTAGTTGCCGTAAATAACCAAAAAAAAAAAAGTAAAAAATTATAGTCGGTCTAGACTGACTATACGATACCCTATACCATGCGTTTAGAGATCCTATCTCTTAGGTCCAACTAATTAGATATAGAAAATAAGCATAAACCAAATTTGTTTGCCTTCGGATAAGAAAAATTTGATATCGGCTGCTATGTGGACTTTGTCGAAAAATGCACCGATCCTGCCCATATTTGGTAAAGTCACTAATTTTTTGAAAAAACATACACAAACCAAATCTGAGAAAAATCTGTGCAATATTTGTTTTTTTTTTTTTGATAGGTTAAGAAGAAGATCAGCAAGCAGCTTTATATGGGGGCTATGACTGTGAATTGGCTTATATTTGTGAATAGGGCTTATATTTGGACTATTGATTAATGGATGTAATAAACACAAGCTCAATTTTACCGATAATATATATGATAATTTGGATCTTATGGCAATTTAAGCCGATTTCATAGGGGTCATTTGCATCGGGACTAGGTCTGAACATGCACCGATTTTCACCAAATCCAACAGCGTTCGTCCTATGGTGGATAGAAGCTTATATACCAAATTTCATAAAAATATATTCATATTTACAACGACGCACAGTGGCGCCCGTAGAGCAAACGAGGTTGCAAAAATCAAAATTTTTATGTGCGCCAACGAAGTTTTGAATAAACCCATGTTATAGGAAATTTTTCAATGATTTCAAATATGCTACTCTTGATAATATCACATTAGTTTAGAAGATATAACCGTTCAAAGTTGACCGACTTTCGGTTTTCAAAAAAACACACAATTTTTACTCAATTTGTTGCGATTGATGTATTTATTAAATGTATAATGATAAAAAAAAAATAACTGTTTGCTTTGTGTTTCTCCTGGTAAATCACTATTTAAAAACTAACCGTTTTTTCACTATTTTTCAACTTTGACGGAAAATAAAAAAAATCTATATTTTTCTATATTTGCCATATTTGCAAAACATGTTCTTTGATTATTTCTTTACATAATTCAAAAGGTTTTATCTGCCCGTACGTGCCCGTTTGGCTTCTAGAGGTAAAAAAGGTTAAAAAGACATGGTTGCAGAAATTGTATGGCGTGCATCCCTTACATGTTTTGACTGACAGTAGTTTGATCTAATAGTTTGAAAATTGCATTTTAAGTCGGTTGTCTACCTGTGAGCCTCTGCCAAAGTCTACTCCCAATATTCTGTTACAGACACAGGATGCACAAAAAACTACTGATTGAAATTCGCTTTGGAGTACAAATGGTCAAGAACAATATTGACTTATGGTCCCTCCAGGTAGGCACAAATTATTATTATTTAGACACGAGCATAATATCAAAATTGCATAATTCAGCCTAAATCCATATGTATGCAGGGAACAGGTAAATTTTTAGGCATGTTAGCATAAGCCTATATATTGCAAAATAAGCATAATGCGTGGATTAGTCTACGACTGAAAGTTGGCGCAACAAGTGCTGAAACCATGGCGTTAAACAATTTAAAATTATTTGAACTGTTTAGAAGGTCAACCACACCAAAGTTTTTCACGGAAGCTGCTTTAGAAGAACTTGATAGCTTATACGGAAACATTGAGAGAAGCAAAATTATAAAAAATAATTTTTATCTGATATATGCAAATATTAAGGCAAAATGGGTGAAATCTAATCGAACCATTCAGAACTTCAACTCCAAATACGAGGACTGGCTTAATGAAGACACCATCCTGGATATATTGGCAGTAGATAAACCCACCACATCAACCAGAGGAGCAAAAGGAAGGCCAAAAAAAAGTATTGAGGAGTGTTCAATTTTCACAAGAAAGAGGAAACTTGCCGATGCCACCAATGAATATTAAATATACAAGGATAGTGAAAGAGTTAGGTCGCAGATTACAAAATCTGTTGCTGATGCAAGCCCACTGCGACTAAAAAGGATTAAGGAAAGCATTCCCACGCCCACAAACGCACACATTAAAAAGTATGGTTCCGAAGAAGCCTTGGCCTTGTTTATGGACTTACAACTTTCCAAAGAAAAATATGAGATACTACGGGCATCCTTGATGCGACACGGGGCTGACGTTTTACCAGGATACAAACATATTACGCAAGCCAAAATAAATTCACGACCACTGCATACGGAGTTTACGGAAGTCTCTGTGAAAGCCAATCTGCAGGATCTCATGGTCCATACAACAAAACGGTTGTTGGAGAGTTTTCCTGAAAATGAGGTGAAAATTCTTCCTGAGAAACTGACATTGATCAGCAAATGGGGCTGCGATGAATCATCCGGACAAAGCGTTTATAAGCAAAGGATATCTTCCGATGACGCTACAATATCGGACGGAAATATGTTTATGGCATCTGTTGTTCCTTTGCGGCTAAAATCTGATGTTTCCCTACACTGGAAAAATTCACGTCCATCATCAGTGCATTATTGCCGACCAATAATGTTTCAGTTTGCAAGGGAATCGGCAGAACTCATAAGGACCACGGTGAAGGACATTGAAGAACAAATAAGCAAGATTAAGCCTACAAAGCTGCAAATTGGAGAAGGAAAATATATTGAATGCAATTACGAGTTCCACCTGACCATGGTTGACGGAAAAGTTGTAAACGAACTGACAGGAACAACCTCAACATTGTCATGCCCGATTTGCAAAAAGAGTCAGAAGAACTTTGGTAATTTAAACGATTCTACAAACGAGGAGAATTACGAATATGGAATGTCACCATTGCACGCAAGGATAAGGTGTATGGAGTTCTTGCTAAAACTGGCGTATATCCTACCACAAGAGGAGGAAAACTTCGATGAAAATACATCAATAAAGGATAAGGAAAAGATCAGAAAGAAGCAAATACAGGATGCTTTTTTTAAACAAGTTGGACTAAAAGTAGACTGTCCCAAGCACGGATACGGTAAGTCAAACGATGGAAACGCTTCTAGGAGATTTTTTGAAAATGATGAGGCAGTAACTAGAATCACTGGAATTGACAATCAAATCGTGAAAAGATTGGGAACGATCTTGAATGTTTTAAACTGCAAAGAAAATGTCAATTCTACAAAATATGGAGAATATGCATCGAAAACTGCATCTCTTTTAGCAGGAATGTATCCACAGAAGAAGTTGACCCCGACCGTCCATAAAATATTGGCGCATGGCAAAGATATCATTGAGTACCAGTCTTTGCCAATTGGAGAGCTCTCTGAAGAAGCACAGGAGTCTCTTAACAAATTTTATAAAAAAATATAGATTGCAGAACACATTCAAAGAATCAAGGGTAAGGCAAAATGAGGACCTCTTCAACATGTTGGCAGCATCTTCCGATCCACTTATTTCTTCCCTGCGGCATGTGAAGTCACGAATAGAGTTAGAAAATAATTATAGTTTAGAAATGATTAGTCTTTTAGAGATACCTTCTCTTACGAATTGTGATGAATATTTTACAGAAAATTTAAAAGATAAATTTTAAAAAGAAGTAATTTTTTTTTAATTTGTTGGGTAATAATTTAAAACATAATACCTTAAGAAAAAAAATAAAAACAATCTAAAAATGAAAAATAATTTTTTTTAGTTACCATAAAATTGATTTTTCTACAAATTTTAACGTTGATAACCCATAAGTAGGCCCCTACAAAGCGTAGCACCCTTTCCAAACGCTCATTTCATAGGCTGAACAGTTATCTATCATATGCTGTTTAAACTGTTCAATTATGTTATTCGGTTCAAAAGATATGATTTTTGCAACGAAAAAGCTCAAATGGCGCCACTGTGCGACGTTAAATCGACTCAGAAAGTAATTCTGAATCGATCGGTCAAATAAAGACTCTAGGTCAAATATTTTTGGTAGTTACAAACATCAGCGCAAAGTCATTATACCCTGACCACATAGTGGTATAGGGTACAATTAATAATGTTAAAAAACGCTAAAAGCACTTGAAATTGAAAATGGAAAGAAAGCGCCAATTTAGCGCTTTTTTAAACGGATGCCTTAGTCGCGTTTCAACTAATTAGCTTAAACTAAGAAAACATCAAATAGATTTTAAAAAAATATTTTAAGCTCAAACTTACGATGCGAAGTATTTTACTCGAAACATAATGGTTTCAATGCCCTGAAAACACACTATAAACCACCATTAAAAATGTCAACGGAGAGGTTAGAGAGTACGGTATTTTCAATTTCTGAATTTTGTTATATGCACATTAAAAAATGTTTCGTTTTTGTTTTTTTTGTTTTTATTGTTTTGTTTTTGTTTTTAAATTTAAAAACACAAAAATTAACGAAAACAATAATAATATATTTAAAATTCATAAACACGAAAAAATTATACAAAATATCTCATTCATAACCTGTAGTATAGAAGAGTGGTAAAACTTCTGTTTAAAATTTAGAAAAATACTAGTGGCACGTGCCTCCAACAACAAACTACGAAAAATATATTATAAATGTTGACAATAACATGACTTGGCTTGTTTAACTGGATATCCAATTAAAAATTCTACCAACATTTCTTTTTTTATATAATTCTTTTATTACGTAGTTCAAATTAAACTTTCAGAAGACTGCAATAAATTTTTGGCATTCCAAAATATTTCAATAAACATCTTTTAAATGTTTATGCTTTAGTTTAAATGCTAATTTATAAAAAATAGAAATGTTTTTAAAAGCAACAGTAAAAATATACGGTGAAGAGATGAAGTATTTTTCCATTTATATTTATTTTAAAAATCATTGTGTTATTGACAAAAAAAATTCTAATATATTCTCAGTTATAAATTTGGTCAAAGCGTTTATTTTCTTTGCAAGAAATAAAAAAAAAAAATCTGAAGTTGGATTTTCACATTTCACATTTCGTAAAATTTTTCGCTAATAACAATTCGATTTATTGGAGAAATATAATTTACCTATACGAGGGCGGTCCCAGAACAACCTGACCTGACTAATAAATGGCGGCAGCAATGGCATCCGTATAAAACTTATGTTTTAAGTTTCAAGACGCCACGTTATTGTGTATCTTTTTTGGAGCCATCAAAAGAAAACGATCTCAGTGAATTTGTAAACTAGGAAAAAATTGGTCTCCGTGATGTAATTTAACATTTTCATTTGAATGGTCGCAGTCTAACCAATATTAAAGCCAATCTAGAGATATTATAGTGGTTTCTGTCACTGGAACAGGTAATCCATTTCCGTTTAAAATCTTCCACATTCACCTTAACCTTTTTGGTGCTCTTCAACTCACTTTTCGCAGGAGCCCAATATATCTCCACTGGCTTAAGCTCCTAACCGTGGTGAAAGGTTTTGCCTCCCTTGATACAAAAAACACATTATTGCTCTTGTACCATTCGAGAATTTTTTTTACCGAAATGACAGGAAGACAAATATCTGGACACATTGTGCTGGCTTATGAAAGGAAATTCTCTCCTCTGTAAATGCTCCTTAATATAAATTTCGGTATTTATAGAGGCTGCTGTAATAAATGACTTCCTTCTTTTGTTGCAACTGTTTATTTCTTGTCGTAGCAGTAACTTTCCTTTGGAAATTTCGTCTGATTTTGTGTCCTTAACTTATCTTCGAAATTTAGTTGAGTATTAGCACCATAAAAATTTTAAGCCGGAAGCTGCGAAAGATCTGCCAGTACATTCGTTTCGTCATCCATTACGCAACAGAAGTATTTTTTATGAAACATGATTTCAATTTCCGCGCTCTGTTTTTAGCCTTCAAATTATTTTATAACGTTCTTGTCTGTAACTTTTTGGACTTTTTATGTTTTGAAACCAGCATTGGCTTTATCATTTCTCGCCAAATAGTCCTTGCACTGTGAATAAAGAAAAATTAAAATAATGCTTGCAAAAAGTATAGAGGAAATACGTGTGCTAAGATTTTTTCGATCTCACTCCTTAGCTTCGTAACTTTTCTCAGAGAAGGTAAACAGAAAATAAAAATATGCTTCATGAGGTTCAATATAAATCCGGAACAGCAAGGAGAAAACCCATTATATTGAAGAAAAATAAGAAAAAAATATTTGAAGTATGCCAAGCCGTACCTAACAATGGTCCAGAGCACTGGAACAGTGTCATATTTACGGACGAGAGTAAATTTAACTTATTTAATTCTGACGGAAAGGTTAAAGTAGTTTTAATGGTGCGTGGTAGAGAAGAAGAAAGGATATATATATTTCTAATATTCTGTACTCTTAACCAGAACGGTTTCTGGCAATTCAGCCTTCAAAGGTAAATGTATTAAACATTGTAATAATTGATATGTTATAATTGATTAGATTGTTTCGATATGAAATTTTTCTACATAAAGCAGCCGTGAGGTTTGAACCTATGTCTATCTCACATACACTCGTACTTGCACTTGTCGGTCATGCGCTTTAACACACTCACCTATGGAAGAAGTCATAAATATTACTTTTAATATTGATAATAATAATTAGTAGGAACATCAATCATATTATAATGTTTATTGAAATCACAACAAATTCCTCTAAAAGCATCATCATTCATTTAGTTTTGACGAAAAAATTGCACATTGAGAATGGTTCTTCGGCTTTCCAGAGCAGAAAGTGTAATTATTGCAATCCTATTTGTATAGGATGATATAGGACAAAATAGTAGAAATTATTTTTGGGTTGATTTAATTTTATTGCAGTGAACATTGTATCGAGAATACTTAGTAATAGAACCGTATTCTAAAATCGAACTTACTAACGATGTGTAAAGTTGTTTACTGATGTAAAGGTCTAAGAATTCTTTAGCCCATCGCTTTAGAAAAGCAAGAACTCCATGAGCTTTATTAGATGTCGTTGTAATATGTTGAACGAAATTTAATTTAGCATCCAATAAATACCCAAAACCATGAATGAGTCTACCGATTCCAATTGAAAACCACAAGGGCGGGTCGATTTAAAAATCGCCCAAGTGACAAGGAAAATCGTATTCTAGAGATAAAAATAAGAAATTTTGCCCGAGGAACCATACCTCTAAAACGAATTCTGATGTCCCGACTTTTGACCTGTCTGTCTGTATGTGTCACTTTGACTAACTAACTTTGGAGGGCCGACCCACCCATGCCAGTGGCACACCCCCTGGAACCATCTGGGGGTTCCCCATACAAAAATTTCAAAAAATCACACTTTACATTAAAAAATCAGCGAAATTGGTACGTTTTTTTTTTTTTCTTTTTGGAGTTTATTTTTATCTTTAGAAATCTATTTAGTCAGAACATATGTAAATGAAAAAATGAATTTAACTTAGTAATAGAAAAGAAGAAATTAAAAAAAAATATTGTTTGAAGTCTTTTTTGCTTTCAAGTCTGGGCAATTTCGCACGGCTCTCTAATGTCGTCGCTATAACAGCCTCTACGTTTTTCGGTATAACTCGTTTGGAAACGCTAGCTAGCAATTGAACGTGTCGTTCCGTTCCGTGTATGTGTGATGGATCATTAAATATTCTTTCAATATATCGTACGTTATTTATACGTTATTTGTATCATTCAAATTGATCATTTCTTGTGCAATTAAAGTTTATACCTGGTTTTTTATAAACTCTAAATTCCGTTGGGTCGTCAACATCGGTTCGATAGCGTAGAATTTTCTTTATAACGCAGTCGCGCTTTTCTTTGCTATCATCAAACAACATTGATAACAAGATATTTTCCGAATGCGCATAATATAAATTATCTGTAATTACTTGATTGATGATTCTGCGTCAACGAGGTTCTAGAAATCGTGACCAACTAATGAACTTGAAAAATAATGCACTACCATAAACGACGGAGCTGTAATACTTGATATTGAAGTACATTGGCACATAACATTTAATTATGAATTCAACCAGAATTCTTAAATTTGCATCTGGATTTTCCGTTGTCACATATAATCGTAATAATCTAGCGGCCTTGGTGAGCCACCGAGAATGTACAATTTTCCCTGGTTTGATGTTAGCCAGATCCACCGAAACAACGCCGCTAGAAATTGCGTGGGCCATGTCGTATAAGTACTTCGAATCGGTGGAAAATTCAATTTTTTCTGGAGCAGGGGGCATACTTTTCAACTCAATTTTCTGAAAGCCGTCCGTCCACCTTCTGAAAATATATAACAATAAAATAATTAAAAACGGTTGACAGTTATAATAAATGAGTGATAGCAATAACTTACCGGAAGAGTTTCACAAGTTTCGATTTGACGGCTCAGTTTTCCGGTTGCCGATCTTGGTTCAGTGCTGGTTGATTTATCCAAAGCTTCAAACAAATGCCGAAACGGAAGTTCGTCGAAGTGTAGAAGGCAAACGAACCAATTCAATGGTCTTTTTAACAGCAATTCGAATCGTCGTATAATTCCACCGTTTGGGCCAGTGTTTGTTGGCTCACCGTCAGTGCATATGCCAATTAATGCATCCCGTGATATATTTTTATCGTTGAAAAAATCATTTAATTTTCAATCAATTCAGAATTCGGTTCTCTCAAAATAACAAGATGAGGTTCTTTTACCATCCTAGTATGATACTTCTCATCATAAACCGCATTTGGTTACTGTACCAAAAAAACATCCTTTTAATTTTTTCAAAATATGCCTGATGCAGCAATAAAATTATTGAAAAAATGTTATTCATTCTTAAGGGGGAAATCCCTAACGAATTTTAAGAAAGAAAAATCAATTGTGGCTGTGCGTGACTATGTCAAAGTTACTCTTTTTCTCACAGCAAGTGTATGGACCAAGTTTCAGTTCGATCGGATGAGGGTAAATAACTTTTAGATCACTCCGTGACTATGCGTGACAATGCGTGACTCTGCATGACTACCCCAAAATTAATCTGTAGTCACAACAAGACTATGGGCCAAGTTTCAGATCAATTGCATGAGGGGGAATGGGGTTGCCCCATGACAGACAGGTCAAAAGTCGGGACATCAGAATTCGTTTTAGAGGTATGGTTCTTTGGGAGAAGTTTCTTATTTTGATCTCTAGAATATGATTTTCCTTATCATTTGAGCGATTTGTTTGCCTCACTACAAATCGACTCGCCCTAATAACCACCCAAAGAGTAGGAACTAATAGTGTAAAATTTTCCAGAAAAGTGCATGACTAGCATTTATTCAAATTTAAGTCCATGTTGGAGAATCTCAGATTGTTTGGGGGCAGCATGACTCGAACGGCGTCGATGAATTACGTTTCATAGATAGCACAATGAACCATAAAATAAATTTTGAGATACTGAAGAAAATTCTATAGCAAAGTGTCGAAAAATGAGCCTCACAAACAATTATAGCTTCACTCAAGACAATGGTCATAAGCGCGTGGTGGCGCTAAATACAAAGTTATGAATCTTGTACAAAGTACCAAAATCCCTCCATTCAATTTGCCAATTAAGAATCCTGTGCATAATCAGAAGGAAAATGTTTATTGCTTTTCGAAAACTGATTATCCAAAATTGAATGATCTACTATCCGATATTGACTGGAATGATATCCTTTCATCTATTGATTATGATGAGATGATCACAATCTTTTATAACACGTTGAACGCATGTATATCTGTAACGGTTCCTATGATTTCAACCCGTAAAAAGATGGCTCCACCATGGAATAATAATTATTTGGCTAAATTCAAAAATAGAAAGAATAAAGTGTATAAATAATCTTACCCATAAAAACAAAGTTTTTGTTAAAACTCTTCCTTTCCTCATGCATATGAGTTTTGAATCTCTCCGTGACTGTGCGTGACTTTGCGTGACTACTTTAAAATTAATCTTTGGTCACAATAAGTCTATGCACAAAGTTTTAGATCGATCGAATGAGGGGAAATGGGGTTTAAATCACTCCGTGACTGTGCGTGGCTATGCGTGACTGTGCGTGACTATGTCAAAGTTAATCTTTTTTCACAGCAAGTCTATCTACCAAGTTTCAAATCGACCGGATGAGGGGAAATGACATTTAGATCACTCCGTGACAGGCGTGACTGTGCGTGACTACCCCAAAATTAATCTGTAGTCACAACAAGATTATTGGTCAAGTTTCAGAGCAACTGGATAAGGGGGAAGGGGTTGACCCACGACAGACAGACAGACAGAGAGTATGAGTTAAAAGAAAGAGTTTAAAAACAAAAAGTCTGGTTCCCCCTCTGATTTTACCAAGTATTTAACTGCTAGATCAGAACACAATATTGAAAACAAAAGGGGCTTACAATAACTACTTAACTCGTATGAAACATAATTTAAAGCGGAGTCCAAATTCATTTTACAATTTTGTTAATTCTAAATGTCGATCACGTGAATATCCTAAGTCTTTGAAATTTGGATCAATTTCAGCCGATGATGATTTATAAATCAGTAATGTTTTTGCTGATTTTTTTGCTACAATATATTCAATACAAAATTTTAATCACTCCGTACAATATCCCTTTGAAATGTAAATTTCCTTAACAGCATCACTATTTTGAGTAACATGAAAACATTGAAAAATTCTTTTGATCCTGGTCCTGACGGAATACCGAATAATATTCTTAAGCACTGTGCTGACTCCCTGTCCTATCCACTGACAATAATTGTTAATCAGTCATCGCATACAGGATATTTACCATCTCTATAGAAGGAATCTTATAGCATCCCTTTATATAAATCAGACAATAAGGTCAATGTGTCTAACTACAGAGGCATCGCAAAATTGAATGCAATCCCCAAACTTTTAGAAAAATTATAACAGACTCGTTATCTCTTCAAGTATCTTCCATACTTTCTCCATATCAACACGGCTTTCGTAAATCTCGTTCTGCAATCACCAACGTTCTGGATTTCACTACAATTATAAATGATGGATTTAGAGATCGTATGCAAACTGGTGTAATTTACACCTTTGATAAAGTGAATCATGATTTATTATACAAGCTGAATTCTACGGGTTTCAGTAATTCTTTAGTTTTCTGGTTAAAATGTTATTTAACGAATAGATCTCAGCGGATTAAATTTAGAAACGCTGTCTCTAAAAAAATCTAAGTGTTTTCTGGTGTTCCAGAAGGAATTCATCTTGGTCCAGTACTTTTTACTTTATTTATCAATGATCTCCCTTCTGTTATTCAACACTCTAAAATACTCTTATACGCTGATGATGTCAAACTATTTTCCTCTCTTCAAAATTACTTTCAACATTTTTTGCTACAATCCGATTTAAATAATTTTTGTGGATGGTGCAATGTAAACCTTATGGAGCTCAATATAAAAAAAAATGCAAGCATATGTCCTTATTTTGAGAATGAAAGAGAATTGGAATCCGTTGATACATTCTCAGATCTTCAGCAATAAACAAAGCTTATGGCGTTCTTGGATTTATGAAGCGATGGAGTAAAGAATTTTCTGAGCCATATGTAACCAAACAGCTATATACATCCCTGGTTCGTCCCATCCTGTAATGTGGTTCTATAATATGGGATCCGTATTACATTATTCATATAAATATCGTCGAATCTGTCCAGAAACAATTTCTTTTATTCTGTCTACGTGGACTTGGTTGGAACTCCCGTACCTTACCCTCTTATGAATCCAGACTTGCTCTAATCAAGTTACCGACACTGAAAAGTCGTAGAACTATGCTTAGTATATCCTTTCTACTCAGTTTATTCCATAGCGACATTGCCTCCAATTACTTGTTAAGTATAATTCAAATTAATACACCCTCGAGACCTACAAGAAACTTTAAGCTCTTAAATATTAATTATTTTCGATATAACTATGCTAATAATGATCCATTTCGCCGGTTGTGTGAGCAATTTAATGGATTTTACCACATCATAGATTTGTCCGAAAATAAAGAATCTTTGAAACGTAAAATTATTCTATATCTTAATAATTAAATCGTCATTATTGTATTTGTTATATGTATTTTATACACTAAATATATTAGTCTATAACAGCCATGGCCAAAGTTTTCGACTGACGGGCCATTATCTAATTGGAAAATTACTCGGGGGCCAAAAAAATTTTTTTTAAAAGCTGAAATAAAGTTAATTTAAATTTTTAGCAATAAAATAGTCAAATTTAATTATAAAGTCTTTATTTAATGCGATAAATGTAGGCGTTTACAATTAGTGCTTAATTTTTCAATATCTGGATCAAAATTACTTGTTCAAAATTCTTAGTATTGCATACAAATATTCATCACTTGTCCCAGATCGCGATGGGCTTATATTTTGGTTCATTATAACCAACATTTTTTTTATGCCAAATTTCGAATATTTTAGTATTTTTCTTTATTTAGATAGAAGACGATAAAAATTTGATAAGTTGCCCGTTTGATGATTAAATAAATCTTGCATAGCCGCACTACATTGTGAATCAATTAATTCCAGGTGAATATCACTTGAATTACTAGACATTAGTAGCAATTGGAATACGAATAATTGACAAATCATTTTCAATTGTACGAAAACAATTAAATCTTCGATTAATTTCATTTGTTAAAGGACGTAAAAAATGTAAGATCGACTGAAAAGGCTAAACTCAGGAAAGTCTTCCTTTTCGGGTAATATAAAGAGTAGGCATATAACTTTTTACAATTTTTGCAAATACGAAAAACGGCATACCACAGTCGAATAGAGCATAAAAAAGTATGAACCCCCATTATTTTTTTTTTTTGCGAAATTGCAAAAAAGTTTCCGCGCAAAACGAAATTACTTTTTTATCAGAACTGCTGAAAAAAACAAAAAAAGTTTTGTACAGTGTACACGTTTTTCTTCATAATAATAGATATTTATTTAACTAATAATCTTCCTATTATTCCAAACGCATTTTAATGGACCCAAGGGAAGTGCCCCACCCACCCCAAACTAATTTTTCTTTAGAAAATTCTGATTCAATATTAAAAAATTTAAAAAAAGCAAGTTATTCAAGAACTCGCATAGTCAAATAATAATACCACAGCTGCGCGCGCGACAATGTCTTTACATCTGACGAGACGAGAGCGTAGTTACATACGTCTTCTCTTTTATTTAATGTTCTCTATGCAAGAATGATAAAAGAAAGATTACGATAGTTGAATGATTTCCCGTTAGATGACGTAACAAAGCCACCTTAAAGGTTACCAAGTATGTTTAATTTAGGAAAATTTTAAAATCTTGCGAAAAATGTATGTATTATGTGTTAGTTGGCAACCCTATATATATAAATACACAGATGGAGCTAACGAAGTTTTACTTCAGTTGTGTGATCTTAAGCACATTTGTTTTATCATTCAATTTAGAAATTGAAATAAATATTTCAAATCTGTTTTTATCGGGATAATTAAATATTGTTTGTGTAAAAATGTTTAAGACAAGTGCTAAAAATGTTGAAAAGTATTGTAATACGTGGAAAGAAAATTTAGCTAGCAATACACAATGTATAAAAAATGTGGACATTCCATTGTTCGAATTATGTAAAAAGCCCAAAGAAAAGTTTGTTATTGGAAGATTTAATAGCCTTGGAAAGGAAATAAAGTGTAAGAAAAGAAGAACACAAATTATCGTTAGTGAACTTTCAGTTTTGTGGAAGAAACTCAATTTTAAAACACTTTCCTTAAGGTCTATTAAAAGAAATGTGGAAAGATTAATAAAGTCGTACCAAAACTTTTTAAAACGCCGTAATAAATATAGTTTTAATAAAATTTTTGATATAACTTCAAACAACGAAGAGCAACAATCACACGAATCGGAGCATTTCCCCATTTCAATATCTAAAACCGATAATGTGCCGTTGGATGATGATTACAAACTTCCAACCATAATGGACGATGATCAGGTGTCATCAGATGATGATATTACCTACAAACCACCTGCCAGCCTATTACAAAAAAAGAAGCCTATGAAACCAGCTGTAAATTTAGTTATGAATGCAAACGTTAGCACTAGAAAGGCCGCAAAAATATGTAAAGAGTTGTCTGAATCTGGTGTAGAGATATTGTCGCCATCCCAACCTGTAATTTACAAAGCTTACACCAAAAATGCCGAACAAAAGAAAAAACTGTTGAAAAACAGTCTTAGAAATGAAAACTGGTGCTTGCATTTTGACGGGAAAAAAATTGGAAAGAAGGAATATCAGGTCGTAGTACTGAAAAATGCTTCTAGGGAAGTAAAATTAGGTGTACTAGTTCTGAATGATGGAAAAGCGTCGACTATATTTCACGGAATAAAAGAATTATTATGTGATTTCGACTTGTTGGAATCAATTAAAATGATAATTTGCGATACAACCAGTGTGAATACTGGCAGACACCATGGTGTTGTCACTCGCCTACAAAATTTTTTGAAATCCTTTTCATTGCCCGCTCCACAGTATATTGGTTGTCAACATCATGTGCTAGATTTGATGTTAAAACATGTCATGGATGAGCTTTTAGAGGGAAAAATATCATCGCCCAATATTTCATACAATTTTATTCCAAATTTAATAGAAAATTACGATGATCTAAAAAAAGAGTATGAACAAAATAAAGAGTGTATTAAGGTTAAAAGCATTAAATGGCGAAATGACATGCAATACTTATATGAATTGGTCGAAGCTTTTAAATACTTCGAGAAAAATGAACGTTTTCCCTACATAAAATTTAAAGCAATACCAGCACTCAGTAATGCCCGTTGGAATTCTAGAGCTATTTTGGCACTTTTAGCCTTTATACTTATTCCTGAATATCGTTTGCAATTATATCCTATTTGTAAGTTTGTGTGCGGTGCTTGGAGCGAAATCTGGTTTTCCGATCATACTTTCAACAAAAATAATTTCGCCACACTACAGAAATCATTGGCCGGCTTCACAAAAGCAAATTAATGTTTTCTCAGACATTGGGTAAATATACCATCAGCTATTGAGGAAGTTCAGCGAAGAACCATCTGCGCAGAGCGTGCAATTAAAATTGTGCAAGACATTTTACCATTGTGTAAATCATCACATACTTTAAACTTAAAACTTATTTCATATAACAATTGACAAAAATTTAAAAATAAAAATATTAAAAAAAATTAAAAAATATTAAAAAAAAAATCTGACTTTTTTTAGAAATCCATTTTTGCGCGGAACGTTTTTGAACCGAAATCACCTAAAAAAGTGATATTCATTACTTGTACAATATTTGCCACCACGTGGTGGTATGCCAAATTTTTCGTCAACATTTGTTATATGCCTAAAAAAGAGGTTATTATTTCTTCTTTAAGATCCCATACCCGTCGCAGAACTTTACTAAAGCCTAACCATCGAACATGGCTGAGTAGTCAGCGTCGAGCAAAGATATAAATTGTCTGTGTCTTATACCTTTTGATCGAAGAAAATTTACCAGTTACATGTTCTATTTTTACACAATGCGTGTTGATTAGGGTGCCCCTTAATAAAAAAAAAGTGTTCAAACTGTCGGTCTCACACCCTAGAAATATGCAAATAGCAAAAAAAAAACTGAGAAATACAAAGTTTTGGGCCAATCAAAAAACGTTTAGTCGTGGCGCAAAGCGATTGAAAATTTCAAGTGTGTTTATATGGGGAAAATATGACTTTTTTTTCAGATTTTACGAAAATTTCGTTCTATAATTTAATTTTTCCGACAAGCTGTTACATAATTCGGGATCAGTATTAAATTATCCTTTCAAAAGGCTATAAAACTTCAAAATCGTATGAAGCCTCGCCAAGAAATAGCAAATGCCCCAGACCACTTTTGTGCCAAAAAAACTAGGTCATCAAATTTGATGGCATTTTTTTCAACTTTGAGAAATTGATTAAAGCCATCATTCTTTTTTGGTCTCTATACTTATAAGTACTCAGATATGAAGTATTGTTTTATTACCACGTTGTTAACCTATTGCTCATTGAGACCGAAAATTTGAAATTTTTTGATAAAATTTTTAAAACTCCTTTTTCAAATTTGAAAAAATTTTCTTAAACAAAATTTAAAAAAATTAATATATTACTTTAAGGTAAAATAAAAATTAACCGAATTATTTTTCTTAAATTCTAAATAGTGGTATCAACGAGTTTAATAGAAAAACTCGTTTTCGGTAATTTTTATTTAAAAATATCTTAAAATCCAAATCTGGCCTTGGCAAATAATGGGTTAACGTTCTCGGATTTATCCCAAATTTTCGGAACGAAACTTCTACACATTTGGTTATTATATTTTAAGTGCCGCATCTAAAAATTGGACAGTACTTACCAAATATTTTATTTTTTTTGCATAAATTGTCTTTTATTAGCTTGAGGTCATATGTGACCCCAATTCCAAAAGGGTTAATGGTGTCATATTATTTTTTTCCGAAACCCTAGGCTATTAAGATAAAATATAACATTTAAAAGTAGAAAAGTGAAGAATTTTTGATACAAAGTATTTAGAAAGAGTACATTTACAGAATATTTCACAAAAATCCAAGTTTTCTCGAAATCCGCAAAAATAAAATCCTTGTCAAAAAAATTCTGGCAGAGGGATTTACTTAAAAATTCAGACAGTTAATCTGCAACATGTATTTAATAAAACCTTAAAGTAATATATTAATTTTTTTAAATTTTGTTTAAGAAAATTTTTTCAAATTTGAAAAAGGAGTTTTAAAAATTTTATCAAAAGATTTCCAATTTTCGGTCTCAATGAGCAATAGGTTAACAACGTGGTAATAAAACAATACTTCATATCTGAGTACTTATAAGTATAGAGACCAAAAAAGAATGATGGCTTTAATCAATTTCTCAAAGTTGAAAAAAATGCCATCAAATTTCATGCCCTTGTTTTTTTTTGGCACAAAAGTGGTCTGGGGCATTTGCTATTTCTTGGCGAGGTTTCATACGATTTCGAAGTTTTATAGCCTTTTGAAAGGATAATTTAATACTGATCCCGAATTATGTAACAGCTTGTCGGAAAAATTAAATTATAGAACGAAATTTTCGTAAAATCTGAAAAAAAAAAGTCATATTTTCCTCATATAAACACACTTGAAATTTTCAATCGCTTTGCGCCATGACTAAACGTTTTTTGATTGGCTCAAAACTTTGAATTTTTCTCAGTTTGTTTGCTATTCGCATATTTTTAGGGGGTGAGACCGACAGTTTGAACACTTTTTTTTCCCTCCATATAACGAAGGGCCACCCTAGTGTTGATATATAATACAGTGAATTCTAATAAGCTGTTTATTTGGATCAATCGTACGAACCTTGTCTTGAATTCTTTTCAGCAGGCCTATATTTGAACCCGCTGGGTATCCATCGGTAGTCACATTAACAAGATTTTCCCATTTAATATTACATTTCAAAAGAGATTTTTCACCTTCGTTAAAGAGTTCTGCACCGGTAGTTCTATTTTTCACAGCTCCTGTGTAATTTCAAGTTCCTCATTAATTGACCGAACAAAAATCAGTAGTTGTGCAATATCTTTTATATCGCAGCTCTCGTCTAAAGCTATAGCACAGTATGGTTTATTTGTATTTTATAATTTTTCTGACAGCTGCTCATTAAATTATCACTGATTTGCCCAATTCTTCGCATATCAGTTTGCCTTGACAGGGACATACTTTCAAATTTTGAACCTAGTTGTGGATACAGAAATTTTTAAACACCTACCATACAATTTTTTATAAAATCACCATCTGAAATGGGTTTACCGTGTTTCGTAATATTGCAAAAACAAAAAGGCTAGCTTTTGTAGCTGCTTCTTGCAGTTTATCTTGCCGCGTGAAAATATTTTGCTAGCTTGTCAATACATTTTCGAGATTCTTGGCATGGGCTTTATGCCCTTCATCACTCAGATTTAGAGAAATGTCTTTTTTAATTGTACTTTTTTATAACTGCAACCGTTGCTCGAGACAAACTAGGCATAATGGTTAATTCCTAGACACCGTGAAAAAATATTTTCATTTCCAATATTCATTGAATACACGACACTCACTATCGACTTTTCTTTTTGTTCCCCAAGTTTCAGTTTCAAGTTCAATGTTGATACTATGGCTAATATTAGGCAGTTTTAACGTTTTTTCTATAAATTGTACTAGAAGTTTTGGAAAAAAAAAATTTTTTTCTATTTTGTAAAATAAAAAAGAATATCTAATTTTGAATTTTTATTAACTAAGCGGCCCATATAAACTGTTTTTATATTATACACAGCGGGCCACACAAAATATGTTGGCGGGCCTTATGTGGCCCGCGGGCCGTAGTTTGGCCATGGCTGCTCTATAAGGACATTTGTAATTCCATTGACTTTAAATAAATCAAAAAGCCCAGATATTAACCCTATAGAGCATATTTTGGAAATTCTGAAGCTAAATTACAGAAAACGGCGCATTTCTAACAAGCACGAATTGAGAATTGCCTTAAAAGAAGAATGGAATAAAATAACGACGGTAAACTCAATGCCTAGACGATTGGAGCAGTTATGCTAAATATTATTTTTTTACACTAATATGCGCTGAACAACCCTACTTAACAAAGAAAACACAAAAAATTTAGGGAAAATTTTATTTATTTCTCAACATAATCTCCAATTAGTTCGACACACTTTTCCCAGCGATATTCAATAGCTTCAATACCCTGTTAATGGTAGAACTGTCTAGCTTCTTGAAATAGACATCAACCGCAGATCTTTTCACCAGCTCTTCACCACCTATTCATTGTTGGCAAATCTTTTACTACCATGCCATTTTTTCAAGTTCTGAAATACAAAATAATCGGAATGAGCTAAATCTTGCGAATAAGCAATTCGAACTTTAATTTATGGATTTTGGTCATCGCAATCGTGGATGTGTGAACTTGTGGGTTGCTGAAACAACACTTTCTTTTTTGCCAAATGCGGCCTTTTTTTCTTTAATTTCATCATTTAAACGCTGCAATAACTCAGCATTTTACTCCCCGTTTTTCCTTTTTGAAGATAATCACTACAAGTTATCACACGCGCAACCCAAAAAACAGACGCCATGACCTTGCCTAAAGATGGAACTGTCTTCGGCATCTTTGGACACGATTCTCCCATTTCAGTCTTGACTATTTCTTTGCCTCAGGCGTGAAGTGGTTGACCCGTGTCTCATCCATGGTTACAAATCGATGTAAAAACTGCTTTATTGCGAAGAAACATCACCAAGCACTCTATTGAAATATCTTCACGACGCTGGTTGTGTTCTACGAATATTGTGAGCAAATGCGGCACCCATCTTGCAGACAGTTTTTTCATCTCCAAATTTTTGGTCAATGATGTGTAGCACTTTTTGAAATGTCTATCATTTCAGCTAGCTCACGCAACTTCAGCCGACGATCACCCATACCATTTTATGAATGTTTTTGGGGTGGCCACCTCAATAGTAGACCACTAGTGTGTTCGGCTTGGCAACTCGTGCGTTCTCGTTAAATTATGTCACCCAATATTTTCTAGTCGTAAACGAATGAGCAGATTCCCCCAGAGTAGAATCTAGCTCGACTTTAAGAGTGCTTGGTCAGAAAACTTGTAAATAAAAGTTATGGTGACCAATTTTTTCTATGTATACAATAACACTGAGATCGTTTTCTTTTGACGATTCCAAAAAAAAAGCAACGTGGCTCCTTTATATTTAAAATATATGTTTTACAAGGTTGCCACCTTTAACCAAAGTAATTTTTTTCAAACTACTGCTGCCATCTGTATGTCAGGGATCGCCGTCGTACATGTTTAAAAATACTTTTTATACCCTATACCACTATGCTGTCAGGCTATAATGACTTTGTGCTTATGTTTGTAACTACCAAAAATATTTGACCTGGACCCAAATTTTATTATACCGATCGACTCAGAATCCCTTTCTGAGCCGATTTAGCGATGTCCGTCTGTCCGTCCGTTCGTCTGTGTGTCCATGTAAACCTAGTAATCAAACTTCAGGTCGCAAATATGAATATATCGTGATGAAATTTAGTATACTTAGCTTATATCAGCCATAAGATGAATGCTGTTGAAATTGGTGATAATCGGTTCGCGTTCTGAGCTAGTCCCCATACAAATGACCCCTATGAGCTTAACTTAAATTGCCTTAATATCCAAATTGTCATATAAATCTCGATCAAATTGGGTTTGTGTATGTTTATTAGAGCCATTTATCAGTAGTCCAAAAATAACAAGTAAGAAAATTATAGTCGGTCTAGACCGACTATACGATACCCTATACCATGCGTTTAGAAACCCTATCTCTTAGGCCCAACTAACTGGACATAGAAAATAAGCAAAAACCAAATTTGAGTGGGATTTTTATTAATTTTTTTGGCTGCAGATATTAAAAAGTTCATATCGTATGCTATATCTATATAGGGACTAGGTCCAAAAATGGACCGATCCTGATCATGTTTGGTAAAGTCTCTTGTATTTTGCAAAAATATATACAAACAAAATTTGAGAAGAATCAGTGCAATATTTTTGTTTTTTAATAGATTTAAGTGAAGATCGGGAAGCAGCTCTGTATGGGGTCAAAGGGATCATTTTGGACTACTCATTAATGGATGTAATGAACGCATACAAACCCAATTTGAGTAAGATCTATATGACAATTTGGATCTTATGGCAATTTATGTCGATTTCATATGGGTAATTTGTATGGGGGCTAGGTCTGAACATGGACCGATTCTCACCAATTTCAATAGCATTCATCCCATGGCCGATAGAAGCTTATATACCAAATTTCATCAAAATATGTTCATATTTGCGACCTGCAGTTTGATTACAAGCTTTACATGGACACACAGACGGACGGACGGACGGACATTGTTAAATCAACTCAGAAAGTGATTCTGATTCGATCGGTATAATTAAAGATGGGTCTAGGTCAAATATTTTTGGTTGTTACAAACAGCAGCACAAAGTCATTATACCCAAACCACATAGTGGTATAGGGTATAAAAAATAAAATTGAAATAATTGAAAATATAGTAGAAGCGAGCCCAAGGCGCATAAAAAGGATTTTGAAAAGTATTCCTATACCAATTGAAGATAAGAAATTTACGCCGGAAGAAGCGTTCGCCCTATTTTTGGATTTGAAATTGACCAAAAATCAATATAAGGGATTGCGGAAGCGAACCAATGAAAAGAATTGTGGGATTTTTCCAGAGTATCGAGATTTAGTTTCTGCCAAAAAAGAATGCTTACCTTCACAATCTGCTATTAGTGTCACTTCAACATCAGCAGAAATAAAATTGCAAGATCTCCTTGAACATACTGCAGAACGATTACTAAATACGCTTGATACTGATCATTTAAAAAAAAATGGTAATGGGGGTGTGATGGGGATGTGATGGATCCTCTGGTCAGAAACAATACAAGCAATTTAATGCCGAAAATTCATCAGATGCTAATTTATTTATGGTATCTTTCGTTCCATTGCGCTTAACAAAAAGGTATAGCGTCTTAGAGCCGTCAACTAGTAGAGCAACAGAAATTGATATATGGAAAAATGAAATTCCTTCTTCAACAAAGTATTGCAGACCAATAAAATTTGCATTCAAAAAGCAAACCAAAGATGTCATTACTGAAGAATTTCAAAAAATAAAAGATCAAATTACGGAACTTCAACAGTAAAATTTAAATTTGATGACCAAGACACTGAAGTACATTTTAAAATGTGTCTCGCAATGGTTGATGGAAAAGTTGCACAAGCTTTAACTGGAACAAAGTCAACGACAAGCTGCATTATATGCCAAAAGACATCAAGTCAATTAAGCCAACCCCCACCAGAAAACGATAGTTTTAAGGAAGCCTACGAATTTGGAATGTCCCCTCTTTATGCTAGAATACGTTTCATGGAGCATATTCTTAAATTGGGTTATGATTTGGAATTTGGTCCGTTAGGCGAAACAGTGAGAAAAAACAAAGACAATGAAGAAACAAGTAAGAAAATTATAGTCGGTCTAGACCGACTATACGATACCCTATACCATGCGTTTAGAAACCCTATCTCTTAGGCCCAACTAACTGGACATAGAAAATAAGCAAAAACCAAATTTGAGTGGGATTTTTATTAATTTTTTTGGCTGCAGATATGAAAAAGTTCATATCGGATTCTATATCTATATGGGTACTAGGTCTAAAAATGGACCGATCCTGATCATGTTTGGTAAAGTCTTTTGTATTTTGCAAATATATATATACAAACAAAATTTGAGAAGAATTTGTGCAATATTTTTGTTTTTTAATAGATTTAAGTGAAGATCGGGAAGCAGCTCTATATGGGGCCAAAGGGATCATTTTTGGACTACTCATTAGTGGATGTAACGAACGCATACAAACCCAATTTGAGTATGACAATTTGGATCTTATGGCAATTTATGTCGATTTCATAGGGGTAATTTGTATGGGGGCTAGGTCTGAACATGGACCGATTCTCACCAATTTCAATAGCGTTCATCCCATGGCCGATGAAAGCTTACATACCAAATTTCATCAAAATATATTCATATTTGCGACCTGCAGTTTGATTACAAGCTTTACATGGACACACAGACGGACGGACGGACGGACGGACGGACGGACATTGTTAAATCAACTCAAAAAGTGATTCTGATTCGATCGGTATAATTAAAGATGGGTCTAGGTCAAATATTTTTGGTTGTTACAAACAGCAGCACAAAGTCATTATACCCAAACCACATAGTGGTATAGGGTATAAAAACTATAGGACAATTCTAGTCGTAGCCCCCATATGGAGCTGATTCCCGATCTTCACTTAAATCTATCAAAACACAAAAAATATTGTACAGATATTTCACAAATTTGATTTGTATATGTTTTTGCAAAAAATATGTGACCTTACCACACAAAGTCAGAATCGGCCTATTTTTTGACCTAGTCCCTAGCATCCGATATGAACTTTTTTATAATCGAAGGCAACAAACTTAATAACAATGCCACTCAAATTTGGTTTATGCTTATTTTCTATATCTAATTAGTTTGACCTCAGAGATCGGGTCTCTAAACGCATGGTATATGGTATCGTATAGTCTGTCTAGACCGACTATAATTTTGTTATTTGTTCTGTTTAAATTTATGTGCCTTTATGCCAATATGTTTATTCATGGTGTTTTATGTTAAATAGACTTTTTAAATATAACAATGAATTATACAAATTTTTTTTAGTGTTTGTTTTTGGTATCAACGATTATTTTATTTCTTCACTGTATTTTCAATATTTATTCAAAAACACACCTATTTATTGTCATTTTACAATTGTCACCCACTTAATCAACAATTAAATTATTGCACACCTTGCCATTTTTAAAGCGTTGACATTAACATTTATATTTTAACTATTACGACATGTACACGAAATTATTACAACATGCAATATTTTAATCTACAATAATACATATTAAAATTTAATATTGTTGATTAAATCAATCAATTATTTCCACTTGTATTTTTAATTTCAATACATTATTTTCTTTGACATTCGTGTTCGCGTTAAATAAGGTTATCTTGCATTTTTTTAGCATTGTAAAGTTAAATTTAAAAAAAAAACAAGAACCGTAAACCTTTTGAGTTGTTTACAAAAACAAACGGCCCCCATTAGAGTCTCTGACGTCAATAAAATTATATTGAAAATCGTTGATAATGATAAGAGCATACATAAGTTTTGTCAATACGATTTATAAAACTGCAGACCTTTTTTTTGCCTTGTGGATAACTTAACCAACTGCATTTTACATTTGGCGGGATTAGCAGCATTTTTTGGCATATCCCGCTTTTTGGTGTTTGAAAATTTTAATTTTTTAATGATTTTACATCTAAATGTTTGTCTCATCCAACAATATTTTTCTGTAGATTTTTTGACCCAAAAACACGAAAATGGCATTAATGTTTATTTTGGTTGTTTGATCTGACTGTTACAGAGTTCATATCGGATGCGCTATTATTATGGGGGCTAGTAAAGTCACTTATTTTTTGCAAAACCATATGGAAACCAAATTTGAGTAAAATCTGTGCAATTTTTTGATTTTTTTACGGATATATATATGTATGCTAATTTGGATCTTATGACAATTTAAGCCGATCTCATAAGGGTCATTTGTATGGGGACAAGGTCTGAACATGCATCGATTTTCCCCAATTTCAATATCGTTCGTGCTATAACTTGTGTATCAAATTTCATCAAAATATATTCATATTTCTAGTTTGATTACAAGGTTTACAAAGACACACAGACGGACGAATGGACATCGATAAATCCATTCAAAAAGCGATTCCGAGTCGATCGGTATCTTTCCTGGTCACATAATGGTAACGATTAAAAATGTGTGAAGATAAATATATTGGTGCGTATATTAAAATAAGCATAATTGCTTGCTGTACGACCGGTAAAGAAACCACTCAGTGAACAAAAAAGCGTCGTGACCTTGCAAAAAGGTCAAGGCTAAAGTCTTGTGGAACGACGAAAGGAATTGAATTTGTTTGGCTTCGATGAAATAAATTTCATAAGCAAAGATATTCTTCTAGATATCAGTTACCAACAGTCAATTATGGCTTGTGGTAAGAAGCGATATATTTAAAATGGTATCATTAATTACACAGCGCACTGTGGGATTTTGCTGGCAAAAGGTCGGTTTTGCGGGTGTAAAATATCAAAAATGCAGTTTTGTAGAGTTTTGTAGAGAATTGTTTAATTAAGAGAAATGCAACAAATTTTGTTTTTTTTCTAAGAACTCTTTTTTAATCAAAAATAATGCGGCAAAGACACCTAAACGAAAGTCTGCAGTAACTGCCACATTTTCATGCATTTCAATGGTTCGGGTAGATAACTTCTTTTTATACCCTATACCACTATGTGGTTTGTGTATAATGACTTTGTGCTGCTGTTTATAACTACCAAAAATATTTGACCTAGACCCATCTTTTATTATACCGATCGAATCAGAATCACTATCTGATTCGATTTAACGATGTCCGTCCGTCCGTCCGTCCGTCCGTCTGTGTGTCCATGTAAACCTTGTAATCAAACTACAGGTCGCAAATATGAATATATTTTGATGAAATTTGGTACATAAGCTTTTATCGGCCATAGGATGAACGCTATTGAAATTCGTGAAAATCGGTCCATGTTCAGACCAAGTCCCCATCAAATGACCCTTATGAAATCGACATAAATTGCCATAAGATCCAAATTATCATATAGATCTTAGTAAAATTTGGTTTGTATGTGTTTATTGTATCCATTAATCAGTAGTCCAAAAATAATACCTATTGGACAATTCTTAGTCATAGGCCCCTTGTAGAGCTGCTGCCCGATCTTCCCTTAAATCTATCAAAAAAACAAAAATATTGCACAGATTTTTCTCAAATTTGGTTTGTGCATATTTTTTCAAAATATAAGTGACTTTACCAAATATGGTCAGTATCGGTCCATTTTTTGACCTGGTCCACATATAAATATAACACCCGATATGAACTTTTTCATATCTGCAAATTTGGTTTTTGCTTATTTTCTATATCCAGTTAGTTGGACCGAAGAGATAGGGTTTCTAAACCATGGTATAAGGTATCATATGGTCGGTCTAGACCGACTATTATTTTCTTACTTGTTTCCATATCTATTTGATGTAAGAATATTTGAAAAATATAGTATTTCAACATTAATTTTGCAAGGAAAAACAAGTAAGAAAATTATAGTCGGTCTAGACCGACTATACGATACCCTATACCATGCGTTTAGAGACCCTATATCTTAGGCCCAACTAAATGGATATAGAAAATAAGCATAAATCTAATTTGAGTGGGATTTTTATTAATTTTTTTGGCTGCAGATATGAAAAAGTTCATATCGGATGATATATCTATATGGGGACTAGGCCAAAAATGGACCGATCCTGACCATGTTTGGTAAAGTCTCTTGTATTTTGCAAAAATATATACAAACAAAATTTGAGAAGAATCAGTGCAATATATCTGTTTTTTGATAGATTTAAATGAAAATGGGAAAGCAGCTCTATATGGGGCCTATGACTAAGAGTTGTCTCATAAGGATCATTTTTGGATTACTCATTAATGGATGTAATAAATGCATACAAACCGAATTTGAGTAAGATCTATATGACAATTTGGATCTTTTGGCAATTTGTGTCGATTTCATAGGGGTCATTTGTATGGGGGCTAGGTCTGAACATAGACCGATTCTCACCGATTTCAATAGCGTTCATCCTATGGCCGATAGAAGCTTATATACAAAATTTCATCAAAATATATTCATATTTGCGACCTGCAGTTTGATTACAAGCTTTACATGGACACACAGACGGACGGACGGACGGACGGACATCGTTGAATCGAATCAGAAAGTGATTCTGATTCGATCGGTATAATAAAAGATGCGTCTAGATCAAATATTTTTGGTAGTTACAAACAGCAGCACAAAGTCATTATATCCAAACCACATAGTGGTATAGGGTATAAATATTCACCTTTTTATGATGGCACTCAAAAATTCAGTGTTTTTAGTTTTTCTTGGACAAAAAGAAGGTGAGCTTTATCGAACTTGCAAAAAAAATTAAAGTTGGAAATGTATTTTTTTTTTTTTTTTTGATTTAATGTATAAAATTCGGATAATCTATACTAATATTATAAAGAGGTAATGTGTGTTTGTTTGTTTGTTTGTTTGTTTGTTTGTTTGTTTGTTTGTTTGTTTGTTTGTTTGTAGGAGGTAATCTCCGTAACTACCCATCTGATATTCCTGAAATTTTCACAGAGTCTTACTTCGGATATGGGAAGTGCTATAGGCTATAATTTTTTAATGGGCGTGGCACCTCCCACACAAAGAAAATTTTTAATATCATATACATATTTTGAGTATTATGATAGGGAGAGCTTTGCAAATTTAAGTGAGGTCACCTATTGTTAATATTAGTAGCTACGCCGGAAATGGGCGGGATCGGACAAGTGGGCGTGGTACCTCCCATACAAGTAATAACTCAATATTATATATACCGAATACTGTGATAGAGAGAGCTTTTCAAGTTTGTCTGATGTCACCTATTATTAATGTGAGTAGTCGGACAAAAAAAGGGCAGTATCGGACCAATAGGCGTGGCACTTGCCATACAAATTAAATAAAAAATCCCATATATCTGGAGTACTGTTGTAGTGAGAGCCTTGAGACTTTGTGTGAGCCCATAAGTTATTCATGTGATTAGTTAGACAAAACATGGGCGTGATTGGAGCAGTGGGCGTGGCACCGCCCGTACAAAGTAAATATATGATACCGTATAACCGGTGTACTAAAAAGGGAAGCTTTGACACTTTGCACGACACCATCAGATCTTAAGAGTAGTCGGACAAAAAATTGGAGGGGTTCACATCAACGGGCGTGGCACTCCCCATGCAAAGTAATTATTTAATGTCATATATCCGGAGTACTGTAAACGAGAGGGCTTAGTGGCTTTGCATGAGCCGATAGGTTCTTTGTATGATTAGTCGAACAAAAAATGGGCATGATCGTAGCAGTGGATATCACATAACTGGTGTTCTATAAAAGGGAAAGACTCGACATTCTGCACGAGTCCATCAGACATTAATGTGAGTAGTCAAATAAAAATTGGGCGGGATGGGATTAGTGGGTGTGACACCTCCTATATAAATAATATGAAGTACTACGAAAGCAACAGTCTTTTGTTTAGTACATCAGTTATCAATGTGATTTGTTGTGGAAAATATATCGCCAAAATAAAAAATTCGCCAAAACCGAAAATTGCGAAAAATAAAAATCGCCCAAAAAAATATTAAAAATCAAAAATGGGCAAAATCAAAAATCACTAAAAAGAAAAATTGCCAATTGACATTCTAAGTTCAAGGCCAATAGTTAAGTGTTGCCAGATCTAATTTTGATAATCCATCTTCTTCTCATGGGCAGCTACATGTACCTTGCTCCAGGGTAGGAACGCCGAAAAATCTGATAATTGTTGTACCGAATGAAAAAACAAAAAACGTTGTATATCAGCAAGTATTCAAATAAAAAAACTATGCTAATAATCTATACTAACATAATAAAGAGGTAATATGTGTTTGTTTGTTTGTAGGATGTAATATCCGTAACTACACATCTGACCTTCCTGAAATTTTGACAGAGTCTTTCTGCGGATATGAGAGTGCTACAGGCTGTAATTTTTTTAAATATTTTTAGCGGGTGTGGCACCTCCCATACAAAGTAAATTTTAAATATCATATATATTAATATGATAGAGAAAGCTTTGCAAATTTGTCTCAAGTCATCTATTATTAACGTGAGTAGTCAGACAAAAAAATGGGCGGGATTGGCAAATGCACGTGGGACCCCTACACAATCTAAATATTAAATGTGATATATCTGAATTACTGTATAAGTGAGAGCCTTGGGACTTTGCGTGAGCCCTTTCATAACCATTCAGAAGGGGGGGAGGGGGAGGGTGTAGCGAAGCACACCGGGTTACATCTAGTATTGTTATAAAGTTATAAATTTTATAACAAAAAGTCACACGAAATTTCATTTCAGTAATTCAAAGAAACATGATATAAAATGGTGAATACTTTTAGGCCCATGTGTTTTAAGAAGCTGAAGAAGCTCGAAATAAGGACTATAGAAGATATACTCTAAAGTTCTTCAGAAAGTGCAACATAGTCGCAACAAATACTGATGTTTACCATCGCCTTCTTGTATCGTTAGATCCTTACATTATTAACATAAGACGTCAACCTCATAAACATGTTTTGGAACTAGATGGTGTCGTTAAAGAAATGCATATAAGTAAAAGTATTTATCAGCCATTATATCGTTTATCTTGTTTCAGCTAGTTTTTTTCATGGAAAAATATTGTTACAAAACTTTTTCAGTTTGTTTCCAAAACAAAATTTTAACATAAAAAACTTTTTTTGGTTATATGGCGGTGGGCTGGAACATCTTTACTTCATATTACTGATAACTTGCGTCAAGTTGCAAGTCTTTTAGTGAAGAAAAAAAAATCGGGTCCAAAAATTCATTTTCGGTTATATGGCAAAGAAATAAAAATGTAAGGCGAAAAAATCTTTTCGGGTTATATGGGCTGTGGGCAATGGGTATGGACGATTTCCATGAAACTCTCCAGATATCTCAACTTCACAACAGTGATGACTTGTGCCAAGTTTCATGGCTTTTGGTAATAAATAAAAAAATTTTGGTCGAAAAAATCTTTTCTGTAAAAGGCTCTGGGCCAAATTTCAATGTTCCACGAGCTCTCCTTATACTTTTTGCCAAGAAATGTATGGAGCGATCCCACTGTGCAGCGCAACAGCTATTCTGGGCGTGAAAAATTCCAAGTCAGGCTGAAAGTACTAGGCCAGTATAGTAAAATCTCCAAAGGGGTGGCGTTCTCAGACCAAACTTATTTATTGCCTTTTATATTTATACCCTATACCACTATGTGGTTTGGGTATAATGACTTTGTGCTGCTGTTTGTAACTACCAAAAATATTTATCCTAAACCCATCTTTTATTATGCCGATCGACTCAGAATCATTTTCTGAGTCGATTTAGCGATGTCCGTCCGTCCGTCCGTCCGTCCGTCTGTGTCTCCATGTAAAGCTTGTAATCAAACCACAGGTCGCAAACATGAATATATTTTGGTAAAATTTGGTATATAAGCTTTTATCGGCCATAGGATGAACGCTATTGAAATTGGTGAAATTCGACCTAGTTCAGACCTAGTCCCCATACAAATGATGAAATATGAAATATTACATTCATTAATCACTAGTGCAAAAAGAATCCCTACAGGACAATTCTTAGTCATAGGCCTCATATAGAACTGCTTCACGATCTTCACTTAGATCTATCAAAAAAACAAAAATATTGCACAGATTTTTTCCAAATTTGGGTTGTATATATGGTCAGGATCGGTCCATTTTTCGACCTGCTCCCCATATAAATATAGCACCCGATATGAACTTTTTCATATCTGCAGCCAAAAAAATTAATAACAATGCCACTCAAATTTGGCTTATGCTTATTTACTGTATCCAATTTGTTGGACCGAAGAGATAGGGTCTCTAAACCATGGTATAGGGTCGGTCTAGACAGACTATAATTATCTTACTTGTTTTTTTATTTTTTATTGATATTATGGAAATTATTAAGAAAAATTAAAAAAATACAAGTTTTAAGATGAACCAAATTCTATGTGTTCATAAAGATTGCTCTAGACCTTTTCGATGGTGATTGTTTCGGAACCACACATAATGTCAATTCATGACTGCTCTGCTGGCCCTACTGCACCTTCTGAAATCTCTTCATCATCAGGATCATCCTAGTCTTCGAATGTCTACTCCACCAGCAAATATTCCACAACAAGTATTGTCCTCTGTTTCTGTGATTTTTTGTTTTATTAAAATGAGTTTGAAAAAAAAACTAGTATTATCGCATTTCAAATGGCATAGAAAATTGATGATAGCGTTCGCCTTGTTCATCACATGCGCTGGCCAATTGTCTGCTGAAGTAGTCCAGATGATATTATAAATAATAAATGTTCAAGGACATGTGGATGCCAATTTTCGAGATCGATGTTAACGTCTTTGAGACAGAAACATTTTAGTTGCTAGAACGATGTTTTCCCCACACTTCTTTTATAACTTCTTTGATTGCCTTCTAAGCAGACACTCTAGCTTTCGTGTATCTGAACCATTTAGTATGCCTGATGTAATGTTGGAATTTTCCATGAAATTGAAAAAGTGAATATGTTATTATAACTTAATTTCGTTGAGTCTCGGGTTATTTCAAACACAAGAAATCTGTATATCAAATGGCGACTGTTTTGATGAAATTTTTAACAAGTCCAAATTTAATATGCAGTGGAGGCAGCAATATCTTCTTTCTCGGCACCAGAGATTCACGAATAACATGGCCATTTCTAACTCGGTAAATCATATGTCTCACTCGCACAAAAAAACCAATTTTTTTTATATAGCCGCTTCAAAGACCGCAAAGCATTGCTACATCTTTTAAGTCGCCACATATGTTTAGCGTATTTAACCATTTTTAAAATATTTAATGTGACATTATATTTTTCTTTCATTTCTGTGCCTTTGGATACCTTTTTTCTCTTTTCGTTGTGTTGAACCATCAGAAGTATTAACTAGCCTATTGTCTATCAAATCTAACGCTGTTGGCATAGACGAAATGAACCCCCGTTTTTTGAAAGTTCTGATTCCAAAACTTTTGCCGCTTATAACATGCATGTTTAATACGATTCTCACGAAATCAATCTTCCCTGAAAAATGGAAACAAGCAAAAATTCTTGTGTGGTTGAAGATCTGAGGTCCAACCTAGACGACAACATGGTATCTTTTTTAGTATTGTTAGATCACAGCAAAGCTTTTGATACAGTAAATCATGCAGTACTACTAACTAAGCTTGAAAAACTCTTCAACTTTTCCATTACTGCAACTAAGCTAATTAAATCGTACCTAATAAACCGCCAACAGGCTGTAACTTTTAATAGCAAAACTTCTGACATTGTCCATGTTAATAGAGGAGTTCCACAAGGATCCATCCTCTTCCGGATATTCCGAAACATTACCGTATCCAAATGTATGCTGACGACGTGCAGTTATATATAAGTACCAAGATTAACAATCTACATTGCTGCATAGACAATATTAATGTGGATCTTGAAAATATCGAGAGATGGGCAGGTAATAATGGACTTTGCCTAAATCCTTCGAAATCCAAATGCATTTTCATTTCTAAGAGTAAAACAACTTTAGATAGCGATATTATTTTAAAAATGAACAACTCTAAAATTGCTTTCGTTCAATCGTCAACGAACCTTGGAATAACCTTCAACTCGCAACTTTCCCGGAAAACTCATATCAACATAGCGGCAGGAAAAGTGCATGACATGTTACGAAATTTTTTGCGCTGTGCAATCGTCAACACCCCTTGGGATAAGAATGCTCCTTGCAAAAACATACCTAATACCAGTTCTAACATATGGTTGTGAAATATTTGCAAACTGTGACAGTTCTGATAGACTGAAATTAAAAGTTGTCTATAACAACATAGCAAGATATGTTTTTAATCGTTACCGAAATAGTAGTATTTCGTCGTTTTCTTATCAGATGTACAACATGAAGCTAGAGGATTTAATGAAATACAAAAGCCTTTTAATGATGCATAAAATTATTTACTTATCTAGTAAAATAAAGTTTGCTAGATCTAGAAGAGGAAAGAAATTGATGCAACCTAGATTTAAAAGTCAATTGTCCGAAGGGCAATTTTTCATTTATTCTACCTGTCTTTGGACGACCTACCATCTACTATTCAATTGGAAAGCAACACTTCTAAGTTTAAAAAGGAACTCTTAAAATTATACTAAATTATACTAAAATTATACAAAAAAATTTATACTAAAATTATACTTTATTAAATATATCTCTAAATAATTGTAATGTTAACAAGCTGTGAAATTTTGTATTCGACTTATTCTACTAAAAAATCTTTATATTTACGTGAAATCCCCATTTCTCTAACACTGCTTTTTAAAAAGATATTAATACAAATATTCTGACCTAAGTCGTTATGAAGCGCTATTACATTTATATAACAAGTAAGAAAATTATAGTCGGTCTAGACCGATTATACGATACCCTATACCATGCGTTTAGAGACCCTATCTCTCAGGCCCAACTTACTGGATATAGAAAATAAGCATAAACCAATTTTGAGTGGGATTTTTATTAATTTTTTCGGCTGCAGATATGAAAAATTTCATATCGGATGCTATATCTATATGGGGACTAGGCCCAAAAATTGACCGATCCTGACCATATTTGGTAAAGTCTCTTGTATTTTGCAAAAATATATACAATCAAATTTGAGAAGAATCAGTGCAATATTTTTCTTTTTTGATAGATTTAAGTGAAGATCGGGAGGCAGCTCTATATGGGGCCTATGACTAAGAGTTGTCCAATAGGGATCATTTTTGGACTACTGATTAATGGATGTAATATATACATACAAACCCAATTTGACTAAGATTTGTATGATAATTTGGATCTTATGGCAATATATGTTGATTTCATAGGGGTCATTTGTATGGGGGCTAGGTCTGAACATGGACCGATTCTCACCAATTTCAATAGCGTTCATCCCATGGCTGACAAAAGATTAAATACCAAAATTCATCAAAATATATTCGTATTTGCGACCTGCAGTTTGATTACAAGCTTTACATGGACACACAGACGGACGGACGGACGGACGGACATCGTTAAATCGAATCAGATAGTGATTCTGATTCAATCGGTATAATTAAAGAAGGGTGTAGGTCAAATATTTTTGGTTGTTACAAACAGCGGCACAAATTCATTATACCCAAACCACATAGTGGTAAAGGGTAGAAAAAGCTATATTTCTCAAAAGCATGATTTTCGAGTTAGGAGGTTATTGCTTGTGACCACAGATATTAAGAATTTTTATGTCTGCTAACGTATACTAAGCTATCACTGTAATTTATAAGATTTATTCTTGTTGTGATAGTAATGGAACAATAAATAATAATAATAATAATAACCGATTGGAACCGGAGGTTTTTCTTTCGTTTTATGCAGTAAAACTGCTCTCAAGCTGAGTTTTTAACTGTCGAATCAATTTTCCGACATCCGGCATTCACAACGCATAATCTTTGGAGTGTTGCCTCACGACTTCCATAAGCTGTGACTTTCGTAACGGGTGCCAAACGATTATTTGATTTCAAAATCGAAGCCAGCTCTTTTGATTAATGCTGTGTCAATTCGAATTTGGTAACAATTGAATCAAGCTCATTTTGATTTATTAAAATAGGCCTGATTGTATACAGATGTTGCTGAAAAAGTCTGGGGCAGTCATAGCAGATAGAACATCTGGGCTGGAAGATTCGGTTTACTACAACTGTAAAGAACAGAAAAACAGAAAAACGAGGTGAATTGGATACCGTAATTATCAAAGATACACTTTAAGATCAGATAACCCAGCGTTGCATTTTTTTGCTCGAAGCAAAATTTGTCTGTATCGGTGCATTGGGCAAATTAATCAGTAAATATGTAATCTAATCTATCTGGAGTCCATATGTTTATTCAAATCATAACGAATTACGACGGGATATACTATCAAAAGTATAACTTTGTTATGTCCCATATCGATAAATAAATAATGTCAGGAACAAAATGAAAAACTCGTATACAGCCTCCACACAATGGAGGGCATCTCAAATTATATTAATAAAATAAACGAAATATTTAAGAAATCTTACAAGTGCCACCAACAGCAACATTATAAATATGTAATCATTTACAACACTACACACACTAATATAAATATTATACATAATTGTATCCATGTCCATGTATAAGCATGTACGGGTATGTCTGTATGTGAGACGTTCGTAAACTTAAAGGATGTTACATATCAGTATCCTTTGTTCTTTTAGCCGGTTTCTTTAAATTAGATGACAGATTTTCTCAGTCTTCAAAGATGTGTATATATGTAGTGTTTTTGGTCCATTGAGTTTCAGATATTTAGTATTTCAAACATACATATACTCGTATGGAAGTCGTCTGATAGCAATTGAATTTTATAAGTCGTTGCACTTGTATAACCCTTGATGATTGTTTTCTGCATTGACGATTGTGATTGTTTGCACAGCATCACTAGACGCCAGTTAAAGCGACTGTGTACATTTTATTTGAAATTAATGCCAACAATTAAAAAATGTATATCAAGTCAAATAAAACAATAAGAAAATGAATTTCACACATGGGAAAAACCAATTAAATGAAAATTGTTCTATTTTTCTTAAATTGCTAGTTGCCATACAAATGGAAATTATTAGTATGGCAAGGACAAACAAAATTTTTGTTGAAAAAAACACAACTTTCATTAGAAATATGAATTATGTTCAGAATCAGACCGGTAACCTACACCTAGGGGTAGGAAATTTACCGATATTAGTATCCATATAAAGAATCCATATACCCAAAACAACAAAAATGCATAAGAAATTAACATATGCTTTTGTAAATCAGAATCGGTTAAAAGTTGACAGGTTCACATCCTGATTAGATAAAATTAAATAAATTAAAGAATCATTATACATTATTATTTTTATAAAAAAAAAATAAATGAATCCATTTATTGTTTATTTAAAAGAGCGTGAACAGAAACATAACTTAATATATGTATAAAATAAAAATAATTATAGTTTGATTACCCAAACCATATTTTCCAAGAAGCACGCCAAACATATATGTGACCTTCTCCGAGAAAAGGGACCTAGTGGGTCAAAAAACGGGTTGTGTCAAAAACGGTGGATTCTGGTACCTAAAAGGGTGTAGAAACTTTAAATGCGTTTTTTCTCAAAACTTAATTTTCACACACTAGGTCCCTTTTCTCGGAGAAGGTCACATATGGGACTCTAGAGTTCCAGAGCTATATAAGTGCATCCAAAAAATATCATTAGTCTGTTTCATCTACAGGCCAAGTGATATTAATAAAATTCCGGATCTTCTAGAAGTCGTGGTACATAAGGATATATCAAAAAAATGTTTGGATATTAAAAACAACAATGAATTGAACTCAGACCACTCTCCAATTATTTTAAATTTTTGTATAGTATTACAATCAATACAAAGAAAGAGGCTTTAAAATACTGGATAGGCAAAAACATAAATTTAGATTCATCATGAAGCGTCAATTTTCCCAACCCCTGTAGAAGCAGCTAGAAATAATCGAAATAGAGTAGTAATTTCGACTGAAATTCAAGCATTAATTGGAAATAAAAGAGGATTGGGAAGTATTTGGCAGTCTTCGAGAAGTCGAATTGAATACGTAAAAAATCGTATCCGAGAATTCAAAAACGAAGAGACGGTTAAGTTTCTTAAAAGCCTAAATATTCAAATGATGAAACCTATCTTTGGAATGCGACAAAATATCTAAAGCGACCAACTAAACGAAACATCCCTATTAAAGATATAAACGGAACTTGGTGCAGATCAGATAAAAGCAAGGCAGATACGTACTCCAATTTCTTAGCAAATACCTTTCAGCCATTTAATTATAGAAATAGAAGAGTTCTTAAGTCGTCCTTGTCAAATGGATCCTCCAATTCCTCAAATTCCTCCGCAAGAAGTCCAAAAGTAAATTGAGAAGCTTAATAACTCCTGGATGCGACCAAGTAACTGCAACAGTGGCTAAAACACGGCCAAGTAAAGGTATTCGCTGGCTTACTAAAAAATTTTTAACTCAAGATTAAGATTATACCATTTCCCAAATCCATGGAAGTATGCTGAAGTGATTAGGATATCCGAACCAAGAAAGCCAGAAAATATTATTTCATCTTACCGACCTATTAGTCCTTTAACAACGTTCTCAAAAATATTCGAATGAATATTTTTACGGAGATTAATGACAATACAGGAAAGACAGCATATAATCCCAGAACACCAGTTCCGTTTGCGACATAATCATGGTACTCCTGAGCAATGTCATGGTATACTCACGGTTATAAGAAATTCATTGGAACGTAAAAAATATAGTTCAGCTGTATTTTTGGACAGTCAGCAGGCCTTCGATCAAGTACGGCACCAGTGAATTCTTTTTAAACTAAAAAATCTGCTTCCAACACCATATTATTTATTTTGAAATAATGTCTAAAGATACTGTTACGTAAAAGTCAACCGCGATATCGCGGCCATATGTCCCATAAATGCACGGACACCTCAAGGCATATACAAGAAAATATGACCGTCGCAACATATGCTGATGACACAGTATTAAGAGCAGCAAATGACGCACCTGATATTGCTTCAGAAATGTTTCAAAATCAATTAAATAATATTGAATTGTCCTAAATCTGAGCTATCCCAGGAAAATAAAATTTTAAATGGACTTACGGAATACAGCTTTGGGGAACCGCTAGTAATTCAAACATTTAAATTCTTCAAAGATACCAATTCAAAACACTAAGATTAATAGCAAATGCTCCTTGATAATATTCACAAGGACTTAAAGATTCCATCTGTTAAAGACGAGATAAATAAAAATGCCACAAGATAGCAGTATGCTCATTGGATGAAAGCGAAGAATTGAATAGACTTAAAAGGTTAATATCTTAAATTTACCTTTCATAAAATTACGTTATTACCTATAAATATATATATTTGTAGATAGTTTTACTGGATAAGGACCCAGACTAGGTTAAGTTAAAATAAGATAATTAAATTAACTTGTTGTTGTAAAAACAGATTGTAAATAAATGAATTAAAAAAATTGTTTGTTGAAGTAGGCTCTCAAAAACACATTACACTTAGGGCCCTTATTACCAAATGAATTGCTTTTGACCAAATGAATTGCTTTATAGAAATACGTAGTGGCAACGTTCCTTTATTTGTTTACAAATAAATAATAAAAATTTCTTTGCAAACCGAAAGAACAGGCAGCTGCCAGTGTTAGGAATAAATACACTTCCATGAAGAAGAAATACTGCGTTCGCCATTGGTCCACCAGTGACATGTTGTGTGCTGAAATTAATTCAGGTTCGGAATTGGGAGCCACCTCGAAAAAGGTCATAGACGATGGAAAATTACTGCCTGAGGATTTGGGGTCAATATTACGGCGAGAAATAAACCTTGGTTCAGCTCCAGTATTCGACAATCAATTGAACGCAGGGATTTAGCTTATTCCAGGTGGAAGCGTTTTAGAATATTACAACTTAAGGCCGAGTTTCGTTCTGCTAGAAAAGACGTTAATACTCAAATAAGAAATGCAAAATCTGTTTTTTTCTCAAGACGATTTAGTTCTGCTTTTGATTCTAAACAAACTTGGAAGACTATTCGAGAAATAGGAATTGGTAATGTTGAAAAGAATAATAATTGCCCTATTGATGCTTGAACTCAATAGTATTTTTACGGATATACCAACGATACCAAGAAATAACAACTTCTATAACAGCAATACATTTGTCAACTCCTTTCCCGAAGAAAATATGTTCGAGTTTTCTTGCGTCAGCCAATCTGAGGTTCTTACTAGCTTCTTGAAAGTTAAATCCAACGCTATTGGATTTGATAACATTCACCCAAAATTCGTTAAAATTTTGTTACCATCTCTTTTGCCATTTTTTACTCATTTTTTCAACACCATCATTACATCAAGCTGCTTTCCTATGAAATGGAAGCATGCAAAAGTTATTCCACTTCCAAAGTCTACTACAGATTATCGTCCGATTGCGATACTATGCTTCCTTTCAAATAAGCGCATACGTATACAGGAATTGTCTTATTACTGATATGCAATCTGGTTTCCGTCCCAATCATAGCTGTGTGACTGCCTTGGCTGATGTGTCAGAAAATATAAGACGTGAGTTAGACTGCGGAAAAGTAACCTTTTTGGTGCATCTTGATCATTCAAAAGCCTTCGATACTGTAAATCGCTCCACGCTATGTATGAAGCTGAACCGTTTTTTCAATTTTGCGCCAACGTCAACTCAGTTAATTTCATCATACCTTACAAACCGTACTCAATCAGTCTTCGTTAACAATACATCATCCAATCCGGTGTCACTTATGAAAGGTGTACCACAAGGATCAATAATGGGGCCACTTTTGTTCTCCATATATGCAAAAGACTTGCCGCAACAAATATCCCATTCCAGCGTACATATGTAAATTAGGAAAACGTTATGTTTTCTTTATAAAAAAATTAGTGTTGTGTTTTGTTAGAACACACAACGTCTTTATTGTTTCACGATAAATTACTTTACGCGAGCTTATCAGGCTTTGGCATAACGCACAATCCGTTTTATCCTTGTTAGGATTACTAAAGGGGCCTGACAAGGCTTGACTCGAATTTTACCGTGAGGACCTTTCAGGGTCCCTGCTCGGGCGCCAATTAATCGACTTGCTCGTGTACGTTGCAGACGTTGTGTCAGCATGTGAACAAGCTGCGTTGCGGAATGTGTCTCAAATATCGCAGACGCGACGTCAGCTTTGTGAACGTGTGAATTTCTTTTTTATTTTGTTATTTTAAATGTTTCTCGTGTTAACTTGTATGCGGATGATTACAGTTGTACCTAAGTGGCTCAGTTAATTCCATCAACGCAAGCGTGGGAAAACTCAACCAAGATCTAGACACCGTATATCGTTGGGCTACTGCTAATGGCTTATGTCTGAATCCTAAAAAATCAAAATGTTTGATGATACACAAAGGAACCATAACCCCCCATATCGAACCTGAAATCCTTATAAATGGTCAGAAAATTGAAATTGTACAATCAGCGAAATATCTTGGATTGGTCTTCAACAAAGATTTAACCTGGTCTGATCATATAAATTCACTGACATACAAACTTATGTGAAACTAAGAACGCTTTGGGCAACTCAGGTATTTACACCTTTAAGGGTTAGGATACTTCTGGCAAAGACCTATCTTATTCCAGGACTTACCTATGGTTGTGAACTCTTTTCCAGTTGCGACTCTGTAAGCAGAAATAAGCTTAATGTTTTATACAATAACATCATCAGGTATGTTTACGGGTTAAGAAAATACGACCATGTGTCTACTTTCGCAAAAAGCTTATACGGAGTATCTTTTGAAAACTTACTTAAGATAAGGGTACTAATACTCTTACATAAAGTTATTTATACAAAAAACCCGCAATATATGTATGCCAAAATTCAGTTTGCAAGATCGAATAGGGGCAAACTAATCATCATACCAAGACATCGAAATTTAGTTTCGGAATGGCAGTTCTTTATCCATGCCGCTCGTCTTTGGAATACAATTCCACATGAACAACAGCTTAATAGCAATGCAATGCATTTTAAAACTTTTTTGTTTAATTTTTTCACTTAACCAATTTCCATAATCTATTTTCTGTGATATATGTAATTTTTTATTTATATTTTTTTTTTTTTTTTTTTATTTTTATATTTTTTGTGTCTATGCTATTTCTGTTCGTAAATAGGTTTACTTAATCTTTATATAAACTTTATTATTATTATTACTATATATATAAAAATTTTTGAGATTGTTGATCCCTTATCCACATATAATCCTGTACTATAATTAAAAGACTTGGTCTTGTTGTACAGGATATCAATAAATAGACAAAAAATAATAAAAAAAAAATATGATTGATAAGAATTTGGAAAAATCTGAATCGTGGTTTCTTGCTATTTATGGCTTCCCATGTACCGTAGTACAGGCTAAGTTAGATGAATTATTGGCCAAAATAAAATCTGAATTAGATGCTGGTATTGAATTTGCCATTGATGGCAACTTGTTGGTGCGTCGCTTAACAGCACGTTAAATACACACCTGTAGTGCAATTCTGTAAATTTTAGCGATCCGACAATCGCAAAATATATTCATAGCTATTGTTGTTTGCAATAACGATTAAGTGATTCACTAAGTACACCTTAACGACAGTCCACAAATCTATTTTTCTATTTATTTAAATTGTAAACGATTACATCTCTGTCAAAGAAGAATAGAAAAAAAAAAACAAATCACTTCGTGTTTAACAGGATGATTTTATGTTTATATTTAATTTCTTTATTTTTTTGTTAATATTTTTGTTTATTTATTTGTATACTAGATGTAACCCGGTTTGCTTCGCTACACCCTCGGCCCCGAATTGTAATGAAACGGCTCACGGAAAGTCCCAAGGTTCTCACTATTACAGGAATTCAGATATATCACATTTAATATTAAGTTTGTATAGCGGTGCCACGCCCACTAAAATATTTAAAAAAAATATAGCCTATAGCACTTCCCATATCCGCAGTAAGACTCTGTGAAAATTTCAGGAAGATCAGGTGAGCAGTTACGGAGATTAGCTCCTACAAACAAACAAATACATATTACCTCTTTATTATGCTAGTATAGATTAGTATAGATATTTTTATTTCGATTCTTGCTGATATACAATGTTCTTTGTTCTTTCATTCAGTACAACAATTATCAGATTTTTCGGTGTTATTACCCTGGAGCAAGGTACATGTAGCTGCCCATGAGAAGAACATGGATTTTCCAAATTAGATCTGGCAACACTTAACTATTGGCCTTGAACTTAAAATATCATTTGGCAATTTTCCTTTTTAGCGATTTTTGATTTTGCCCATTTTTGATTTTGAAGATTTTTGTTTTTGGGCGATTTTAATTTTACGCGATTTTATTTTCCACGACAAATCACATTGACAACTAATGTACTTGTCAAAAGTAGGAGCCACGCCCACTAATCCCATCCCGGCCAATTTTTTTTGGACTACTCACATTAATATCTGATGGACTCATGCAAAATGTCGAGCCTTTCCTTTTTATAGTACACCAGTTATTTGATATTAGATATCCACTTTGCATGGGCGGTGCTACGCCCACTGCTTCGATCGCGCCCATTTTTTTTTTTGTTCGATTAATCATACAAAGAACCTATGGGCTCACGCAATGCCGCTAAGCTCTCTCTTTTACAGTACTCCAGATATATGACATTAAATAGTTACTTTGCATGGGGAGTGCCACGCCCATTGGTATGAACCCGCCAATTTTTTGTCCGACTACTCATACTAAGATCTGATGGGGTCGTACAAAGTGTCAAAGCTTCTCTTTTTGAGTACACCAGTTATATGATATCATATATTTACTTTGTACGGGCGGTGCCACGCTCACTGCTCCGATTTTTTGTCTAACTAATCATATGAATAACTTATGAGGTCGCACAAAGTCACAAGACTCTCATTATTACAGTAATCCAGATATATGGCATTTTATATTTACCTTGTATGGCTGGTACCACGCCTATTGGTCCGATACTGCCCATTTTTTGTCCGACTACTCACACTAATAATAGGTCACATCAGACAAATTTGAAAAGCTCTCTCTATCACAGTACTCGAGATATATAATATTGAATTATTAATTGTATGGGAGGTACCACGCCCACTTATCCGATCCCGCCCAATTCCGGCGTATCTACTAATATTAACAATAGGTGACCTCATACAAATTTGCAAAACTCTCCCTATCATAGTACTCAATATATATGATATTAAAAATTTACTTTATGTTGGTGCCACGCCCACTAAGAATATTTAAAAAATACAGCCTAAAGCACTTCCCATATCCGCAGTAAGACCCTGTGAAAATTTCAGGAAGATCAGATGAGTAGTTACAGAGATTACCTCCTACAAACAAACAAACAAACACACATTACCTCTTTATTATATTAGTATAGATATAGATTAGGTATCTACTTTGCATGGGCGGTGCTACGCCCACTGCTCCGATCACCCCCATTTTTTGTTCGACTAATTACATAAGGAACCTATGGGCTCACGCAAAGCCACAAAGCTCTCTCTTTTACAGTACTCCAGATAAATGACATTAAATAGTTGCTTTGCATTGGGAGTGCCACGCCCATTGGAATGAACCCGCCAATTTTTTGTTCGACTACTCATACTATGATCTGATAGGCTCGTGCAAAGTGTCAAAGCTTCCCTTTTTATATGATATCAGTTATATGATATATATATGATATATGATATCATATATTTACTTTGTATGGGCGGTGCCACGCCCACTGCTCCGATCACAAACTAGGTCCCTTTTCTCGGAGAAGGTCACATATTATAAAAAAAATTACTGTTTGCTTTGTGTTTCCCCAGGTAAATCGCTACTTACCAACTGTCTACTTTTTTTTTAATTATTGACCAACACTCAGGGGATGCCCCTCCAGATGCAGTGAATTCTGTTGATCTAAAAAAAAGGTTACGGCAAGGAGGAAAGAGGGACTAGTGTTTGTGGATATTTGACTTAAATTTTATTAGATTGTAACTGTCAGGAAAGACTTGTGTAGGGAGTTTATTGCACATACGGCTAGTTCGACTGCTAAATGAATTTTCTCTGCAATGCGTTGTGCGGTCAACTGGATAATAGACTACAAACGGATGTGATCTACTAGAAAAGCGGGTAGAGCGAACTGAAACTCGGGCACTTGATAGGAGTTCCCTAATTTCAGAAGAACATTTTCCATGGTAGTATCTATAGAACAGTGTTACACAGCACAGTGTTACCCTACTGTCGTTCACATGGTCCAAAGCTCCAAATAGACTTTGAAGCTTCTGTCCATATATGGGAGCTGTATTCCATTTTCAGTCGGATGTAAGTGATATAGGTTTTAAGGAGATCAGAAGAAGTGAATTAATTTTTGCACCGTTTTAGAAAACCAAGACACTTGCATGCTTCTTGCTACACGTGAAAAACATGTTCGTTCCAACGGACATCACATTGAATTCTCATGCCCAGAACATCAAGAGTATCCGATTCCTCAATACCTATACCACCCATTTATACAGATGACAATCTTGAATCCAATTCCCTATGGGTCAAGAAACAACATTGAGTCTTTTGCGTATTGAAATCAACCCTGTTCGCTTTACCCCACCGGAGATTGTTAATAGGTCTTGATAAAGTGTGTCATTCAGTGTCGAGTGTGTCATTCATTCCACCCAACCTCCAAAAGTCTTGGCCTAAAATTGAAGGAAAATGAATGAAAAATTTTGCTATCATCTGCGAAAGAGTAAAGAGTGACCAAAAAACAGAACCTTTGGGTACCCCTGAATAAAGCTGGAACATATTGGATGAGACCCCATCGATAACAACACGTATTGTGCGGTCTCTGAGAAAACTCGATATAAATCGAGAGAAGTCAATACCGACTTCAAATGCAAATAAGCTTTGATATCAATGCACCGTACCACACGCGATCGAACACCTTGGAAATCTCTAGAGCAACCACTTTACTTTCACCAAAATTGTAAATGGATCGACTCCATCACTATTTTTCAACTTTGATGGTAAATAAATAATGTATAATTTTTAATATCTGCCATATTTTCAAAATATGTTCTTTGATTATTCCTTTACCTAATTCAACAAAGTTCAGATGCTCCCAGCTGCTCCTTCGACTGCTAGAGATAAAAAAGTTTCAAAATATATTGTTCCTGAAATTGTATGCCGGGCATCCCTGGTAAATTCAGGTACAGATACAGGATGCACAAATAAACTATTTTAGATTAACAGGTACGCACTTAAAATAGAAATGTAGTCAACCATCCCATCACAGAACAATAATATTCTTATAATATTGAATTATGGTCGCCACAGATAGGCACACATCTTATTTGAACACGTGCATAATATCAACATTACGTAGGTCGACCTATATCTCATTTGTATACAGGTAACAGGTACATTTATAGGCATAACCCTTTCATAAATCCTTAATCCAAACGGTACCTAGATCAGACTATATCTTGAAAAATAGGCACAATCCCTGTATTAGTCTATGACTGAAAGTTGGTCTGACAAGTGCTTTGTATCCAGTGTGAAAAATAATTTTTGAGACTCTAAAAACATGTCGTTGAACAACTCAAAATTGTTTGATCTGTTTAGGAACTAAACCACCCCAACGGATATCGTAGAAGCTGCTTTAGAAGTACTTGATAGCTTATACGATAATCTGCAGAGAAGCAGAAGTATAACAAATAATCATCGCTTGACATATCTATAATATTAATAGGCTAGGCGATTTCTTGTGACCAATGTTTTGTTCTACCGTTTTATCCCGATTTTGACCAAACGTATATTATTTGAAAGGTATTTCTTTTTAGCCGTTTGGCAGATTTACAAATTTTTTAATTTTTTCCTTTGTTTTGAGTAAATTGCATTTAAAGTTGCTACTAACACATACATAAAATTATACAATGCTATGTGTGTGTTTATTAAATTTGTTAATGTGCTTGTAATAAAAACGAGTTTGTTTTTTGTGTTGATTTGTGAATTGGCTATAATTGATTAGCATACTTTTAGGGTTTTTATTTCAAGAAAAAATAAAATTTCCTAGAATTTGCACTCGTACTTCGAGGGCTGGAATCTGCTAGTACAAATAAGAAGGCGAAATGGATGAAAGTAGGTCGAGGCATTCAGAAATTCAACTCCAAGTGCGTGGACAGGCTTTATAAGGACACCTTCCTGGATACATTAGCAGAAGATGAAGCCACCACATCAACCGGACCACCAACGATTTAACAAAGGACCATTTATCGGAAGCGCTGTCTATTAAATATACCAAGGACAATGGCAAAGTCAGGTCGCAGATTAGAAAATCTGTTGCTAATGCAAGCCCCTTGCGACTTAAAAGTATTATATGCACACCTTTCAAAGTATGGTTCCGAAGAAGCTTTTGCTTTGTTTATGGACTTAGATATTTCCAAGGACAAATATGAGATACTACGGGCATCTTTAATGCGAATCGGAGCTGATACAAGCACATTTCGACACCCAAAAAAATTTCAAGACCACTGCATACGGATATTATGGACCATACAGTAATTCGGCTGTTGGAGAGTCTTCCTGAAAATGAGTTGGAACATCTTCCTGAGAAGCTGACATTTATCGGCTTCGGCAATGAAATTTATTTTTTTTTTTGTTTTTATATATGGACAATAATTTTAAAATATAAAAAAAAAATTGAAATAGAAACATAAAAAATATAAAATGGTTAAAAATCATGATGTTTTGATGCCTATAACAAATTACAAACAAATGATAACACGTAAGTAAGCATCTAGATGGCGTAGCATCTTGTTCAAACACTTACATATTTCATAGTTTGGACAGTTTTATAGGTTGACTTTTAACTTATTTGATTATTTCACTTGGTTCAAAAGTTATGATTTTTGTAACGAAAAAACTTAAGTGACGCCCCTTGATCTATGTCTTGTGGCAATTAAACCGGCTGTAGAAAAAGCTCTTTTCGACTCTACACTGGTTGGGCGAACCGTTTTATATACATACTTTTGTATTTTTTTTAAATTTTCCTTTACAATTTTGTTCCTTTAAATAAGACATTTCTTTTCGAATTAAATTTAAAAGACTGGATAATGTTTTCATTTTTAATAGATAAATTTAACATTTCTTTCATTGATATTTCTTGACCTGTTGTTGCTGCTGCTGATAAAACCGTAGAGACAACAGTTGATTCTTTTTCACACACTTACATAACTTTTGATTCAGTAGTTTCCGAATCGTGTTTTAAAAATTGTTTAATGATTTCAACAATTTTGTTTTCCATAGCCACTTTCGTATCGAACACGTTATAACTGTTTTCATTATTTGTACGTAGTTCATGAAAATAAGAAGATATATCAGAATATATGGTTCCTTCTCTCACTTATTCAAAGTACGAAATCTTGCTTCAATTAATTTCTTAAGAAATTATTTTGATTGCTTAGTTCATCCAACATGAACTTAATAGTCAAATCTGCAACATATTGATTTGCGTCCTTTGAACAGAGGACATCTACTGGAACTTTAACAGGTAGCAAAGCCGTTATTATATTTGTTGATACATTGAGATCATTTTCTGTTAGATCTTCATTAGACTTGATAACGATTAGACTCTTACGAACACTAATTTTAATTTCGTAAATTCTTTCCAACATTATCAACAAACTGCTCCATCGTGTTTAAAAAGAGTAAGCTCTTCTTAAATTCATTTTCAAATGTTCTTGGAGGAGTAAATATATGCTTAGCATTTTAAAATGTTTTTTTAATTAATTTTTGATGTGTAAACATCTATACGCGCAGGGGGGTAAATTTCTATATCACAAAACAATCACAAAACAAGTAAGAAAATTATAGTCGGTCTAGACCGACTATACGATACCCTATACCATGCGTTTAGAAACCCTATCTCAAATTTGAGTGGGATTTTTATTAATTTTTTTGGCTGCAGATATGAAAAAGTTCATATCGGATGCTATATCTATAAAGGGACTAGGTCCAAAAATGGACCGATCCTGACCATGTTAGGTAAAGTCTCTTGTATTTTGCAAAAATATATACAAACAAAATTTGAGAAGAATCAGTGCAATATTTTTGCTTTTTAATAGATTTAAGTGAAGATCGGGAAGCAGCTCTATATGGGGTCAAAGGGATCATTTTTGGACTACTCATTAGTGGATGTAATGAACGCATACAAACCCAATTTGAGTAAGATCTATATGACAATTTGGATCTTATGGCAATTTATGTCGATTTCATATGGGTAATTTGTATGGGGGCTAGGTCTGAACATGGACCGATTCTCACCAATTTCAATAGCGTTCATCCCATGGCCGATAAAAGCTTATACACCAAATTTCATCAAAATATATTCATATTTGCGACCTGCAGTTTGATTACAAGCTTTACATGGACACACAGACGGACGGACGGACGGACGGACGGACGGACGGACATTGTTAAATCAACTCAGAAAGCGATTCTGATTCGATCGGTATAATTAAAGATGGGTCTAGGTCAAATATTTTTGGTTGTTACAAACAGCAGCACAAAGCCATTATACCCAAACCACATAGTGGTATAGGGTATAAACAGCGTAACTCATATCGGTGTGAGCTGAAGCAGATAACGCTGTGTGACTTATGATTGTATTGGTGAAAAAATTATGATATGACATTGTTTTTTTATGCCACTTTTTTAAAGCGTCATCTATGTATCACTTATCTACGTTTATATTGGGATATTTATAACGTTTTCAGCAAAGGGTTGTTGAATTAGCTGAAACAATTTTTGCTATAAGTGATACATAGATGACGCTTTCTGTTTGATTTTAAAAAATGACATAAAGAAATCTTTAATTACTTGTTTATATATCTTCCTTGTGATCGGACTCACATGATTTTTTTTTTTTATAGAAAAGTTTTTATAAAATTTTTCTCTGTATTTAGCAAAAATAACTATAAATAATATATTCTGAAAACCTATAAAATTACCGCTTTATTTTAATACCGGTAAACCGGTTTACCGGTTTTCCTAGCCCTACCTACACCTGACCCAGTTAACAACAACAACAATTTTGAAATACATACCCTTAAATTTTTCAGTTATTGGTATAAAACCGTTTTGAGCTGACTTCCCCTTTTAAATAATATTTAATTATAGCACTTTTCAGATAATTTTTAGTTTTTGAACGAGTTTCGAAAGACGAGATATTAGTATAAACTTGCTACAGGAATATCCGTACACTAGATTTTGTTCTAATAAATTATTAGCTATTTCTTTTTTTCTGCGGGTATACCAAAAATACAAAAAAAAAACTAAATTTTTAGTAACTTGTAAGATAGCCTTTGCCTTTTAGGACCTATGTGAGTCGATTTAAGATTAACTTAAACAACTTTAAAGTATCATCTTTACTGATTTTGCCCTAATCATCAAAGTGACGCTCTTTAGCATTTCCCTTGGTGTTATTTTACAATTTTCTTGCACGTTTTTTTTTTTAACAATTTTGTGTCTTTAAAAAAAACTTAATTTTAGCATAGTTTTAGGCGGTTTTCTTCAACTTTTCATGCAACAGTACAGGCATACTGAATTAAATAGGTTATTTGATTTGATAAGCAATTTGCTAGGAAAAAATTTAGTTTTAATTTTTTATATTCACCATACACTTCTACAAGCAATTGATGCGTTTCAGCTGCTAACATTTCGTCAAAGTTTTAAAAATAAGCATCAGTCATAAACACATTGTTCTATGAATTTCAGATATTAACATTCATTTGTGTTTCAAATTGTAATTAACATGGCTCCTTTAACTTTAACAATGTTATTATACAAAGTGATGCGAGACAATAAAAATTTCGGCCGCCTATACATACGTCATTATGAAATTTTCCATGGAATTCTGCCAAAAAATTTCTTGAAAATTGCATGGGTGATTCTTCTTGAGAACTTCTCCTTACACTCATCTTAAGATACATATTTGTTTCGCATTTATATTTTTTAGTTAGGAATGATAAATTTTCTGGTAAAATGTCAAGAAATTATTAATTTTAAAAATTTTAAATATCAACTACAAAAGAGAAATGGAAAATTTCAAGAAATATTTCATTATGGCCGACCCCCGGCCCGCCATTATGAAATTTTCCATAAAAATTTTCATGGAATTTTTTCTATTTTCTTTCAAAGTCCCTACGTAAAAATTTCAGTAATACACTATGAAATTTAATTTAATTAGAACACTGTGCAATTTATGTTATGTTATCGGAAAATATTCTTTAGTATCATTTTCGTTCTTTCGAATAAAAATTTAACTTTTAATGCCATCGGCATTTTTAACAAACGGTACAATTCCAGAAATACGTTGTCAACGTGTAAGGGGAAAAAATAATTACGGCATTATGTTGGCATCATTTTTAATCAAGAATGATAGAATACAAGATTACGCCACACAGTGTCGTGATTTCATATAACGAGTGGCCATAAATAGAAGGAGTGGTTGTAAAGAGTTGAAATTTGGCACACGTATTTTATTTGATAAAAGAAAAAAAATATTAAAATTTCAAAAACTTTGGAGCAAGGATTCGTGTCCTTCCCATATATCCTGAAATTAAAAAACGTCATAAAAGATGGAAAAGAAGTCCGAACTTTATGAAATTTTGTATAGTCATTTAGTTTGATACCCTAAATGATTTGATAAAATTTTATCCAAATCGGAGCAAGGACACGCCTTCTCAAAAATGTCCTTTTTCAAAAAATTAAAAAAAAAGTGAACAAAAAATTAAATTTTTAAATTAATTTGATACACGAAACACTTGTAACAAGAATAATGTGTGTGTCAAATTTTATCCAATTTTAATAATTTTTAACAATTTTTTATATTAATTTTTTTTAATAAAATTTTTGGCGATTTTTTGTCTTAAATTTTTTTAAAAACGAAAAAAATTCAATGAAAAAAATTCAAATGGAAAGTAAAGTAAATGTTACTTTTTAATGTTTACACTTGTTTTATTATTTAAATAAATTATAAAAAATAATGTTTTGAACAATTTTTATTTATTAAATACAATAAAAAAGAAAATGTTAGAATTTGTTTACTCTATTCATCCGAATCACTTTCTTCAAGCTGGTTTATTAAATTTTCTTGATTATCCGCATAAATAGTATTTTCCTCAATAATGAAATCATTTATTTCTTCACAACTCCTTTTACTTATTTTATCTTCTTTTATATGTATAGATAACTTTGGTTCAGACTGCAAAACCATTCTTTCTATTAGTTCTTTATTAGTATTTGTACGACTATTTTTTCGAGTATGGTTTAAACGAGTTTTTCTAAAAACTTTATGAGTGTCTTCTATAGCTTCCTCAGATAACATACCTACTGGAATCTTGGAGTTTTTTATAAATTCTGCTCCATGAACTAGTATTTTGTGGACAGTAACAGGCATACAATACCAAGAATATTTTTGAACATATAAATTCCCTGTTTCTCTAAGCAGCTGTTGAAAATTTATAATATTTATTGTTTTACTGCTTGAAATAGTTTTTAAAATCAAAGAAAAATTTTTAATTAGTGATGGGTCAACCTGCGTTTTGCTAGATGAGACATCAATGTTGCTGAAAAACCGTCTCGCAGTATTCCCATCATTTGTTGTACCAAAACCGGTTTTAACTTTATCTACATTCAATCCAAGCTCCTTTTTAAAATCTTCCTGAATTTTAGATTTTCTTTGATTTAAAATTTGCTTATCATCATTTTTTGAAACTCTCCAAATTTTTAGAGGCAACCTGTAAGCTATGTGTAATATACACTCAAAGAATTTTATCCATGCATATAATGTTGATAATCCATGTTTATGTAATTCTTCTCTTTTTTTAAGGTCCCTCTCAAATACTTGAATTAAATTCATTTCAGTGGGTTTCGCACCGCAAACAAAACAAGAAGAACTGCTTTTGTTATCAGCTAACACATTAAGAGCAGCTCCATCTACCATTGTTAATCTCATGTCAAAATGAACGGTAAGGTTTTTTTTATCAGAAACATAATCAAATGTTTGCAAATTATATATTTCTTTCTCAATAATTGCCCTTGTAGTTTTAACCAAATCCGAATTTTCTTTTTCCATATAATAGCATATTGGAAGACAATACCTTATTGAAGAATGTTTTAAATTATTCCATAAACTGTTTTCTGTAGCCCAGTCTAAAAATCTTAATGGAACAAATGAAGCAACAAATAAATATTCATCCCGCGAATTTGGATCATTAAACTTTTGTTTGTAATTGCTATGGCCTGAACTACCATCAAATCCCCACTTAATTTCCAAAACTACATCATTTTGGGTTTCAAAATCATTTAAATCTAATAAACTTTTGGCTGTCATATTTAAAATATTTTGTAATGGTATTTTTACTGACGTTTCTGATATTAATATATTTTCCGGAATATATTTTTTCTTTGCTTTTTGTAGACTATAATATGATGGAAAACAGTTCTTATGCACATCATTTACAACCGTTCGCATATTTTCATATTGTCTATACGATAGATCATTATCTATTAATAATGCTAAAGCCTTTTCTACGGAAATAGAAGTTTCTGGAGTTGGGCTAGATACTCTTTGAACAGCTCTTCGTAATTGCTCAGGGCATGTAGACCTCACAAGATCATCTACCTTTCTTTTTTTGGTTCGTTCAGAACTTTCATTAAAGCCTACTCTTGGTCTTCCTTTACGACTTGTACTTGGTCCCTTAATAAATAAAAAAAAAAAATGTTATTTATTATATTATAAAAAATAAATATTCACATAATGATATTACAATGTATATATCTTCTTCTTCCACTTCTTCTTCTTCTTCTACTTCTTCCACTTCTTCATCAACTTCTTCCACATCAAAAAATGAATTTAGCCAGATAAAGTTTTTGTTTTCAAACACAGATTTCTTTCTGTAGCATTTTTCCCAGCTTTTTTTTATTCTAGCTAGAATTGATTTAAGTCTTACAATACTTTTTTGTTGCAATTGTGTCTTAAATTTATATTCTAAATGATTTTTAATTTCCGTAAGGGCTAGGGAGTGTGTTGTATGTTTGTGCCAAATATAGAAAATTTGCCTAATTTGCACTTGCCTTGACACTGAAAAAGTGAAAAAATTGACTATTCTGCCAAGCTCTGCAAAAGAGACCCATTTTTTTTTAATGTACATACTTGTATCAATATTATATTAAAGTATAAAAGATAAACTCGAATAAACTTTTTTTTAGACCTTCTATAAACTTGTAAGTTGTAAACAATTAAAAAAATTTCTTTCTGTTTACATTCAGAATAACGGTACAAAACACATGATGAATTAAATGTAAAAAAAAATATGTTACCATATTTTAGTAATGTCATACTTTAATATTTATAAACAATTTAACTGCATTATCGACAATTTACGTTAAATTAACCCATTTGTATATACGCTATTTTTCACGTTTCTTGTGTGCATATTGCATACTTACCAAAAACTTTCAACTTTGATTGGCTATAACTTTGTCAAAAATATTTTTTTTTCAAAAATTCTTTTTGATTATTGTAATTGTAATCTAGTTTATCAAACTGTTTCAACAGATTTTTAAAATTCCAAAAGTCGTTTTTTTTTTATTTTTGGCCGCTGACACCACACAATGCGCCATCCCGCGGTCACTATTAAAATTTTCTACGCCGGTCAGGCACGTGACGTCACGCAAACTGTGTTCATATTGGCTAATAATTTTCAGCTGTCAAACTCTTATGTTTATGTGTATGTTTATACATAAACAATAACATTGTAAAATTATTTGTTAGAAAAAAATTTTATTTTTATTAATTTGTTAATTAATTTTAAATTCACTAAAACACTAAATAATATTTGAACAAAAATTTAATAGTTGTTGAATTAAAAAATCTTGTAAATAATTGATTTATATAAGAACTTTTATATATATTAAATAAAAAAACTATAGAAGAGGTTAAAAATATGTAAATGCAAAAATATCACATGAATAAAAGATTATTACTATAAATAGAAGCTAATATTCATCTTAAATGGTTAATTGAAGAATAAGCTATGAATTTTGCAAAGAAGTCTGGTTTAATCCTCCTAGAGGGAAATGGGAAATGCTTTTTCCTTAAAAATTTGTAAGCCTTGGCACTTGTGGAATACAAAATGATTGATTCGGCAATATCTGCATCTGTAAAGTTTTGCCTTTTATCGTCGTTTTTTAGTTTTTGTATTTGGCATTTAGTAAACAGACGACTCAAAGCTTTCTCAAGATTTGTGTTAGTAGAACTTAAGCTCCGAACTTGACGATACAAATTTTTCATTGTGATCGCAGATTGACTTTGTAACATTTTCAGCATACTATTCTTGTGGCGCAAACATCTCTAAAAACGATTTGCAACATTTTCATTTCCAAACTTTTTGTGCTCAGATCTAGGCTATCTTCCAGAATGTCAGTCGTCATTGGAGTGTTTTTCTCATCGCATGCAAGTGTTTCAAATTGATTTTGAATTTGAACTTCATTTGGAATTTCAATTCGATTTGTAATTTAATTTTCAATATCAATTTCATTTGCAATAGCTGTGTACGCTGATTTGTAAATCCTATTCATAATTATTAATTAATGAACTGTTAAAATTAAATTTGTGATAACTTACGCATTTCAAATTTCATGTTTCTTTCAAAATCCTCCTGTTTGAAATGTAAGGAACAAATTCTTTCTTTTTCAACATCTACGGAAATGCATCGATTGCAAAACAATACCCAAAGCTTCCTTTGTGCTGTATCTTTCCGGAAATTGTAAAAGGATATGCTATAGTAAAAAATATAATCTATTCATTAAAAACAGCCAAAATGTTACTTTTGCGCACAATTTCTCACTTGTTTTTTATGATTACTTTGCTTGCGTTTGCTCACTGCACACCGCATGTTTAGTTTTTCTTTATGCTGCAACTTATTAACACACTTTACTGAATGTTAAAAAAAAAAACAAAATTAATTAGCTAATATTTGAAAATTTCTTGTGAAAATAATAACACAGAGTTGTATTTAATAATAATATAATAACATATTGATAATTTATTGGAAAAAACACGATGAATTGCTACAAAAATAAAAATTGAAACCGCTTGTTCGTTCTTTTTAGAATTTCGTTTTTAATTTAATATCAAATCAATCACATGTCTGATAAACTTTATATATTCTTAATCCTTACATAGGAAGGAATCGATCAGGCGATGTTTTTAACTGACAGACGGGTTAGATAGCTTAGTTTTTAAATATTTTTCATAATCAGGAACAGCTAGGTTTTGTATTTAGAGCCTCTAGACTGCCAACTTAAGCTGTCGTCGTAAATGGAAAAATACTCGGATATAAATTCATATCAAAAACAAAAATTAATTAAAAATAATACTCCGATAAAACTTCATATCAAAAACGAAAATTAATCAAATATGCATATACACATATATAAGCTAATAAGCGTAGAAACATGTGTATTGAGTATACACATGCATATGTAAGCTTATAAGCATAGAAACATTAAAGAAAAGAAAAAATTTTTAAAAAGAAATACATTTTTAATTTCTTATGAAGAGGAGCGTTATTAACTATCGGTCGAATAATGTTAACAATTAGATTTAAATTTTTTACTGTTAGTCGCTATGATAGGTTTAGCATTGAAAAAGTAACCGCAGCCAACTTTGGTTGTAATATTGAGTTTAGGATAAACGTGGAGGATATCAAATATTCCTTTCAGCCAAGTTAACAAACGCTCTTACTTGTTTTCAACACAGTCCTTTTACATGTACATTAAGGTGGCCCTTAATAAAAAAAGTGTTCAAACTCTCGGTCTCATCCCCTCGAAATATGCGAATAGCAAAAATTTTGGGTAAATCAAAAAAATTTAATAGTGCCCCAACGCGACTGAAAATTTCAAGTGCGTTTATATGAGGAAAATACGACTTTTTTCAGATTTTACGAAAGTTGTTACATGAATCGATTTCAGTACTAAATTATCTCTTTTAAAAGCTATATAACTTCAAAATCGAATATAAATTCGCCAAGAAGTAGCAAATGCCTCAGACCACTTTTGTGCCAAAAAAACTAGGTCTTGAAATTTTACAGAAATTTTTTCAACTTCCTTCTTCAACTTCTTTTCAACTTTATTGGAGCTTCCAGATATAAAGTATTGCTTTATTACCACGTTTTTAACTGAAAATGAGGCCAAAATTGGAAAATTTTTTTGATAAAATTTTGAAAACTCCATTTTTAAGTTTTAAAAAATTTTCTTAAACAAAATTTAAAAAAATGGATCTGGCGCTTTAAAGTTTTGTTAATATATGTTAGAGATTAACTCTGTGAATTTTTAAGTAATTTCCTCTGCCAGAATTCATTTTACAAGTAATTTATTTGCGGATTTCGAGAAAAATGAGTTGTTTGTGAAATATTCAGTAAATGTACTCTTTCTAAATACTTTGTATCAAAAATTTATCAGTTTTCTACTTTTAAATGTTACATTCTATCTTAATAGCTTAGGGTTTCGAAAAAAATTATATGACCCCCTTATCCGTTTTAGACTTGGGGTCACATATGACCCCAAGCTAATAAAAGACAATTTATTCAAATAATTCAAATATTGTGTAAGTGCTGTTGAATTTTTAGATGTGACGCATAAAGTAAAATAACCAAATGTGTACGTCTTCCACGCTTAAAATTTTGAATAAATCGAACAACGTGAACCCATTCCTTGCCGAGGCCAAACTTTGAATTTTGGCATATTTAAAAAAATAAATTGTTCTTGTATACTAGATGAGACCTTTATTTTTATTTGATTTTGAAATATATAGCTTTTTAAAGACATAATTTAGTACTGAAATCGATTCATATTACAACTTGTCGAAAAAATTTAACTATAGAACGAAATTTTCTTAAAATCTGAAAAATGTCATATTTTCCCCATATACATAAACACACTTCAAATTTTCAGTCGCGTTGAGGCACCTCAAAATTTTTTTGATTTACCCAAAACTTTGTATTTCTCAGTTTTTTTGCTATTCACATATTTCGAACACTTTTTTCCCCTCCATATAATGAAGGGCCACCCTAATGTATATAGATAACAATGATATCTATAATATTAATAGGCTAGGCGATTTCTTGTGACCGATGTTTTGTTCTACCGTTTTATCCCGATTTTGACCAAGCGTATATTAGCCGTTTTGCAGATTTACAGATTTTTAAATTTTCTTCTTCATTTTGATTGAACTTAAATTTACTACTAACACATACATAAAATTATACAATGCTATGTGTGTGTTTATTAAATTTGTTAATGTGTTTGTAATAAAAATGAGTTTGTTTTCTTGTATTGATTTGTGAATTAGCTATAATTGATTAGCGTACCTTTAGGGTCTTTATTTAATGAAAAAATAAAATTTCCTAGAATTTGCACTCGAATTTCGAGGGCTGGAATCTGCTAGTATTATGATTAGCATCAGGCACTAACTGTATTGTTTGGGAATTTCTTAAAATAACCAGTCATTCTACGCGAACCACTCTGAGCTTGTGCTGATATTTGTAACTACCAAAAATATCTGACCTAGATCCACACCTTTTATCATACCGATCGATTAGAATAGGGTACGTTCGTAAATGCAGTAAATTTGTGCATCACTGCGGCAGTTATGCCAAGTTTTGTTGCTGATGCATGATCAGCTGTTGCAGATGCTTTGTTCCTCAACAATTGCTCAACAATTGCACAGAGTTTTGCAAAAGAAAAAAAACATGTTCACCACAATAACATTAACAAATATTATTGAAATTTTTGATTCTAAAAATAACTTTTGTTAACTTTTTGTTAATTTATAATAAAAACAGAATTAAAAGAAAGATGAAACGACTTTTGGTTATTAAAAATCAATTAATTTTTTTTTAAGCTTCGCGCTCTATTGCATCAGTATTTAAAATGATGCCATAGTTGCAAAAATTTGCGGCAGCACTGTCAATTGTTTGCAAAAAATCCTTTTGACGTAAATCACTGCTGCCAAGTGATGCTGTTGTGAACGTTTTACTTTTATTATGCTGCAGTGATGCCAAACTACTGCATTAACGAACGTACCCATACTTCTTGAGTCGAATTAGCGATGGCTGCCCGTCCGTCCCTCAGTCTGTACGTCTGTGTTTCCATGTGTACCCTGTAATCAAAGTACAGGTCGCAAATATTAATATATTTTGGTGAAATTATGTAAACAAGCTTTTGTCGCTCATCGGACGATCGTTAACAAAAATTGATAATAATCGGTGCAGGTTTAGACATAGACCCTATACAAATGACCTTATGAGATCGACTTAAAAGGCAAGCTCCAAATTATCATATAAATCGCGGTCAAATTTGGTTTATCTACCATCAGTAATCCAAATAGGACCATTGTTAGTTTTATTCCACGCTTAAAGCTGCCTCCCGATCTTCACTCAAATCTATCAAAAAATAAGTGCCTTAACTAAATATGGTCCATATAATATCCAATACAAACTTTTTTATTTTTGCTTGCTACAAATTCATAACAATGCCACTCAAATTTGGTTTATAGTTAATTTCTTACTTGCTTCGACTGACAAAAATTTTCTTTTCCAAAATGTTGCTCTACTTAGTCTTTAGTCAACACAAAAACAAAAATAAACGATAACTTGTTATTTCCAAAGGAAGTTTACAAAATAACTGGTCCAATAGTTCTAGTGTTAAATAACAAATAAAATTTATTCTTTGAATAAATTTAACTTAATATTATAGGAATAACTAGCATTAGAAGAACATTTAATTTGTATTTAGCAATTTTTCAATCTTTATAGAAAAAATTATATTTTTGAGCAATACGTATAATATCAGCCGTTTTCGCTGTTATATCCTTATGACCCACATTTTTACTTAAAACATCAAAATTCATGTCCTTAAAATCGTCAGGCAAGGTGCTGTTATCGGCCATAATAACTCTGGTCATAAACATGGAATGAATAAGTTCAAGGGGAGCACCTCGGTGTATCTCTTTCATGAAACTACAAAAGATAAGATTTTATAATTAAAAATTTTTTTCATACATGATTAAAGTGTAAACAAAATAAAAATATAAGACGCTAGTTGCTATTCTTTCATTAATCAATTTTTGTGTTCTTAAATATGAAACAAAAACACTCCACAAATGATAATAACAATTTGCCACTACAAAATTATGTATGTTTTTATCAAAAAAAAAAAAAAAACTCAAAAACGATTCGTAGAACAAGAGCTACGCAAAATTTAATGAAATCAAAATAAGCAACGGCTCACCCGACAAATGAATATTCATCAGTGGAAATATTAACTGATTTTAAACATTGAATAAATGACTGATAATATATTTGCAATAAATCATCCATGTTTTGTTGAAGAACATTTATTTGTATACTAGAGAATAGAAAGAATATGATATCGTGTACCAAACTTTCATATTGACATATTTGGAAGTCGACAAATTTCACTTTACTGGGTAGACCACTTTCATCTGTAATAAAATTAGGTAGTATTAGGTATGTATGTACATCTGAAATTTCCAAGTATATCTTACCATATTGCAGCATCATATTATTAATCCACATATCAAAGTGTGCTATAGTGGTATACAAACCATCTTTTCTGTCAGGTGATACCAAAAAATTATTATAATCCTGCAAGATTTCCTTGATACGTTCCACACAGTTATCATTGTTGTTAGTAGCATTAGCGACTTCTTGTAGTAATTCCTAAAAACAAAAAAGATTAAACATTTTAAAAACTAACAAATTATTATTTTTTGTATTATTTAAATTCTTGTTGTCAGGAGTTTTTACCAAAAAAATTAAAACAATATTGTTATGGTATAGGGATTCGGCTTAGCTTATTTACTGTTTACAGCTCTCTTCCAACGTACATTACATGTATATAAAAAGTGTGCCGGACATTTCTCTGCAACAATTATTTATTTTGTATGCGTTTTGTTGGTTATTTAAAAAGTATAAATATGGAAAGAGGTTTCAACTAGCTCAGTCGCTAGGATCAATAAAAAGCCAGATTTTGTTGCTCAACAATGTTTGTATACGTTTTTGTTTATAAACATACACCTGCTAGAAAAAGTAACCGTACACCAATTTTATCCATTATAGGCTCAATAAATACGAGTTTACCATCCGCGTTGCTTGCCACACAAGTCCAAACAAAAATTCCACCTCCACCGTGTTTAACCGTTGGCAAAAGATTTTCTTTTGGTTAAACTAACTTTTTGAATAAACTAACTTTTTACCTTTTATGCCAGAAATCCAAAACTTGCTTTTATCTGAAAATCAAACACGATCCCAAAATTCTAGAGCCTTGTTTTCATACTCATTTGCAAAGTCCATACAATTTTTTGCTATTGACATCGAAATTGAATGGCTTCCTACGTGCTACACGACGATTTTAGTCAGATTTTTTTAATATCTTGCGAACGGTATCTTCATGGAAGTCTTTGAAGGACATACTGTACTGAAAATTGGCTTCTGCATATGATCCGAGCTATTACACGAAAAGATTTAGCTTATAAGAAACAAATTTTTTGTTTAAGCATATCTTTCTAGCCCTGATGATGCTACTCAAAGAGTTGCGAAATATCGGCAATAAAGAATTTCAAACAAAAATTAGAACTCGAGCTTGACTATTAATTTCTTTTTTTACTCATTTCTATATTTTAGGATAAGTTTTCTCTGGCCAAGATTTTGGGACAGTTTCTGAAAGAAATATAATTAAGGCAAATCAACTTTATACCGACAAGTTTGTCTTCTGAATAATTCATGGGATTCCCCTAATTTTAAATGTAGGAATACTTTTTCTGTAAAAAAAAAAAAATTAAGTAGAAACGTTCCTTAAGATTTTTTGAAAAACAAGTAAAATTCCCAATGGTAACAAGTTAGAAAATTAAAGTCTGTCTAGACCAACTATACAAAACTCTTTACCATGCGTTTCGAGAGAGGGTCTTGGATCCAATTTTGCTGTGGCAATAATATGATATAGAAAAGAAGCAAAATTCAAATTAATTTGTGGCGTGCAGATATGAAAAAGTTCATACCTTATCTGATTTTTATATGAAGACCTATCATGGCCAGATTTTTTTTTTTTTTTATTTATTAATATTTACTAGAGGACCCCTGCTGCTCCGCAGCATTACATTATATTATATTAATTTTTATAATATAATACCAAAATTTGCCAAGGGAAGTTAACGTACAGTAATGCCAAAATATGTCAAGAGAAGTTAACGTACAGGAAAAGTAAAGTTGATTGTCCACGCATAACTTTCCTCAAACCCAACGAATTTAAGCAGTTAATAGCTCAAAAGAAGGAGCTTGATCCACTGAGTGTTCTTAGACCTATGTCAACAGCCTACGTTAATTAGAACTCTAGTTATAGAGGTTTGAGAGAAGAAAAATATCAAGGTTCAGAAAATACACACATGAAACACACAATGTTCTGTTCAAAAGCAGCCAACACATATCTTTATTTTCATATCAATTATGTGCGTTTCTAAATTTTCTACGGTGCCCAACACAACCATGACTGTGTTCGTTTTAATATTTCGTTATTTACACGAACATTTTTGTATCACATACTTTTTGTTTCAATCACACATAAAGCACACATTTTTGAGTGTTGCTTTATTTGATGTTCATGTTCTGGTACGTGTACTGAAAAAAAAAACACAGAACATGTACAATAAACAGGTTCGAGTTCAGTTATATTTTAAGTCGTTTTGTGGCTCGTGTAGTGAGAAAAAACAGAACATGTACAATAAACAGGTTCGAGTTCAGTTATATTTTAAACACGACTTAAAACGACTTAAAATATAACTGAACTCGAACCTGTTTATTGTACATGTTCTGTGTTTTTTTGTTCTGAAGAGACTTTAATGAAACACTATTTTATCGCATCAATATGACGATCCCATAACAAATTACTGCAAAAATTTAATCCTAGGTACTTAATAGAATCAGATTCTGTAATTGGAACACCATTAATATGAATCCTCATCCTTTGGTCATCTGCTAATGTGTATGGTCTAAAACGTACGAACTTGATCTTACTTGCATTTAACAACAACTTGTTAATTCTTACGTATTCAGCTAAAATGGCAGCATCATATTCTATCTCAGTTTGTAAAACTTGCACATGCTTAAAACGATAAAGAAGACAAATGTCATCAGCAAACATAAACGATTTCCCATAAAAATTAATATTTTTAATATCATCAATATAAATTTTGAATAAAAGAGGACCAAGCACACTACCTTGCGGTACTCCACATTTAACATCTAACAAGGTACTCTGCTCATTTCCAATTTGCACGAAATGCTTTCTATTAGCTAGGAAATCTTTCAAAAATTTAACAGAGTTATTAGACATACCAATACATCTTAATTTCTTAATCAAAATTTCATGATCTACTAACTCAAAAGCTTTTGACAGACCAAAAAAGACTCCTCCAACACCATTAAAACCTGCATCGAATCCACCACATATGAAGTCAACAACATTGACCACAGCTTCCTCCGTTCCGGAACCTTTAGAAAACCCAAATTGATGTTCAAACAATATTTTATGTCTGCTTAAATATTCAGACAACTGATGAAACACAATTGTTTCCAACACTTTGTCAATAACTCATAGTCTAGAAACTGGACGAAACATATCAATTTTATGGGAACCAATGCTTTTGGGTATGGGCACAATTTTATGAATTTTTAATTCATTAGGGTATATACTATGATTAAGCATGCTAGCAAACAATTCCGATATGATTTCAAAAATCTTTTCTTTCCTGCATAAAAGCAATTTTGGAGATAGTTTATCATTACCCGAACTTTTATTCATTGACAATTCATTTAAAATATGTACATTGCACATCCTCTTTGTTGACTCTATTAAAATTTAATCCTGACGGTAATGGTCGCAACGTTCTGAAATTGTTTATATCATCACCACTACAACCTGGAATACTATTACGTATGTCTATCGTCGATACTATTGAAAAAATGATTGTTAAAACCTGTCGCTTTATCAATATCGGTAGATAATACTTGGCCATCTAGAGTCAATATTTCATGAGGAGCTTCAGAATTTCTTCCAATGACGTTATTAAGAAACCTCCATGTTTTTTTTTTAACATCACCCTCAGCTCGCGATATATTGTTTATATAATAAGTATTCATTAAGTTTCTGTTACTAGTTTTGATAACTTTACTTATCCTTTTCAGCCGTTCAGAAATGTATTTATCGTTTTTGTTCTTCCTTCTAGCCTTTAACAGTTTTTCTTTTAGTTGAATTAGTGAAAACAAGTTTTTTGTAATCCATGGTGCAATTTTAGTACGAATATTTGTCGACGTCGTAGTAGAAGATAAGCACTGAGATGGATTATCATTAACCACGATATAATTTAAATTTCTGTCAAGAAAATTTCCAAATTTTCGGTAGTCAAACTTGTACCACGTTTTTGTGATATTCTCATTACGTCTTTCATTAAAATTTAGTACGCAACTTATAATATTGTGGTCTGTAAGTCGATTTTCAATTGAAAAAACAGAAATACTGGGATTCAGATTACCAAAAACACAGTCAATAGATGTGCCACTTAATGGCCTTGTAACTAAGTTATTGTATGTGTACAATCCAAATTCAGAAAAAAGATTCTGTAAAAGGAGGCTATTATTACCTCCTGATAACATGTCAACGTTGAAATCTCCCAGAACTAGAGATGAACCATTCACAATATCATGCAGTATACTATCCAGTTTATTATAGAATTGTTGAAATGCACATTTCTGCGATCTGTATAGAGATGTCACACACAGAGGTTTATTGTTGATCACTACATTCGGTAATTCAATTGTTATTAGGTTCAAAAAATCTTCACTTAGATTGATTCTCACGTTATATTTCAATGTGTCAGCTAAATAAATCGATGTACCACCATAACCATCCTCTCGACAACAATGAACTGAACAATAGCCAGGTATTGAATATAAATTAATGTTACCACTGCTGAACCATGTTTCCTGAACGGCAATTATATCAGGAAGCTTTACAACTGACTTAAAAGCGATTTAAATTTATTGAATTTGGTTAATGACGAAACACTTCTTACGTTGACAGAATTTATATTTAAAAAATTTTAATTTATATGATCATTATATGATTTAAGATTGGAAAAATAATTTAAACTACTCATATAATAAAATAGTGTAAAACTAATACATTAATACATTTATTTCTCTCAAAAACATATATAAACCAAATTCGAAAAAATATATATGCAATATTTTTTTATAGATTTAAGTGAAGATCGGGAATTAGCTTTATATGTGGATTATAACTAAAAATGGTCCCACTGATTAGTGAGTATAATGCATACACCAAAAACTATCGATACATATATACATAATCTGGATCTTACGACCATTTTAGTCGGTATGATAGGGCTTATTTGTATGAGGTCTAGATCTGAATATGTATGAAATTTTGACCAATTTCAATAGCGTTTGTGCTATGGTCGATAGGAGCTTATATACAAAATTGCATCACAACTTATTCATATTCAAGGTTTACATGGACACACAAACGAACAGACAGATCGCTAAATAGTCCGAGTGCGAGTGATTTTAAGTCGATCAGTATAAAAAAGTTCAGTTATATTTTAAACACGACTTAAAACACGACTTAAACACGACTTAAAATATAACTGAACTCGAACCTGTTTATTGTACATGTTCTGTTTTTTCTTACTACACGAGCCACAACACGACTTAAAATATAACTGAACTCGAACCTGTTTATTGTACATGTTCTGTGTTTTTTTTCAGTACACGTACCAGAACATGAACTTCAAATAAAGCAACACTCAGAAATGTGTGCTTTATGTGTGATTGAAACAAAAAGTATGTGATACAAAAATGTTCGTGTAAATAACGAAATATTAAAACGAACACAGTCATGGTTGTGTTGGGCACCGTAGAAAATTTAGAAACGCACATAATTGATATGAAAATAAAGATATGTGTTGGCTGCTTTTGAACAGAACATTGTGTGTTTCATGTGTGTATTTTCTGAACCTTGGCAATGACCCGGTAGCAAGACAGAATGCTACTAAGAAAGATATTTATCAGGGAATTGAAAATAATGATATTGGATAGGAGCTTATGTACCAGTATGACCTGGGAACCAGAGCAGGAATCTCATGTGTGGTTCACAAATGGCTCAAAATAACCCAGTGGGGGGTGGAGGGAATTACAAATTGCCGAACACTGGGACACTCCATCCAGTGTTCAATCGGAAAGATTACTTTCCCTTGATAAAAAGGACTTAAGGACCTTGACGGGATTATTTACTGGACACTTTAATCTTAGATATCATCTACGTATAGCAGGTCAGTCTGTTAGAGACAAGTGTGGGTTCTGTGAACAGGGGTTGGAAACAGCAGAACACATTCTCTGTGAATGTCCAAAACTAAGTGGCAAAATAACCCTTACTCTTGGATGATACAGTGTATTCCCCCCGGGTATCTCATGTGAAATAGAATAATTGACTTTATAAGGAGTCTTATTCAGCCTTCTTAATCTAATCTATATTTATTATTGCGATATTTTAAGAGTCCCCTAAAATTCGAGCATTTTAACTTTCTCTTAATTTACAGAATTTAAAACTTACATTATGTGGCATCATATAATGGTCAACAAATATTTGAAGATTGAAAACAGAAAAAAAAAACTAGTCTGTAGGTTGCATTAGTGACAAAACAACCGTATTTCTCGAAATCCACTGAAGTAAAACTGACACCTTCGCCAAATGCCATTTTTAATACCTTATATGTTCTCAATAAAGTCCAACAGTTGATTTTGTAAAATTTCTGTAACCAAATTTTTCTAAAAGTAAAATGGTAGATATATAAATTGCGAGAGGCTGAACTCTTCGGCAGAAATTCCGACAAAAGCATCTATTGTCTGAGCGCAATCGAAAGATGAGACTAGAGTTTACAAAAAAGTACCGCCATTGGAGCACTGTGGAGTGGAAAAAATATGTTCGCGATCTAAAGTCGAAATTTGAAATTTAAAGTACACCCGAGCCACATTGAAGAATTGAGGAAGTTCCACCATGATAGGGCGTCACGTGGATTTGGACCGCTGCACAAAATTTAATGTTTTATGGACAAGTTCCAATATGGAAGAATCCTAAACGATACAATGTTGCCTTATGTTGACAAAAATATGTCGGTAACATGGATATTTTAAATACTGATCCGAACCTACACTTCAAACAATGGTTGATAAACAATTCGGTTACTGTTATTATAGTCCTGATCGCATCCCGATTGCGAATTAATAGCAAATTGTAAAAACAAAAGTTAGCTTGATAAAGATAAACAATTTTGATAATCTCTACACCGAACAACAGTGCTTGGGAAGCCATTCCAAAAAGCGTATGTGAAAATTTGGTGGCTTCAATGCCTCGCAGACATAAAGCAGTTATCGATAGCAAAGGCCTCGCAACAAAATACTAATTTTGTTTAATAAACATTTGTTTTTGTTATAAAAGTTATGATGTGTCCTTAATTATGTGCACGATGGTATTAATCATATTTAAAAATATGGGTCCAACTTTCACAATATTAATTTATTTGAAACAATTAGCATTAATTTTCCAGGATTTGGAGTTAAATTAACTAAACTAGGGCAAATAGTAACTAAAACATTATACATTTTGTCTTCTTTGCTTGAAGCTCCCGTTTAAGCATTGTGTTCCTAAACCCTCATTTTCTCAGATTTTTTCTTAATAAAAACACTCTTCGATTTTAAAAAAAAATCTGTTGGTGATAATAGCATCAGTCAAAAATTATTGTTGAAATCGTTGAAGTTACAACTATTTCTGAAATTCCACAAAATCTTCCACAAGGACTTAATACTTCTTAAACGTATTATCTCAATATCTAAACTATGAATACATATTGTTCTGAAACTCTTAAAAAAATGTTTTTAACATTCTTAGGACTTTTTACAAAAGATCCTTTTAAAGATCAAGATCAGTTAATAATTTTTTTGAAAAAAATTCTATATCGTAAGCCGAAATCGCTTTAAAAACCGGTAATATCTGCCAATGAAACTCCAAAATATTCGAACTTTAGAAAATATATATAAAATATACAAAATCAACAGATTCATGTCTATGGCAATATACACTAATTTAGGAGTCCATTCTATTTTAAGAACCAATCCAACACTAGATGTTTACAACTACTTACCGATTCGAATTGTAGCTTTGCCTCCGAATCCATGCCTTTGTTCAAATCGAATTTTTTTATATAGGGTCTTATACATTTGTCAAATTCCTCAGGTTTAGTCAATCTTAAAGCAATTGGCAATGCATGATATTTAGCCATTTCGCGCATAATTAATTTTGTATGTACCAAATCAAATGGTTTATGACGATTACCCGCTTTAAAACCGGAAGTTTGTAAATTTTCCTGCACCAGTACAGCGTTCCTATCGACTTTTGTAGCTTCTGGATCTAATGAAATTCGACTACCGTAATAATGTGGAAATCCATCGAATAGTTCAGATTCTTCTACACCGTTCTCCAACTGTAATGCACGTATAGCTGGACTTAAGTATTTGTATATAGCATTTTCAGTTAGACAGGTGCGTTCAGGTTGAAAAATATCCCAAAATAAATCATTGGTAATGGGTGGTAATTTAGCCACTAGGGGCAACTCTTCAATTTCGCCCGAAGATTTTTGAATATTAGCCATAATGGCCAACATAACACTGCCGTAGTTATCACCAGCTTTGGTAAGATAACGACTAGTGTAAGACACTAGCTTACCACCATCTAAGTGCGGTTCAATTATACTAGCTAGATCAATAATATTTGGGACGTCTGCCATGATTGCTGAAAGGAAAAGTTGAAGAATTATATTTATTATGAATTGTCTTAATTCGAATTTTTTAAATTGATTTTTCATAAAATACAAAAAAATTAATACTACTTTTCGATAGAATAAACCAGGAAAAAACTCCACAAATATTGAAAAATGGCAAAAAAAAAATGTTTAAAAAAAAATTTACTCAATCAAAAACATTTATAATATGTTGCTGAAACATACAAGTAAAATAATCTAACCCATAAAAACAAAGTTTTTATTAAAACTCTTTCTTTCCTTATGCATATGAGTGTTGAATATCTCCGTGACTGTGCGTAAATGTGTGTGACAATCTTAAAATTAGTCTTTGGCCACAACAAGTCTATGGACAAAGTTTCAGATCCATCGGATGAGGGGAAGTGGGGTTTTAATCTCTCCGTGACTGTGCGTGACTATGTCAAAGTTATTCTTTTTTCACAGCAAGTCAATTGACCAAGTTTTAGATCGATCGGATAAGGGAAAATGGATTTTAAATCACTCCGTGACTGTGCGTGACTATGCGTGACTGCTCGTGACTATGTCAAAGTTGATCTTTCTTTACAGGAAGTATATCGACCTAGTTTCAGATCGGTCGGATGAGGGGAAATAACATTTAAATCACCCCGTGACTGTGCGTGACCATGCGTGGCTGTGCGTGACTAAGTCAAAGTTAATCTTTTTTTCACAGCAAGTGTATGGACCAAGTTTGAGATCGATCGCATGAGGGGAAATAACATTTAAATCACCCCGTGACTGTGCGTGACCACGTGTGACTGTGCTTGACTACCCTAAAATTAATCTGTAGTCACGACAAGACTGTGGGCCAAGTTTCGGATCAATTGGATAAGGGGGAACTGGGTCCACCCATGGCAGACAGACAGACAGAGAGTATGAGTTAAAAGAAAGAGTTTAATAAAGCAACATCTTTCTCTGACTTTTTACTTACACAGATAATATTAAATGTGAGCTTAATATTGAGATTTCAAATAAAAATAAGCTAAGTGATAAAATGAGGTGAAATCTATATATATAAAATTCATTTTCTGTTTGTTTGTTTATTTGTTTGTTTGTTTGTTTGACTGCTATACAAATTTTTATTTTTAAACGGATTTCCCTGAAATTTTGTACACACGATCTCTATACCCCAGGAAAGGTCGCCATATACTTTTTACCGGCCACGCCTACTTTTACGCCCACTTTTTATGTAAAATTCCTTTTCTGTTTTATTCATATTTGTTCACTATACAAATTTTAATTTGTTAAAGGATTTCTCTGAAATTCGGTACACACGATCCCCGTACTCTAGCTAGGTCACCATATGCTTCTTATCGACCACGCCTACTTTTACGCCCACCTTTTATATACAATTCATTTTCTGCTTTTTGGTATATTTGTTCGCTATACAAATTTTTATTTGTTAAAGGATTTCTCTGAAATTCGGTACACACGATCCCTGTACTCTAGCTAAGGTCACCATATGCTTCTTATCGACCACGCCTACTTTTACGCCCACCTTTTATATACAATTCATTTTCTGCTTTTTGGTATATTTGTTCGCTATACAAATTTTTATTTGTTAACGGATTTCTTTGAGATTCGGTACACACGATCCCTGTACTCTAGCTATGCTTCTTATCGACTGCGCCTACTTTAACTCCCACTTTTTATATACAATTCATTTTCTATTTTTTGGTATATTTGTTCGCTATACAAATTTTTATTTGTTAACGGATTTCTCTGAAATTCGGTACACACGATCCCTTTACTCCAGCTAAGGTCACCATATGCTTCTTATCGACTGCGCCTACTTTAACTCCCACTTTTTATATACAATTCATTTTCTGCTTTTTGGTATATATGTTCGCTATACAAATTTTTATTTGTTAACGGATTTCTTTGAGATTCGGTACACACGATCCCTGTACTCCAGCTAAGGTCACCATATGCCACACCTACTTTTACGCCCACTTTATATATACAATTCATTTTCTGCTTTTTGATATATTTGTTCGCTATACAAATTTTTATTTGTTAACAATTTCCTCTGAAATTTGGTACACACGATCTCTGTGCCACAGGGAAACTCATCATATGCTTCTTATCGGCCACGCCTACTTTTGCGACCACTTTTTTAATTTTTTATGGGTTTCGCTCGAATCTACTGCACATTATTCTCAAATCCCAGGTAAGGTCGTCATATACTTTTATCGGCCACGCCCACTTTTTTTAATTTTCTATATGCGCTTTTAGTGTTTGTTCACATATTTTAATTTTTCAATGGACTTCCCAAAAATTTTGTACATAAATCTCTTTACTTACTACTCTTGAGTTTACACCATTATGAAATGAAGATTTTAAATCACCCTTTTACAAATTTTCCCGTCTTATCTTTTTTACAATTTTAGTTGCAACACCCCAAAATTAGTGTAGATTTATTTCATAGGTTGACTACCGCTGCAGGATTATTCCGATTATAAATATTTGCATCTCGCATTTTTAAATACAATGAAAAACAAAATATTACATTTATTTCCATCTTGCCTTTTGGCTACATTGAAAGCAATCTATTACAAATATTTCCATTTCATCTTTTTCACTATATACATGAGTTGTAAAGGTGGGAAAATAACTAAATATTTGCAATTGTGCCTTGCACATGAAAGCATAGCATATAGACCGTACTACCTCAAATGCAAAAAGGCTTAAACAAAACAGAACTTTAGAGAACCTGATCAGACCCAAATTCGTATCGAGTCTCAACGCGTTAGACAATCTGAGTCGAGAAATGCTGAAACACCTGAGCAAACCCAATAACGTCTCGAAGCCCAAAGATCAAGACAAGCTTTGTAAGAGAAGCGGAAATGCCTGAATCTACTCCAGTGCGTCTAGAAATCCAGCAGCTAAGCCAAGCTTAGTCGAGGGAACAATGTCTTCAGGCCCAACTGATAAGACAAGCTAACTCCAGGGAATGTGAAACTCTTGAAACGACTGTAATATCCCTACCAGAAGACTTTTGTAAGTTGGTTTTTCATTGCAAGAGATGGTACAAAAAGTTGTTCCTAACATAACGTACATAAGAGGACCATCTCTTACGGTAGCAGGTATCAACTTAGAATCTCCCTGTTTTTCTCATAGACAATTATTTGTCGCCTGCTCCAGAGTTGGGAGCCAGCACAAGCTTTTCGTATATGCACAAGAAGGAAAAACCAGAATTGCTGTATATCCCCAAGCTCTAGAATAACTAAAATTCGTAACTTTTAGACATAATACACTCAAAATAATCAATGCTAAGTTGTAGTGGTATGCATGCGCTCAGCACTTAGCCCCCAATGCACAAATTCCCCAAAAAATGAAAAAATTCCCCAAATTTTTAAATAAAGGTCCCCAAAAGAAATGAACAAAATCTCCATACTGCGCTCAATAACCTTATTTAAAATCTGTATTCTTTTCGGACGCGACGCGATGCACTCGCGGAACACAGCTGCGCTCAAATATCGGATGATCTGAAAAATAAAATTTGGCAATTAAATTAGGTTGACAACAACTGCGCGGCAGCACTGGTGTGGCTGCTAAACGCGCGGAAGCGGCGCGCGGCCGCGGAGAAATATAAATATTTCGACGCGCCCACAAAACACAGCTCAGCTAAATTATAGGAATGTTCTGAAAAGTATATTTTGGGATTCAAATAAATTGACAATTGCGCGGCAGCACGGGTGTAGCTGCCAAACGCGCGGACGCGGACGCGACTCGCTCGCGGGACATAGCTCAGTGAAAACTCTTATGATAAATGTTATCTACGTATGTGCAATAATTACTATACATAGACTATAAGCAGTTGCTTAAAGCAACACTGCGGCACAATTTTAAACGTCGCATTCATTTTCCGTTTTTCTTTGACGTCTCTGCTCAATGATGATCACTTATTGAATAAAGTAATTCAATTTTTAAAAGTTCTGATTCCTTTAATTTGCAAACGATTCCGTTATATTTGATGTTTACAAAATAAACAAAATTCAAAAAAAAAAAAATTGAGGCGGTTTCGCTGCTTATTTTTGAAGTATATTTGCTGTAGCGTCTTATAAAAAAAAGTTCTCAATTAAAAAAGCACAAATTTTTAAATTGAAATAAAACATGAATTTGATACCCCAAAAAACGTGAACATAGGGAATTTTTTCACCATGAACAAATTTCCCAATCCCATACAAATTTTTTGGGAGTAAGTTAATTTTTTTGACGAATGGTTCATCGGGGACTTAGTACTCAGCGCCTGGTAAGCATAGTGAACCATTTTTCAAGTCAAAGCCCTTTGGATCCCGGGCAAGACCGGGTAAAAACAGCTAGTAAATATATATATTTTTAAATATTTCAAAAAAACATAAAACATTTATAAGCGCCCCGGTAGGTGAGTATGAAGCGTGCTCGCCTATCATGCGGGGGTCGTGGGTTCGATTCCCACCAGAGGCTTTACTCTGTATTGTAATTAATATAAATAAATAATAAATAAATAAAACATTTATCACTTTATTCAAGTACTGTTTAGAGCTCTCTGGCAACATACATGTATATGAAAGGTCAGAAATGTGTCAATAAATATTGTAATAAAATAACAACAATCATAGACTATTTTTGCACAGGTTTCGTCGTTTACTTATGTCTTTAAATATATATTTTTTTTTTTAATTAGTCATGTTGGAGATCATTTTCCTATATAATACAGTGTCCAGTCTTTTTAATCTGTGCAAATTTAATGCCAACTAAAAACAAGTAAGAAAATTATAGTCGGTCTAGACCGACTATACGATACCCTATACCATGCGTTAGAGACCCTATCTCTCAGACCCAACAAACTGGATATAGAAAATAAGCATAAACCAAATTTGAGTGGGATTTTTATTAATTTTTTCGGCTGCAGATATGGAAAAGTTCATATCGGATGCTATATCTATATGGGGACTAGGCCCAAAAATGCACCTCCTGACCATGTTTGGTAAAGTCTCTTGTATCTTGCAAAAATATATACAAACAAAATTTGAGAAGAATCAGTGCCATATTTTTGTTTTTTGATAGATTTAAATGAAGATCGGGAAGCAGCTCTATATGGGGCCTATGACTAAGAGTTGTCCAATAGGGATCATTTTTGGACTACTGATTAATGGATGTATTATATACATACAAACCCAATTTGACTAAGATTTGTATGATAATTTGGATCTTATGGCAATATATGTTGATTTCATAGGGGTCATTTGTATGGGTGCTTGGTCTGAACATGGACCGATTCCCACCAATTTCAATAGCGTTCATCCCATGGCCGATAAAAGATCAAATACCAAATTTCGTCAAAATATATTAATATTTGCGACCTGCAGTTTGATTACAAGCTTTGCATGGACACACAGACGGACGGACGGACGGACGGACGGACATCGCTAAATCGAATCAGATATTGATTCTGATTCGATCGGTATAATTAAAGATGGGTGTAGGTCAAATATTTTTGGTTGTTACAAACAGCAGCACAAAGTCATTATACCCAAACCACATAGTGGTATAGGGTATAATGAATTTAGCAGTTTCAACAATGTCTGATTTTGTTGAACGAAGAAGTTCCATAAAATATGGTTCGCATAAGGAAAAGTTTGCTGTAAAAACATTAACGATGTTGCAGAAGCCTTTGGTGACCAGGCTGTGAAGCGCACTTTAACAGCTGTTTCGAAGATTCCGTAAATTTTTTTTAAATATTTAAAAAATAATGGAAAACTTTTGATTAATGGGCTTCCACTTGGCCTAGAGTTCTCTGCCAAGATATACAGTGTGCGCCAAACCGGTTGACTTTTTACCACAAAACAACGCGCCGTAATAGTGACGCCGTGAATTGAAAATAGACGTTCGGTTTTGTTAACTCAATGTTATATATCGTCGAAAATATCGTGTGCAAGAAGCACCACCTGACAACACTATTCGTCATTTAATGTCGAATTTCATTGAGCACGGGACAATGGTAGATCGTCCAGTAATTTTTCTTCAAAGAAGGCAAAACTGTCTATAGAAAACGATATCGGTGAATGTTGACTCATTATGTCCGGCCGAAAATAGGTAAAAAGATCCGGGCGGTTATTGGTTTTAACAAGATGGTGCCACACTGCATATCAAACAATGCAGTTTCTGTAAAAAAAAATTCCTGGACTTATGATGTCAAAAAAGCGACATTGACTGGCCACTCAGATCTCCAGTTCTGATTGCTTCGCATTTCTTTTTGTGGGGTTATTTGAAAATCAAAGCGTACGCCAGCAAGTCTAAGACCATTGACGAGCTCGAGGCAAACTATTTTTTTTTTATTTGAATTTATTTATATTTCAAGTACAATACATTTCAAAATTAAGTTGGTCTCAGCGCCTTAAAGACATTATTGAAACGAGTTTTACAATTAAGTGTACAGTTTATAATTCATATTATTAATATATTTGCATAATGAATACAAAAAAAAAAACTTTATCTTACAAAAGAAGCGTTTCAACGTTTTAAAATAAGTATTTTCTAAGTTTTGTTTTAAAAAGACTCATTGGAATTTTGTTATACTCATAACCACCCACACATTCAATACGTTGCTTAGTTGTTTCGAGTCTGCATCTTGCTGGTTTCAGATTTTGTTGATTTCTTCTGTTAAAAGTTATTTGATTCCGAATCTATGAAAAGTCCGAAATGTTAGTTAATTTTAATTTTTTAAAATTAGTCTTATTGCAGAACATATTCCTAAAAATGTTTGTAAACAAAAATGAATACAAGCGTTAGATTGTGTTGTACAATAGTCTAAGGCCGAGGCCACGCAATGAGCGGCAAAGCGGCAAGCGTCAGAGCGGCGAGTTTGAGCAGCAAGTGGCTTATTACTGAGCGTTATTTCTGAAGCGATTAGTTGTCAAAATGCCATTGTCAATGTTATTATTTATTATTTATATAAAAAGTTTTTATAATAAAAGCAAAATATTTTCACTATTTTATGATTTTTATTTATGTACGACTACATTTCAACCTTTTTAACTTTTTATCGATTGAAAAACAACACAACAATGGTTGTCGTTAAGATAACAACAACAGCTGACTTTAACAATAGCGAATGTCGTTTAAAAATTTTACTGAATACCAAAATCGATAATTTTGTTGTTTTCTTTTTCTAACGATTCGATTATCGTTAAAAAGAAGTTACTGAATCGCGCTACAGATTGACAAAACACAGAAAATCCATTTTTTTGCCATTTCTATTCTTTGCCGCTCAGAAAACAACTAAAAATTAGAACAAGTTCTATTCCTGAGTGGCGCCGCTTAGTCGCTCAGAAATGCCGCTCAGTGTGTGGCCACTTCATTGGTTTTTTTTTAGGTAATTTCTCTTGAATGGAAAATCAAAAATGTAGGTTTTTCCGGTGACACACATACAAACAATTTTAAACTAATACCACCATAACGCTTGACGTGAATTTTACAAGTGTATAGTGCCCTTAAACTTCACAAAAACGGAAGAAAAATAGCTCTCTGGCAACATCTCTAATATACGGAAAAAGTGCAATATGTAGAATTTAAAACCAATACATAACATATGTATGTTAACTCCTATGCTGGCTACACACCAGGCAACGGTTGCTTCAACCGGTTGCATCAACCAACGAAAAATATCAAAAATTTTTCATATTTCTGGTTGGTTGAGGCAACCGTTGATACGTGTGTATCATTGTTGCCACAACACATTGAAGCAACCGTTGCCTGGTGTGTAGCCAGCATTACGACACTGAGATTAGTGGAACTTTGACAAATAACAATTGGTATGTTTGTTAGTGTTGTAGCTTCTGAGCTTAAACGAATTGAAAATTGTGTGGTATGAAAACTTATTCTTAACCATACTGCTCGTAGTCCTGTCTTTGAAGTTCATAACCAAAAAGTGCAAGTACGAGAGTATGTGAAGTAGACGCGGGTTCAAACCTCACGGCCGCCCTAAATAGAAAAGTTTCATATAGAAACAATCTAATCTAATATGTTACAGAGTTGTTATGATTTTTATACCCTATACCACTATGTGGTTTGGGTATAATGACTTTGTGCTGCTGTTTGTAACAACCAAAAATATTTGACCTAGACCCATCTTTAATTATACCGATCGAATCAGAATCACTTTCTGAGTTGATTTAAAAATGTCCGTCCGTCCGTCCGTCCGTCTGTGTGTCCATGTAAACCTTGTAATCAAACTGCAGGTCGCAAATATGAATATATTTTGATGAAATTTGGTACATAAGCTTTTATCAGCCATGGGATGAACGCTATTGAAATTGGTGAGAATCGGTCCATGTTCAGACCTAGCCCCCCATACAAATTACCCCTATGAAATCGACATAAATTTTCATAAGATCCAAATTGTCATATAGATCTTACTCAAATTGGGTCTATATGCGTTCATTACATCCATTAATGAGTAGTCCAAAAATAATCCCTTTGGCCCCATATAGTGCTGCTTCCCGATTTTCACTTAAATCTATTAAAAAACAAAAATATTGCACTGATTCTTCTCAAATTTTGTTTGTATATATTTTTGCAAAATACAAGAGACTTTACCAAACATGATCAGGATCGGTCCATTTTTGGACCTAGTCCCCATATAGATATAGCATCAAATTTGGTTTATGCTTATTTTCTATGTCCAGTTAGTTGGGCCTAAGAGATAGGGTTTCTAAACGCATGGTATAGGGTATCGTATAGTCGGTCTACACCGACTATAATTTTCTTACTTGTTAGAAATACAATCACTGTCACTATTATTCGGTTTTAATTTACTTTTTTTAAATCAGCAATGCATCCAGTTTTTCTTTACTGAAACATAAACATTTAATGCTCTTTTTAGCCTATATTTATTTTCCTCTGATAAAAATAAATAATTTAAAACAATATTTAACAGGTAGTAAGTGAGTAAATACACTCTTCATTAATATTCGTTTTTTTTTTATTTGTTTTCTTAAAATACAAACCTGTAAAATGGTAAATCCCATATTTATTCAAGTGTAATAAAAAAATAGCCGAAATATTTTTGTCATTGTCAAGTTTTTTTTAAAATAAAAAGCACAATGGGACGTAAAGGAGAAAAATATATCGTTAGTAAAGAGAAAATTAGTAATATTTCATTATAAATAAGGAAAAACATATGAAAATATGGCTAAAATAATAATTATGAAGCCCAGTGCTATCGAACATTATAGAACATAACCGAGATGGTTAAGCTCTCCTAAAATGATCACAGAGATATGGGTAGAAATGAGAAAGATGGTATCAGAATCAACAATACGCACTTTAAAAAAAATAAGGATACAACGGCCGAATTGCCCGAAAAAAGCCCTTTGTTAATTTAAAGACAAGTAAGAAAATTATAGTCGGTCTAGACCGACTATACGATACCCTATACCATGCGTTTAGAAACCCTATCTCTTAGGCCCAACTAACTGGACATAGATAATAAGCAAAAACCAAATTTGAGTGGGATTTTTATTAATTTTTTGGCTGCAGATATGAAAAAGTTCATATCGGATGCTACATCTATATGGGGACTAGGTCCAAAAATTGACCGATTCTGATCATGTTTGGTAAAGTCTCTTGTATTTTGCAAAAATATATACAAACAAAATTTGAGAAGAATCAGTGCAATATTTTTGTCTTTTAATAGATTTAAGTGAGTATCGGGAAGCAGATCTATATTGGGCCAAAGGGATCATTTTTGGACTACTCATTAATGGATGTAATGAACGCATACAAACCCAATTTGAGTAAGATCTATATGACAATTTGGATCTTATGGCAATTTATGTCGATTTCATAGGGGTAATTTGTATGGGGGCTAGGTCTGAACATGGACCGATTCGCACTAATTTCAATAGCGTTCATCCCATGGCCGATAAAAGCTTATATACCAAATTTCATCAAAATTTATTCATATTTGCGACCTGCAGTTTGATTACAAGCTTTACATGGACACACAGACGGACGGACGGACGGACGGACGGACGGACGGACGGACATTGTTAAATCAACTCAAAAAGTGATTCTGATTCGATCGGTATAATTAAAGATGGGTCTGGGTCAAATATTTTTGGTTGTTACAAACAGCAGCACAAAGTCATTATACCCAAACCACATAGTGGTATAGGGTATAAATAGGAATTATCTGCTAAAATTTGTTAAGGAATATATTAAGAAATGTGAGGAGCTAAAAGAAAAAAATATCACGCCCACATTGAAGCGCGGTGCCGCAGTGTGCCGCAGCAAAAAGCGTTGGAAGCTTGAATTTTATCAATGGGATATTGAATAAGCAGAAATATTTAGACACTTTGAGGAATAATTTAAAGCAATACACTGAAAAAATGGCAATTTCATAAAATTTAAAAATATATAAAGATAACGATCCCTAATATTAGGCCTATGTTGTCCGTGAGTGGTTGATATATAATTGTTCAAAAGTTATTGACACGGCACCTCAATTTCTTTATATCGAGAGTTTATATTCTAAAAATGCTATCCGAAATTTACAATATAATTTAAGTTTAGGTTTAAACTATTCTCTAAGATAACCGTTATCTATAATAATGATTTTAATTTTCAACATCAATCGTATGATTAATTCTTAATAGATATTGTACTAAACCCATCGATGAATACTTTTAGATCTAATTAATAAATTGGTTTTCCTCGCTCTCCCCAATAATTTTGCTAAAGCAGATAGCACTTTTTGAATATGGGACTATTTCGATTACCGTGTTCATGAGAACCCCAGTAAACGAAATGCAGTGCTACAGAAAGAATGGAATCATATACTATTTTCAATATGTCAATTCGTCCTTCGGAAATCATAAAAATAATGGCTATCCTACGAGACGTTAATTTACAATTAAACATTGTTTAGTTATATACTAAAACATCCATTAGTTTATGAACTAAAACATCCCGAATATTAATGAAGAGTGAATTTTATATGTTCTAAGGTATTTGTTGACTTTTCTTCAGCTTTTAAATATTCCGAATTTTTAAATGATCTTTTAATAGATATATAAGCCCTATTTTATAAAAAAAAAAGTTTGGCTTTTATTTCAATAACTACTATAAAAATTAGCATTAAAAAGAAATATTAAAAAACTGAATATTAATGGCTGTCACTGTACATGCTTTCTTTTTCTCTACCACGCACTATTAAAAGTAAATTTATATTTAATTTTTAAATTAAAAAAAAGTTATTGTTTCTTAACTTCAAAAAAAATGAGTTTAACATTATATTTTATAAATTTTTAAGAAATTAATAAATAAATTTTATAATTTTAAGCATTTTACTCATTTTTAAATAAAATATTTCATATTTATGCTATAAATCTAAACTAAATTGATTCGAAAATGAATATGTATTTCTTAATGAAAAATAAAAACATAATATGCATGATAAATATATTTATTTATTAAAGCTTGAATAACTTTTTTAATTAAAATGCATTTAAAATCTATTAAGGTCCTATGAAATTTCAATGCACAATAAGAGTGATGAAGCAGTATCCAATTTTTACAGCTAAAAATGAAAACTGTAATATACTAGTATTATTTTATATGTAAATTCCTTAATTGATATATGTTATTGTCTACAATTGATTTTAAAAAAAAATTATGATTAAAAACTAATCTTATCACACTTAACACTAAACGGTTTCAAGGCAGGCGTACCAAACAAATAGAACTTTGAAAGAATTAATTTTAAATTAAAAAAAACTTTAAACTGATATAAAAAAGTTCAAAAAATTCTGAAAATTAATTGGATTGAATTTTTTTAACTCTTTTAAAAGGTCACTGCTAGAGTTTGGGGGCATTTTCGCTTACCGTTTAACGACCCACTAAATCACTCTACATCTGTTAAATAAAAAGTTTTGCGGATTTTGTCTTAAGTATTAAAAGTAAATCAAAATATTTTAAATTGTCTAAATATAATTTATCTTGTGTTTGAAAATTTTTTTAAAAACTAAAAGTGTAGCAGTCACTTATTTATTTCTTTATATTTTGATACTAATTATTATATTTTTACTCATTTATTACTTAATTGCTTGTATATATTATTGTTTGTTTTTCTCTTTTGTTATTTTGCTCTTATTAATTTCTAAAACTATTTCACTCAATTTTTACATTTAACTTAACTTATATTACATATGCAGTTACATTTTTGATTTGTTTATTAGCTTACTACTAAAGAGAGATTAACTCAACTCTCACTTATCTAATAACATAATGAGTTTATCTTGTCTGTTTTGCCCTTTATTTAAAGTCATAATATAATCTTAGCTTAAGAAATAATTATTGTCATTCCTGTAACAGAACTTGCCGAATAAACAACTAATTACAATAAGCACGGATGTTTTCACTTGTTCTTATGAATTAAAATATAAAAATAAAATAATAAAACACGATTGTGAACGGGATTGGACGTGATCGTCTGTCTCGACGCCAATCAAATAATTTTAATAAAAAGAAACGTTGACCGTCTTGGACGATACCGTCTGGACAAGGTTGCGTCTTTCACTTAAAAAACTTCCCTAGAACACGTTTTCGTATTTGGACTTTGGTCTAAAACCACCATCCCTACAAAAGGAAATAATTATTTTTTAATAAATATATTAAACAGGAAACTACCAAAAAAACGATTTAAACAAGAAAGAAATTAAATATTCGGCCTAGACCGAAACCCTATATCGTGCATTTAGAGAAAGGGTCCAACTAATAGGGCCAACCAATTGTCTATAGAAAATGAGCATAAACCAATTTTGCGTGGCATTGTTATTCATTTTTTCCCTGCAGATATGATGCCATATCATATCGCATGCTATACTTATATGGAGACTAGACCATTTATTATTTTTCTTGCATTGATTGGCGGTCCGAAAAAGTTTTCATTTGGCCTACAAGCCTCAAATAAAAAATTTGAGACCGATCGGATAACGCTAAGGTCTGCGCAAAGTTCATTGAAAAATTAAAACACACTTTATATGGTGACATATGGGGGATTTCATCAAAATATGTATGTTTAAGCAACTAAAAATATTTTTTTTTTTTTTTGATAACTAGACTTGACATCGATTTTAAATACATTTTCTATTCTAACAAGCCATAAATGATCAAAATCGTTAGAGAAACAAAAAAGTGACAACAATTTGAAGATTATATTAGATCCGACTTGTTGCGTCAGGGATATTTTCGACGATATGCTTCCATGCACTATAAGATAAATTGATTCTGCTTTTCGTCTTTCGTAAGGATCCTATTGTTATCATTCATAAATTGTACACCGCGTTCAGCAGCGTCGTTAACAACAAACAGATCACGACAAACATCGCCATCTTCATCATCTTTAAAAATTTTTTTTTTTTAATATTTGTTTTTTTCATTACTGATCTTTACTGATTTTTGCTTCATTGTAGAGTCTTTTATTTGATATATATTTTATGTAGTTACTGTTTGCGGATCTATAAGGAGACATACATCCTCTCAGACATTTTCTTTCAAAAATTCTAATTTTTTCCATATAAGATGGTGAAATATTAAACCATATTTGATAACCATATGTTAGAATTGGTCGTATTAGAGATTGATACATAATTACTTTAACCCTTGACTTGATGTATTTTGAATAGAATAATTTTCTATACATGAAAAATGCCTTTCTCGCTTTTAAAAGTTGAAAATTAATGTGATCATTCAAATATAGAAATTTATCTATGTGAATACCTAAATATTTGACAACTGATTCGTTTGGGATATTTATATTGTTATTGGATTTGATTCCAAAGGCTTTCCAATTCTTTTTGATGTTACTGTTACATTTTCCAAAAGGCGGGCGAAAAAGTATTGTTTCACATTTATTTATGTTAATTTTCATTTGCCAATCAGAGGCATATTTTTCTACTATATTAAAATAGTATTGTAATTTTTCATTTATTTTTTCAATTTTGTTATCCGCATGATAAATAATAATATCATCAGCAAATCCGATAATATTATCAATTTCTTTTAATAGATCATAAATGAATAGATTAAAAAGAATCGGAGAGTTTATAGTACCTTGTCGTAAACCATTAGCAATAACGAATTTTTTTGTACTTACTTTGATGTTATCACAGACTAAAAAGGATTTGTTATTTAACATATTGTGTATAAGAATAATGAGGTGTAAAGGAAATTTGTATTTGAATAGTTTGTAAACCAGACCTGGGATCCAAATACTATCGAATGCTTTTTCAAAGTCTATTAAACAAGCGCCTGTGCAAAATTATTTGTTAAGGTTCCAAAAGACGTTTGAAACCAGTATTGCCTGAACTATTGAGTGTTTATATTTGAACCCAAATTGATTATCATTTATTAAGTTACTTTTTTTACAGAATTCGGTTAAGTTGTTGTTGATACAAACTTCAAAAGCTTTACTTATATTTGGAAGTAAGCTAATTGCACGCAAATTTTCTGGATTACTTGTGTCTTTCTCTTTTTTTGGCAAAACTATTACTTTAGCAGTTTTCCAGTCATGAGGGAAATATGCATTGTTAAGCATATTGTTAAATAAGGTGCAATATTCAAGAATGATTTCTTCTGGCATGTTTCTCAATATGATATTAGGAATGTTATCAGTACCTGATGATAATTTTTTTCTTAAGTGTCTGAAAATGTATGTGATTGTGTGTTTTGAGGTAAAAAATCTTCGTTTAATTGATTGGACTTTCTAATTGCACTAAATGTAGTAATAGTTGAATTATTATGTATATATTCATTTTTCGCTTCCAAAAATCTGGAAAAACAATTATCCACTTCAACATGTAAGCTATTATTCAGGTCAATCTCTTTAAACGAGTTAATTGATTCTAAAAAGCAGCCAATTATGTTTAATTTTTGCTCCCCATCTTTTATGATAAAGTCATTACTATTGGTTTCTATTTCCAGTTCATCAACATTGATTCCTGCCTTTCTGAGCATAAATTGTTTATCTTGGGGAATTTTACAACATCGTTATGCCAAGGTTGTGTTTTTTTTTTTTTTAAATTGTTTTTTGATTTCGCTAAACATATTTGACGGATTTTTTTGATCAATATTTGCGAGTTTTTCCTGAAAATGTTTATTAACAGATAAAATGAAATTATCGGTGATGAGTTTTTTGATTAGTTTTAATTTTGTTTTAAGTGAATTTAGTTCAGTTTGTGTCAAGAAAACTTCTAATCTATTATTTTTTTTAGAATAGTTACAATTTTGCTCTCTTCAGCTTGTAGTTTTTTTAAAACTACACACACCTTTCACCGAATGCTTCAATATTTTAGGAAAATAATCTGTTGATATGAGGGACTACAATATGTACAGGTATCCCTCGTATAACGCGGTTCTTATACAACGCGTTTTCGATATAACGCGATTTGAAAAAAAATCGGTTTCAGTACAACGCGAAATTTTGACTTTAATAGCGCGAAGTTGAAAATATGTATAATATAAATACAAACTGGTAATACTAATTTGTGTATGTACATATTCATACTTTTTTGTAAATAAAAAGGGAATTACCCACTTTTACTTTCAAAACATCGTAAAGCAATGAATGATATCGTAAACATGTGAATTGAAAACTATCATTACAGCGTGAACTTTTGTGCATATAAGACGTTTAATTGGGAACATTTTTTGAATATTTTTTTTTTTTTATTATTAAAAAATTTTTGTAGCTATGAATAGTAAAGTTTCAAATGCCCAAACACCTACGCTTAAGCGAAAATTTATTACGTTAGATGACAAAATAAAACTTTTAGGTAGATTGTTCAATAGTGAAAAAGCTGGATTAGTAGCAAAGTCTCTCGGATTAAATGAATCCACAATACGCACCATTAAACAAAATGAAAATAAAATAAGAAAATCTGTTATGGTTGGGTCATCAATAAAGGCAAAACGAGTTGCACTTGTGCGCAATGTTTTAATAAAAAAAATGGAAAAAGCTTTAATGTTATGGATAGACGACTGTGCTACAATTATAAAAGAAAGTAATCCAGATGCAGTGCAAGTAACCAAAACACGTGAGCAGGAATTCCTAGCTAGCAAAGGCTGGTTCGAAAACTTTAAATCACGATGGATTACATAATATTAAACTTCAAGGCGAAACTGGATCGGCAGACTTAGAAGCTGCTACGGCTTACCCTAAAACTCTTGCTAAACTTATTGAAGAGGGTGCTTATAAGGGAGAACAAATCTTTAATGCAGACGAAACAGGGTTAAATTGAAAAAAAAAAATGCCACGCCGGACGTACATCTCTAAAAATGAAAGGGTTGCACCAAGTTTTAAGGCCGCAAAAGATAGAATTATTCTACTTCTCTGCAGTAATGCACCAGGGTACTATATAACAAAACCTTTACTTATAAACCGCTCGTTAAATCCACGAGCTTTGAAAACATTCATAAATTTAGGTTGCATGTTTATTGCCAGGCAAATGAAAAGTATTGAGTTACAAGCAGTATTTTTCGCGATTATGTTTATAATTGTTTTATACCCGACGTCGAAAGTTATCTGAAGAAAAAGAACATAGATAATGCGCCAGGACATCCAAGAGACTTGAACCATTCTATCATTCAACCGATAGACCAAGGCATAATATCTACGTTCAAAGCATATTATATTCGGCAAACATTCCAACTTATTCCTGTCAATTTTAAACTACATTGAAATTGTAGAATCATCTGTTAAAGAATTAAGACAGCCCACGCTAAACGGCGCATGTAAAAATATATGGCCGGAGGCTGTTGCAAAAGATAATGCAGTACCACCATTAAATGTGGAAGTGAGCCGAATATTATAGGTAGGTCAACGTTTCGGTGGAGAAGGCTTTAATGATATGAACGAAGATGACAGACCTCACCGAAGGTCTGCAGACCTCACCGAAGGAGATTTAATTAAATTAACAACTGAATCTCCAACCGCGCCAAATCTCACACATGAAAGTGACGACATCACTTCGGAAGAATATATCTGTGAATCAATTCCAGATTTCACACTAAAGCGCATACGAGAGGGCTTAAGTTTGGCTGAAAAAATTAAATCTTTCTTTGCTAATAATGATCCTTCACTGTAAAGATCCAGCAAAATAATAAGGCAAATAGATATTAATTTAGCACCTTATTATAAAATTGAAAAGGATCTTGAAAAAAGAACAAGCAAAGACTGATAACTGATTATGCGATTATAAAACCAGAATCACAAGGTTCTACAACTAGTTTTGTATCCAATAGCGGCTATGTTGAAGAAATATCTTCTGGTGAAGCTATTGCACACCCAAAACGTTCAATTTGAACGAAATATGATGTTTGAAGACAGCGAAACAAGTTAATTACTTAACAACAATGAAGTTAGAAATATGTACACATTTAATTTTTTCAGTTTGTTTTTAAATTTCATAATACGAATTATTTTTTTTTTTTTATTATTTTGTTTTTTTTTTTATTTCTGTGTTATTATTATTTTTATTTTGTGTTTTTAATTTTAAAGCAAAGTCTGAATTTTAATTTTAAGTTGAAATATATGTATTAGTATGAATTATATATAAAAAAAACCTACTGGAACGAACATAAGCATCAAATTTATATGAAAACTAAGTCTTACATAACGCGAATCACATAACGCGGAATTTTCCTAGAACGTAACTACCGCGTTATACGAGGAATACCTGTATTAATTTTTACCATGTATTTTTGGAAAATCTTATATATTAAAAGAATTTATGAATAAACTTTGCATTCAAGATTTTTTTCAATATTTTTCTTCTCTCAAACGTCTATAACTAGAGTTCTAATTAACGTAGGCTGTTGACATAGGTCTAAGAACACTCAGTGGATCAAGCTCTTTCTTTTGAGCTATTAACTGCTTAAATTCGTTGGGTTTGAGGAAAGTTATGCGTGGAGAATCAACTTTACTTTTACTGTACGTTAACTTATCTTGGCATATTTTGGCATTACTGTACGTTAACTTCTCTTGGCAAATTCGTTGGGTTTGAGGAAAGTTATGCGTGGAGAATCAACTTTACTTTTACTGTACGTTAACTTATCTTGGCATATTTTGGCATTACTGTACGTTAACTTCTCTTGGCAAATTCGTTGGGTTTGAGGAAAGTTATGCGTGGACAATCAACTTTACTTTTACTGTACGTTAACTTCTCTTGGCATATTTTGGCATTACTGTACGTTAACTTCTCTTGGCAAATTTTGGTATTATATTATAAAAATTAATATAATATAATATAATATAATGCTGCGAGTAGCAGGGGTCCTCTAGTATCTTTTAAAATGATGTCAAACTTCCATGGAGCGAATGTTTTCATACATTTGTATGGAAAGTGGTCGAGCTTTTTCGAGTAGAAGTTTTCCCCTCACAATTATTATCGGAAAAATTTGAAATTTAAAAGAAATAGTCTCCTTACATTTTCAACTCTAAAAAATATAACTTTTGGCTGAGTCATTGTGAAAAATTTTCTGTATAATTATCTCAAACATGAAATAAGAGCAAATTTTCAAACTTTTGTATGGGAATAGTCTGATCTTTTTCGAGTGGTAGTTCGTCCGAGCCACAATTTTGGCCAGAATACTTTGAAATTTGGTGTACGTAATACGTACTCATATTTCCAACTTTAAAAAGCATAAACTTGTACCATGTGTGCCTTAAATATTTTTTGTAAATCGATGTCAAACTTGCATGAAGTGAATTTTTCATACATTTGTGTGGAAATTGGACAAAATATTTCGAGTAGTAGTTCGCCAACAGCACAATTATTGTTGGAATACTTTGAAATGTTAAGAAGATTATTTCGATATATTTGCAACAACAAATAGTAAAAAATTTTAGCAAGTCGTGATGGAAAACTTTTTTTTAAGTTACATCAAACTTGAAATAAGAGCAAAATTTCACACATTTGTATAGAAAATGGCTGACCTTTTTCGAGTAGTTGTTCGGTCAGAGCACAATTTTATTCGGAATGACTTAATTTTTTATATGTGTCATCTGTGATTAAGGTCAATTACGGGCAGTGAAAAAAAAATATTTTTTTTTATTGAAAATTTTTTTTTTTGTTCTGTTTTTTGTCGAGCTCGTTGAGCTCGAGTAGCTCATTTACTACCCGAGTAGCTCGAGTACTCTAGCTTGACCGTAGGCTCTGAAGATTATATTTAAAACGGTTTTTGAAAGATTTTAAGTATGTTATAAAATAGTTTATGAAAAAGGCAATTAATTCTATCAACAGTGATTTTTTCCTTAAAAATCATTACCTTGGTGTAAGTGCAAAAAAAAGAGTAATCTTGATTTGAATTGATTAGCTACGAAAACTATTTATTACTTAAAATTAGAGTCATTCCAGATTTGAAGTCATTACCCGTTTTCAGCAATTAAACTAATTTATAAAACAGTTTAAATATTTGTGCATTACAATTGCTTTAATACAACTGAAAATAAATTCATTGCATCTACCGAATTTATTGAGCTAAAGTCAATAACCGTATTTCGAGCTCATAACAATTACAATGCTGTTATCCTAACAGTAAATATTTCATCACAATAGAAAATTGTTAGCTGTTATTAAATTTCTGTTGATACAATCAAAAATACAGTTTTTAAATTTTCTAACAGACAACTTCGAACCTGTTAAACAAATCGAATTTTATCAATTTGTTAAAGTGATTAAAGGAAGACTTTTTTGAACTGTAATGAGTATGTTTATAACTGTATTTAAAGTTTATATTTCTGTTTTAAAATTTTTATATTTTTTGCTCAGCGTTACTAAATTGTAGCTGAATCTAATAAATAAATAATCTTTAGAACAATTCAGTTTGGCAGAATTTTTATGTGCCTATTTTTTAACAACTGTTTAAACAATTGTTTATTTTATGAATATAATACTTTATAACTGATTAGCACTTTTATTTTTAAATCTATCTCAATTTAGATTATAGTAATTGCGAGAAATGGACTTGTTAGCAAGTTGTTACTTTTTTTTAACATTAAAGCTACCTAGCGATTCAATATAAGAATCTAAAACAGGACTGAATCAGTTCAAAGATTAATAATTTGAATATATTTATTTGTCAACTCATGACCGTATTAAGTGAGGCAGGCCCCTTTTATGTTTTCAAAACATATACAAAATAATATTGTGTTAAATATACGATATAATATATACATACATATATAGAGTTAAGTAAATATCGGAAAACTGCTTTTTTGACAACTCTAGTCTTAAAATATCTGATACTTTTGGAATATTTTTAAACCAGCTTTCAAGTTTTTTAAGAACTAGGTTCGAATAAGAATTTTATTTTTTCTTTTTTCTACATAAAAAAATTTAATAAGAAAACATGTAAAAAATTATTAAAATCGACTATTATACCCTATATCACTATGAGGTAAAGGTTACGAACGTTACGAACATTATCTCGACACTTTAAAACTATGAAAATTTAAAAATAGATCCAGAACTGATTCCTTTTCGAATTGAGGTAAATAATTTCGAAAACCCAGTTAATGAATTCCCAATGTACAGTGTAATCAATTTCTTTAAAAACAAAATAAGGAATATATTGTATTTAAACACTGTAAATTCTTTAATACACATTAAACGTGAACTTAAGGTTAAAAATTAATGGTTCTATTAAAATTAAATCCCTCCAAACACATGGAAACATAATTTTATATTAAAACATTTCAAAGCGCTTCATTAAATACTAAATGATCGCAAATGTACAAATAATATATTAGGTTCTTTGAAAATTAATAAATATACTTATATCTTTCTATAAACATACAATTAGAGCTTTTTAGCGTTTTCTAATTTAGCTGCTTTAGCGTTTTTTTTTTTTTTTTGAAGTACTGTTTTGCGCTTTTGCTTGGAAAAAGTTGGTTTCGCTGATGCAAGATGTACATGGACAGACAGACAGACAGATTGATAGACATACAAACAGACAGATGGACAGACAGATAGGCAGACGGACAGATGGACGAACATCGCATATTGACTGGCAAAAACAAATTACCTCAACTGACATCCAATCATTTTCTGAAAATTTCGCTTTCATTATATCTCACAAACTGACAAAAAACAAGTAATAGTGATACCCTCCACCTCGGTTTGAGTATTGATAATAAATGTAACGAAATATTTGAAAAAGTAAACAATTTATTAAACTTAATACCAAATTATTTCAGCAAATTATTTGGGTTGATCCGCTTAACAGATGATTTTTGTTTATTTCAAGAGTTGGTCTACAAAGCTCCCTCACATTATTAATTCGCGCTCCAACGAGGGAAAATCGTTTTCGAATTTTCTATTATTTCGGATAAAAGAAAAAACGTTTGGGTGTTTGCTTTTTGGTCATGGTGGTTGCTGATCGGCATGATTTAGGTTATATACCTACATATATGCATGCGTTTCCGGTTATATGACATAATCTCTCGTTTAATTTAACTCAAGTTTTTGCAAATTAAATAGCTCACCCTAACCTCCATTGCCAAGGTTTTTTTTTTAATTTTTTTTTAAGTCTAGTTCCGCGAAGCCGAGTGGCTTGTCTGCAGATTCTAACTTTGGGTCCAGGGATAAGCCGGATTTGGGTAGTTTTTGCAGCGACAGACTAAAGCCTCTGGTGGGAATCGAACCCATGGTAGGCGAGCACGCTACTTACTCAGATGGTTGTGTAAGGTGGCTTTAAACGTTAAATCGTGCTAAGTTGAGATGGCTTTATAGTTTCTTTTAACTGGCCAAATATTCTTCATTGCGGCCGTATAGGTCGGATGGAGTACAAAATAATAACCAAAAAAGAAAAAGCTCTCAATTTTTTTTTGTTAAAATATTGCCATATTTGGAAAACATAGAAAAAAAAAATTTTTTTTACATATTAACATATTAGATTTTGTGTTAACACAAAATAACACAATACAATACAAAATCTAACCCAGTGATGCCCAGTGATTTAAATTATGTGAATAAAATATTTTCCAATTACTACTACCTGGGAACTATTATCGAACTTCATTTTTTTGGGTTTTACTTTGCCTACCATGAAGTCAAATTTTGAAGTAATCTTGAACACTGGTTCAATGTAGGGATGCCAAACGCAAAAAACCAAATGTCCCAAAAATTTTAAATAAAATAATTTGTTATCTTTAATTCAGAAAATAAATAAAACTTCAAATTTTCATCCAAAAAAAATTGTGAAAAATAATATATAAATATTAAATTGCGCTTTATTTATGTAATAATTTTTATGTTCGCAATTCTTAAATATCATTTGAGGTTTTCTAAACTTCATTGAATTTAAATTAATGTTTTCTTATCCTAAAATGCTATTAATGTCTCCTGAATGGCAATATTTTGTTTTTTAAATGTAAACATTTTTAAATGTAAACATATTTGGTGTTTTTTGAATTTCAATTTGTGTTTAAAGAATAAAATTTATATTTTAAAAACTCAATTAATGTCTTCTAAATTTCAAGTTATTATTTCCGACGTTTTAATATGATTTTCTGAAATTCAATTGATATTTTCTAATTTATAATTGGAAATCTGAATTCCAGTTTTTAGGACTGATATATTCTTAAATTTGAATGGAAAATTTGAAAGGTACAATTTTGCATTTATGTGAATAATAATGCTTTAGTAATTATAAACAATTTTTAGAATTATATGTAATCGCAATCAGATATTTTTTTCAATTTTTTCAATTTTTTTTTACTCCTTCAGTGATTTCTCGGGACCTATTAAACCGATTTTCATGATTTTTCAAACAGAAACCTTCTCGCGATCGTGACAAGAACAACATAGACAAATCATATTTTTTCAAGACTTTTTTTACTTCTACATTCAATTCTCGGGACCTAACCAACCGATTTGGACAATTTTAAATAGCAAACTTCTCAGGATGTCAATGAATCATATTTTATGCCAACGAGCACCCTAGCTGCCCGATTGAAGCCAACATCGTGATTTCCACAGACGGACAGACGGACATCACTATATCAACTCCGCTTGTTATAAGGATCACAAGTATATATATTTTATGGGGTCCAAAATTTTTTTTCTCATCATTACAAACGGAATGACAAACTCATATATACCCTCTGCACACTGGGGTGGAGGGTATAAAAATCCAGCCGTCAAGCAAAAACGAATTTTGGCGATTTCATTTTAGATGTCAAATGTTGGCAAGTTTTGCCATTGGTTAAAATCCATTTTCATAGAACTGACAACTGACATGCAATTTTTATTGAAAACGACAATGAAACGAACCCAGGCATAAGTATTTCATTTTTAATAAGCTAATCATATTCTTTACTCAAATCCATATGTAGTACTCGTTTTTATTAAATGCGTACATACATATGTATGTACATATCTAAGTATGTGTATAAACTGGATAGTACTCGTATTGTGATTATAACTATTACGCATTTAGTACACTCAAATATAATACTGGGGGACACGCATAACATGCCAATTAAGTATTTTTCATAAAAATAATTATAAAGCATTAATTTCTATGATAGAAATTACATAACACCATTATTTTTTTTTTTTTTTTTTTATTTTAACCCTCCGAATATAAGTTATTTTTTATTTTAATTACAATAGTTAGGGATGCCTTGTCTTATAACACAAAATATAAAAATAAGTCAATAACTTTATGCAACTGACACCTAAGTATTTTTATTTCTTTCCTCATTATTAGTTTTTATGTACGGAAGCAGATTGGTCAAATAATTGCCTTGAAGAACAAGAGAACAAATGTCGTAAAGTGTTTGATATTTTTCGGAAAGATGTTAATAAACATTCCGCAAAAATTTTTAGAGATTTCGTTCCTTTTTCACTATAACTTAGAAGACTTTTATAAGAGGCTACAATAAAATTAATATATAAAAAAAAACAAATAACAAAGTTATGGTCGGGTCTAGACCGGCTATACCGTACTTCGCACGATGAGCTACGATTTTGGGTCTTCGGCTCAAAATTGGATGTAGAAAATAAGCATAAGTCAAATTTAAATGAAATTTTAAATAATTTGTCATATCTTTATAAAGTAAATTCACTTATTTTTCTCAAAACAGAAATAATTCAAAAACAAAAATGTATCGGGAAGCAGCTTCATATGGGGACTAAGACTAAAAATTTTCCTACAGAGTTTATGTTTGAACTACTGATTAATAGTTCCAATAAAGCTAAATAAACAAAATTTGACCATGATCAATGTGATAATCTGGATCTAAGGGACATTAAATTCAATCTTATAGAGGCCATTTATATGGGGACTAGGTCTGAATATGCACCGATTTTTAGTAATTTCAACAACGATCGTCGAACAAAAGCTTATATTTCCCAATTCCTTCAATATATATCTATATTTGCGAACTGTAGTTTGATTACAAGGACAGCCGGACTTCGTTAAATCGACACAGAAATAATTCTGAGTTGCTCGGTATAATAAAAAAGGTGGGTCTATTATTTTTGGTAGTTAGAAACATCAAACTGACCACAGAGTGGTATAGGGTGTAAAAAATATTTATCATAGTACGAGTACCGATTTATAGAATGGGTGTGGACGTGGTCCAACTGGCTTACTGTTTTATAAACCACAATCGTTAAATGTGCTAAAATTACAAACTTTTACGTTTGAAAATTTTTTAACAATTTCGAAGTGCAAGAAAATATCTGATATTTATTTTTGATGTTTTTTTATTAAAAACAAGTAAGAAAATTATATACGATACCCTATACCGTGCGTTTAGAGACCCTATCTCTTAGGCCGAACTAACTGGACATAGAAAATAAGATAAACCAAATTTGAGTGGGATTTTTATTAATTTTTTTGACTGCAGATATGTAAAAGTTCATATCGGATGCTATATCTATATGGGCACTTGGTCTAATATTGGACCGATCCTGATCATGTTTGGTAAGGTCTCTTGTATTTTGCAAAAATATATACAAACAAAATTTGAAAAGAATCAGTGCAATATTTCTGTTTTTTGATAGATTTAAGTGCAGATCGGGAAGCAGCTCTACATGGGGCCTATGAGTAAGGGTTGTCCCATAGGGATAATTTTTGGACTACTCATTAATGGATGTAATAAACATATACAAACCCAATTTGAGGAAGATCTATATGATAATTTGGATCTTATGGCAATTTATGTCGATTTCATAGGGGTCATTTGTATGGGGGCTAGGTCTGAACATGGACCGATTTTCACCAATTTCAATAGCGTTCATCCGATAAAAGCTTATATACCAAATTTCAACAAAATATACTCATATTTGCGACCTGCAGTTTGATTACAAGGTTTACATGGACACACAGACGGACGGAAGGCGGACGGACGGACACACGGACGGACATCGTTAAATCGAATCAGATAGTGATTCTGATTCGATCGGTATAATAAAAGATGTCAAAAGATGTCAAATATTTTTGGTAGTTACAAACAGCAGCACAAAGTCATTATACCCAAACCACATAGTGGTATTTGAAAATGTCAAATAATTAGTCAAAACAAACGTTTTTTGAATAACTTGAAAACACCCTTTTTTAAAACTCTCTTAGAAAAAAAGATAAAAGCGGTTTATCGAATAATTCGATAATCGATAATTTATGAGTTAAATATAAATATGGAAACCAAATTTTTGACACGAATATATTTATATGATAAATTAAAAATAAGAGGGGGGCTAGGTCCCAACATGGACCGATTTTGATCAATTTATTTTCGCAAGCTTATGTATATGTATATTCAATTTAATCTAAAAGTCTAAATTTTTTGCGAACTGTGGTCTAAACACAAACTTTAATTTAAATTGATAATAAATTCTGGGTCTAGGTCATTTATGGTCATCACAACATCAGCATAAACTCATTTTACCCTGAGCAGTGGTAATTGATTGTTATATTCCGCCTAATTCAATAATCATTCACAATGCGACAGAATGCGTACAGCGACTTTTTTTAAACACGTAAAGGCGTAAAAACTCTTTGTTAAGATATATAAAAAACTGTTATTATAATTGTTATTATTTAAGTAATATCACTTTTATAACACGTGTCGTCAATCATGCGAGTATTTTAGAGACAACAGAGAGATTAGATTATAAATAAAGTATGTTGTTTATCACAAATTTAGCATTTATCTAGTTACATACACACATTTTTTTCTATTAAAACTAAGTGATTATATCCGCTATTTTATTTTCATACATATATTAAGTTAATTTCTTTTTTTTATTATTTTTTTATTTTATTTTATAATAAAAAATAATTCGCTCACTTACTAGACGAATCAAACTGTTAAAATTCACAAAATTCGAAATTAACGCTTCTAACGATCAGCAACGACTGTAGAAATTTTCATATTTGATTCACGTTTTTCATACACCAAAAGCCAAAAAATACAAACTAATAAAAATTTGCTTTAAATTCTTTACAAATGCTAATCAAAAGAGAAACAAGAGAGTGTAGGGACCCAAATGGCAAAAGAGGTTTTATGCGAGTAGATAGATTGTTATGTACATATATTTGCCTTAACTATTTTGTGCCTTACCTGATGGGGCTTGGTTTATCGCAGCTATGAAATGATTAATTCGAAAAATAAACAACGACTGTTGATTGAGCTAAATATGTAGATATACATACATATATATAAGTTTAATTATCTCTTAGGCAAATATTTAATTACGAATAAGTGCATGTTCTTAATAATAAGACTTATCATTTGTCAAATGCGTAATGAAAAGTAAATTTCAGCCGATAGAGAAAAATCCATGTGTTGATATAAAATGACTACCATGTAGGTTATCCATACATAATTCAAATAAAGTTTTTACAGAAATTAAGATGAATGAAGTCTAAAAAGTGTTGACTTTTTATGTATTTCAAGAGACATATGTAGATAATCCAATGCTGATTATGGATTACACGAGTCTTCGGAATTTTTTTAACTTATTTCGAGTACTCGACATCAAGAAAAAATAGAATTTGTTATCGAGTATCAATTTTGAAAAGAAAAAAACAGTTGATTTATTGAAAATATTATTTCGCAATTTCAATTATTTCAATTATGTTAAAATCCAAAACTTAGTAGGCGAAGTGACAAAAACGAAGTTGTGGCAATTTCCAAGCCTTGGGTAAAACCAATAAAAAAAAACTGCATTGTTTACAGTTTCACAAACTTCAACTGCCAACAATAGAGGTTTATATTTTCTGTGTGTATAATTTTTTAGCCAAATGGAAATGAATCCGCTAAATGGGCACGTAATGCTTAGATACTATATTTAAGAAAATAAATCAAAAAACGTAATTTAATTTGAAAACAACTTTGAATAAAAAAAATGCTGAATTTTTTATCGAGTACTCAAGTACGCTGCTAGTTATCCGACTATCCGATTATTCAAATATCCTAGTAATTGGGTGTTCTACACGCATTTTATCTTGTTGATTTTAAAACATCTAAAATATTTTCGACTCATTTTTTTTTTTTATTCTCCATCAACCAAAATCAACTCGGAATTATAAGGTCTTTAGCACTTCTTGACAGAAGGACAGACAAACGAATCGATATTTCTTGGTAACTTTTAAGATGAACTGAAAATTACAAAAAAAATTCAACCCCAATGAGAGTTTTTCCCAATATATTAAACTTGATGAAACTTTCATCAAAAAAAAAAAAAAAACTCCAAAGTGTGTTTCTCTAAAACCTTAATCCATAGATATATCGTATATGTATGTATATGGTATCTTCAGCGAAGATCAATCAAAGAACTTGAAGACATTTTAGCTCATCTTGTCGTTAGCGGTGTTCGACTGATAACAGCTTTATCACGATGTCGCTCATAATAATACTTGATTTTTTCAGTCAATTTGTCGCCAATAAAATGTAATACACGACTATTAAAAGCTTTTACTCATTTAGCTGAGCGTTAACGAAGTTTTTTTAGTAAAGTTTATGCACGAATACCTCATAGACATTGTAGCTTAACTTGCCGTTACGGACAACGTGAACAAGAAGTTGTCGCTCATCTGGCAATACTTATGCCTATAACGCTAAGAGATTTTATTTATTTTTTTTTATTTATTATTATTATTTATTTTTTTTTTTTTTGTAACTTCTACAATAAAACATTTGTCTTAAAAAGTTGAAATCTTATGGTGTTATAAAGTAAATTAACAAGTAAAATAATAATTACATATAAAATAAAATTTTTAACTCTTTTGCAAAAAACATAATATTGTTAGCAATTTAGAAACAAATAATCTATTATAATAAAACATATTCTAATTGAAAAAAAGTTATTTATGAATAAAATTCAAATAATTATACCCTCCACTCCAGTGTGCAGAGGGTATATATAAAATTGTCATTCCGTTTGTAATAATTAGAAGAAAAAATTTTGGACCCCATAAAATATATATATTTGTGATCCTTATAACAACCGGAGTTGATATAGCGATGTCCGTCTGTCTGTCTGTCCGTCTGTGGAAATCACGATGACGGCATCAATCGGGCAGCTAGGGTGCTCGTTGACATAAAAAATGATTCATTAACATCCTGAAAAGTTTGTTATTTAAAATCGTCCAAATCGGTCGATTAGGGCCCGAGATTTGAATGAGGAACTAAAGAAAGTCTTGAAAAAATATAATTTTCTATGTTGTTCTTGTCACGATCACGCCCTGAATAGTCCAGCTACAGTGATCATTTTTAGTGAGAATGATTCAGCAAATTCATGGGAAGATTTCTATTTCAGAAATCGTTAAAATCGGTGGAACAGGTCCAGGGATATCTCTGAAAAAGTAAAAAAAAATGAAAAATATCATGTTTCTATATTGTTCTTGTTGTTATTCTAAATGTTGTGTTGTTGTCATGGCAGGACTTTTGTTTTTGTGATCGTTGTAGTAATAATATAATAAAAACTAACCCTTTGTACATTTTTTTATTAACTCTGGTAGAAAAATTTAAAAGTTTCCATTGTTTTGGCATCACTCTAAAAATTTGTTAGATCATTTCTGTTATTACCGCGAGCCTGCCTGCAAAATTTCAGATCGAATGGCTCACGGGAAATTGGTTAAAATCGATCCAAAATTTTTTCGACAAGCAGACACTACGAGTTAATATAAAGGGAGTAAAAATTTACCAACATCTAAAGCAAATAATGCTAAAATACCTAGTTGTTAATAAAAAAAAAGAAATGTAAATATAGCAAAAAAAAAATTTTATGTATAAATTTATTTATAAATTTATATAAACATATTAAATAATAATACAAATAATATACATATATTATATATGTATATCCATAACAACTGCATGTTAGAAATAAGTCGGTATATTATTTTATTTACATAAAATTCTGCAATATTTTGTTGTGGGGAAAATACATTTCTTTTGCATTAACAGAGAGTGACTCAGCGTTGCTCAGCGTGACTATGCCACAGTAGATGGCGCCACAATTTTTGTTTGTTCTAATTAGCTTTGCAATAGTTATTTCTATTTTAACATGAATGTTAATATTTTCAACTGGATATCATACAGAACAATGTTAAGAGTATACACGGGCTGGTCTTTTATTTCATACGTATTTTCATTATTCTTTAACAAATATGAACATAAGTTTGGCATATTAACTTTTTGTTGTCTTTACAAAATAGAGTTACCGAGTTCATCAATCAGTTTTTTGCTTTCAAAACAGTTCTACATAGTTATATAGAATTATTATTCTGCTTTACCTACAAAATATCTGATTGCGATTACATCTAATTTTTAAAAATTGTTTATAATTACTAAAGCATTATTCACATAAATACAAAATTGCACTTTTTAAATTTTCCATTCAAATTTAAGAAAATATCAATTCTAAAAACTAGAATTAAAAATTTCCAATTATAAATTACAATTAATTGAATTTCAGAAAATCATATTAAAACGTCGGAAATTATAATTTTAAATTTAGAAGACATCAATTGCATCTTTAATATATAAATTTTATTCGTTAAACACAAATTGAAATTCCAAAAAAAAAAGAAAACACCAAATACCTATGTTTACATTTAAAAAATTTTTACATTTAAAAAAAATATTGACATTCAGGAGAAATTAATAGCTTTTCAGTACCGCGATTCAGTAACTTCTTTTAACGATAGTCGAATCGTTAAAAAAAGAAAATTGCAAAATTATCAGTAAAATTTTTAAACGATATTCACTATTGTTAAAGTCAGCTGTTGTTGTTATCTAACGACAACCATTTTTGTGTTGTTTATTCAATCGATAAAAACTTAAATTTGTAGGTTGGAATGTCGTCATACATAAATAAAAATCATAAAATAGTGAAAATATTTTGCTTTAATTAAAAAACTTTTTTATATAAATAAAAAAATTAAATAGCACATTCAATTCATTATTTCATTTTCAAATAAATACACAGAAATATTAGTAAAAATATAAAGATATTAAACATAAACATAAAATCATCCTGTCAAACACGAAGTAATTTGTTTTTTCTATTCTTCTTTATGTTTTTCGCTTATTTTACAAGAGATGCCACTCGTTTACAATTTAAATAAATAGAAAAATAGATTTGTCGACTGTCGTTAAGATGTATGTACTTAGTGAATCACTTAATCCTTAGTGCAAACAACAATAGCTGTCGATATATTTTGCGATTGTCGGATCGTTGAAATTTACATAATCGCACTACAGAAAACATAAATTTAAATTCAGTGAATTTTAGAACACATCAAATGATATTTAAGAATTGCGAACATAAAAACTGTTACATAAATAAACGCAATTTGATGGGAATGTTATTTTTTATATATAAATTTCCACAATTTTTTTTGGATGAAAATTTGAAGTTTTTCAGAAAATAAAGAGAACAAATTATTTTATTTAAAATGTTTGGGACATTTGGTTTTTTGCGTTTGGTATCCCTAATTTGAATATTTATTATTATAAATTTATTCTCTATGTTTTCCAAATATGGCAATATTTTAATAAAAAAATTTAGAGTTTTTGTTTTGGTTATTATTTTGTTACTCCATCCGACCTATATGGCCGCAATGAAGAAATATTTGGCCAGTTAAAAGAAACTATACAGCCATCTCCAATTAGCACGATTTAATGCATATAGCCACCCTCCACAACCATTACCTTTGCAATGGAGGTTAGGGCGAGCTATTTAATTAGCAAAAACTAAATTAAACGAGAAGTTATTTCATATAACCGGAAACGCATGCATATAGGAAACGCATGCATATTTTTCCAATATTTTGTTTACATTTATCATCAATACTCAAACCGAGGTGGAGGGTATCAAAGATTCGGCACAGCCGAATTTAACACTCTTGCTTGTTTTTTTTTTAATTCTAATGCATTGCTGGTTTCTTTAATTGTTGGAGAATAATATTTCAAAGACGTATTGCAGATATAAAAAATTTCCATTCGGATATCAATGTATGATGACTAAATTGAACTAAATTTCTATTTCTTCTGAGTTGACTAAATCTCAAACGATTACAAAGATGACTAGGCTCTCGGGTTATTATAATTTTGTGAAGAAATATTAAAGTTCTTATTTTTAGCAGGTCTTCGCACAGCTCACCACATATTGTCCTAGAGTAAGGAGTTATATTGAGATAATCTCCATTAGTTCTATAATTACTGAGACCATAAACGTATCTTGCAATGTTATTCTAAGTAACATTTAATTTTGATTTGCTGGCGCCATCACAACTCACATTCGTAGGTAATCGTAGGAATCAGATACGTTTTAGAAAACAGTAACGTTATTTTTATTTGTGTGTAATATTGCGTAGGCCAAAGTGTTTTGAGCATCCTGTTTGTTTTGCCACAGGCAGCTATTACGTGACCTGACCAAGTGAGAGTGTTATTAAATATGATACCAAGATTTTTTGCTTTAGTAACCGTTTCAATTTGTTGGTTGTTAATACAAACAATGGGACTTTCAATAATTTTCTTTGTCCTTTTATGTATAACGATACATTTGGATTTTTTAGAATTTAAACTTAAATCATTCACATCCGCCCAGAGAGAAACACGCTGTAGGTCATAATTTAATTTCGCAGTACATTGTTCAATGTTTCCTTGTTTATCAGCATACATTCTAATGTTGAAGTGGAAAAACTGTTCAGGAAGATCATTTGCATAGATGGAAAAGAGGACAGGACCGAGAATAGAGCCCTGTGGAACACCCCTGATAACGGGAAGAAAGGTTGAGGTTGTTAATGGTGTTATTTCAACAACTACACTCGATCCTTTAGATATGACTCAATTAATTTGGTAGATGTTGAGGAAAAATTCATGAAGATTTTAAATACCGATCGACTCGGAATCACTATTTGAGTCGAATTAGCGATGTCTGTCCGCCCGTCCATCCGTCTGTGTGTCCATGTAAACGTTGTAATCAAACTACAGGTCGCAAATATGAATATTTTTTAATGAAATTTGGTACATAAGCTTATATCGGGCATAGGACAAACGCTATTTGCAAAAATCGGCGCATGTTCAGACTTAGTCCCCATACAAATAACCCCAATCAGACCGACTAAAATTGTTGTAGATGATGTGTATTATAGGGTACGTTCGTAAATGCAGTAAATATGTACTACATCACTGCGGCAGTTATGCCAAGTTTTGTTGCTGATCCGTGATCAGTTGTTGCAGATGCTTTGTTACTGCTCAACAATTGCACGGAGTTTGCTTTTTAGAACGTTTTGCAAAAGATAAAAAACATGTTCACCACAATAACATTAACAAATATTATTGAAGATCTTGATTCTAAAAATGGCAATTTTTTTTAAACTTATAAGAATAGAATTAAAAGAAAGATGACACGAACTTTAGTTATTAGAAATCAATTAAAACGAAAAAGAAGGCGGATTCCTAAAATACAAAATTACTTTGAAATAATAAAACGATATTATTTAAATTTGTATTAAAAATTTTTATATAATGCACTACTTACTCTTCCATTCTACATCAATGTTTAATTTTTTTTAACTTCGCGCTCTATTGCATCAGTATTTAAAATGATGCCATAGTTGCAAAAATTTGCGGCAGCACTGTCAATTGTTTGCATAAAATAACTTTTGACGGAAAACAGTGCTGCCAAGTGATGCTTTTTTGAACGTTTTACTTTTATTATGCTGCAGTGATGCATAACTACTGCATTTACGAACGTACCCATACCCACTAATCAGTAGTCCAAACACAAACCATGTCAACATTTTTAGTCATAGCCGTCATATAAAGTTGATTCCCAATCTTCACTTAAATCTTTTAAAATACAAAAATATTGCATAGTCGGGGGTCACACAAGGCAATTTTTATTGCGCAACTTTTTGGCAATTCTCTTTTGAACCTGCTTTTATGTCCACACACGACAATTTCTTCGGCAATTTTACTGTTTGTTTTGCTTTTATTTTCTTATAATTTGACATTTGTGCTCTAGTCCCGATCCAAATATTCTTTGCATTTAACATAATAAATGCAATGGTTTTCCTCAACCAAAGTTATTAATTTTTCAATTAAGTCCCGATTCCATTTAAACGCCATTTTAATAAAGTAAACAATAATTACGAATTATTCACACTAAGAAGCGAAACACCGAATGAAAAGAAATGTCAAATATTCAACCAAAAAAAAAAGCGAATGAGAGAATTGCTTGAAATAGCCGAGAACCGGCAATTATTTTTCCCTTTTTATTCTCCTCACCGCAAACATCTATAAACTCAAGAATTGCGCAACTAAAATCGTCGTGTGTGAACTGCGACATAGAATTTTATCAAATTTGGTTTATATACATATGTTTCTGATAAAATAAAGTGACTTTACTAAATATGGTCATGATCGATCCACAGCTAAGTTGGAAGGTTTCCATGGTATCGTCGTGACAGAAAATTTCAGTTACAATTATCGTGCGTGCAATATTATAAAATGTCTTAAAAGTATCAGTAAATATAAGATCATCTACGACGATTTGGCCAACTGGGTATCCTAAAGCAAAAGTTTGTGTGTATGTTTGTAGTCTAGAGGAAATTTCTTTAGTGTCTTACTGTATATCGGAAGGAAGAATAGACAATATTTTTTAATCAAATGGGCGTGGCTATTCACATGCAATATAAATTTTGAATATCAAATATCTAACGTATTATAAAAAGTAGACCTCGGAATTTTGAATATTTTTCTTTTTTCATCCTATTGACACCATGTTTTGTATTTAGGCGTTTAATTATAACAAATTTAAGTGGATATAAAAATATGCAAAATATATATAAAAAAACATATGCTATGAATATGCCAAAAATATGAAAAATATGCTTTAAAAAACATGGAAAATATGCTAAAAATATGAAACATATGCAAAATTTGAAGGATCCTTAGAAAATCCTGAAATTTGAAAATACGTAAGAACTCATAAAACTCTACTTTAAGTTGAGATACAAAAATAGCGATCATAATAGACTGAATTGTATAGAAATATTAAATTACGAATTATGTTACAAAAATACATTCTTTACAATTTTGACAAAGTTATAAGGTTATACATGTTTCTTTTTCTATCGCGCTGTCCGTTAAGAAAAAATCAAAAATAATAATAATAAAAAACTTTTTAATTGTGAAATGGTACTATAGCCTTTCGAAGAAGTGTTTTAAACAAGATGGAAGTGATTTTATTTGCATTATTTGTGAGCGAAAGTTAAAGTATTCAGTGCACCAACATTTCTGATTAATTTAAAACTACATACACACATATAAAAGCTTTAACGTTTTCAGCATCCTGCAATATCTGGTTGCAGAAATTTCAAGGCATCCAATACAATTATCGATGATATTGACAGTACATCTAGCAACATATCAAGTAACACACAGAGCAAATTTCCAGCAAAGCGTTTCAAGTCTACCTACGCGAAATACTTGTAGCGGCAAATATACCGTGGAATGTTTTAAGCAACGCCACATTCAACGCTTTAAAAAAAAATACACTTGTCAGGCGATTCCGCACGAGAGCACTCTCCGAAAATGCTGCATGTATAAGGATAATTCAGGATAACTTGAAGGAAGGCAATATTTGGATATCAGTGGACGAGACTACAAATAAGCAAGGACGATATGTCACATATTTTATTGTTAAGTAATTGAGCAAAAAAGAAGCATCAGCCTTATTTCTTCTGTCGTGCATGCAACTAGGCCAAGTAAATATCGAAACCATTTCAGATTTGTTAATGGTGGCATTGGTCACTTGTGGTCACATGCCAACGAGTCGAAAGTTTTGTTACATTTGACAGACGCGGCCGCAAATATGATTAAGGCTGGGCATAATCTGTAATTTTTACCCTAATCTTACACAGTACAACACATGATTTTGGGACTCAATTCTGACGATTGCACCTGAAAATAGCCCCAAAAATAAGAACTCCTGTATCATTAGTTTTGTCAAGTTGGCTGCCATTATAATTTAATGGCCATACGAATTTTTTTGCGCAAGGTGGATGTTTATCACTTTTTGTATATTTTAACACGTTTATAACTCGATAACCGTGCGGAATATTGCTTTTTTGTCTGGAACAAAGTTGTAGATATTGAAAAGGAGTAAAAAAAAAGCGGAACAAACCTACCCGAAAAAAGTGCATCCAGTGCCCTAAAAACTCGAATAAATGTCCTTTTCCCCATTTTTCCCCCCATTTTTACCTTTTTTGCTAAATTACTGGATTACGATTCCACAAATATGCAGTTTTTTTTTCTTTATAAATTTTATTTTGCACGAAAATAAAAATTCCGATTCATATTGCAGCTATTCTTACACAGAAAATATGAGATTTTTATTTGTTATCTATGCTTGGAAACAAAATTTAGAACATTTTCAATTATTGTCAATATCCATCCTGGTTGAAGTTGACGCATGTGATTCTGATGATCTTGTTTTTTTCGTAAGTTGTTCATATTCATGGTCTGAGTCAGCATCATCATCCGAGTTAGACGTAATATTGAAGGGCATGTTTTCTTCAGTGTGTCCACCAATTTCAGTGACATATTCATCTTCGGTGCTTTCATCTTCAAACTGCATAATTTTAGAACTCCACCAACAAAGCTCCGCAAGCAATGCGTCTAGTTTTTTGCCTTTGAACCGCTTTTCCATTGGCATGGTCCCCTGGTGGAACCTCTCTTCTTGTTCGTCCGATTCCTGAGGTAATTGTGCCAAAAAGGTATCAATGGGGGAAAATAGACATTTTTCCGATTTTTAAGGCACGGGATGCACTTGCTTCCGGTAGGTTTGTTCCGCTTTTTTTTTCTCCTATTCAATATTTACACCTTTGTTTCAGACACAAAAGAGATATTCCAGTTATTTAGCAAAAAAAACGTGAAAATGGGGAAAATGGGGGAAATGGGCATTTTTGCGATTTTTAAGGCACTGGATGCACTTTTTTCGGGTAGGTTTGTTCCGCTTTTTTCTCCTATTCAATATCTACAAAAGAGATATTCCGTACGGTTACCGAGTTATAACAGTGTTAAAATATACAAAAAGTGGTAAAAATCCACTTTGAGCAAAAAAATTCGTATGGCCATTAAATTATAATGGCAGCCAAAACTAATGATGCAGAAGTTCTTATTTTTCAGGTTACTTTCAGTTGCAATTCTCAGAATCAGTGAGTTGAAAATGTTCTAATGTGTTATTCATGTAACATGCATTGCTCATACATTGAATTTCAGCTGAATTAAAAAAGAAATTAGATGCAATAATGAAAAGAAATCCAGATTTTGAAATAATATTAAAATTAAATAGTATAATTAATATCGGAACAGAAAATGTAACGTTCATTAAACCAGTTGAATATGAAAAATGTAAATACACACCTATCACATCGTGTGTTCTAAAGCGAAGTTTCTCAGCATATAAGATGATTTTTAGTGGAAAGTGTCAAAGCCAAACAATAAAAAATACATATATTGTACAAGTAATTAATGAATAATTTGCACTTTTTTGTAATGATAATATGAAATTATTTTAACTTTTTATTTTTGTCAATTTCTAATACCAAACAAATGTAGAACAACAATAATAATATACATATATTAAATAATTAAATAACAACGAAATATCTAGTTCATGGAAATATATCTATGTTTATTAGCATTAAATTCGTTTTTTTATTTACTTTTAAGATATACACTTACTTAGCATATTTAGCATATTTTTAAAATTTTTCGCTTCTTGCGAACACTTTGAAGTGAAAAACGCGATTTTTATGAAAAAAAAATCGGCTAATTTGTTATTGTAAAATAGAAAATATTATTAGTTATGTAAAAACTACATAGTGTTCAAAATATCAAGAGTATTGGTGCAGTAGTTTTGAAGTTATGAGGTGCATGAGATTAGAGAGTTCGAAAAGGCAAAGCATTGGGGATCAATGGGATCAGAGTTACCCCGAATAGCATTGAGAATAATTCTTTTTATATTTAATGCTATACTACACCTTGAATATTATCCCTCAAAATGGAAAGTTTCACTGTTTATCATGGTACCCAAGCCAGGTAAAGATCACACAAAGGTCGATTCGTACAGGCCAATCAGTTTATTGTCAAATCTGTCAAAATTTTTCGAGAAAATAGTAGTAAAGAAGCTTACTGTACCTGTAGATCAAAATAACGTCATCCCTGCACATCAATTAGGATTTAGGTGAAGACACAGAACCATTCAGCAAGTCCACAGGTTAGTAAGCGCTATAAGAAAAGCCTTTGAAGAAAATAAGTGATGCTATGCTCTCTTTATTGATATTTCGCAAGCTTTCGATAAGATTTGACACGGGGGTCTACTCTACAAAATTAAATGGTTGTTGCCCCAAACGTGCATCAACTAATGGAAAGCTATATAATAAACATGAAATTCTCAATAAAGGAGTAAATCTTTGTAAGCCCCCCTGAGGGTCTTTTCAGATGACACGGCAATTTTGAGTAGTCACGAGGACCCTCAACGGCATCTACACAAGCGCAAAATAAAGGTTAATGAACAAAAATGGATTGTACGTTAGTTTCACGCTCAGAAGAATAAATAATCAGCAAATACCGCAACATTCTGATGTAAAATACATGAGACTTCCTCTTGACAAAATGAACACAAATAAAATAAAAACAAGTAAGCAAATTATAGTCGGTCTAGACCGACTATACGATACCCTATACCATGCGTTTAGAAACCCTATCTCTTAGGCACAACTAACTGGACATAGAAAATAAGCAAAAACCAAATTTGAGTGGGATTTTTCTTAATTTTTTTGGCTGCAGATATGAAAAAGTTCATATCGGATGCTATATCCATATGGGGACTAGGTCCAAAAATGGACCGATCCTGATCATGTTTGGTGAAGTCTCTTGTATTTTGCAAAAATATATACAAACAAAATTTGAGAAGAATCAGTGCAATATTTTTGTTTTTTAATAGATTTAAATGAAGATCGGGAAGCAGCTCTATATGGGGTCAAAGGTATCATTTTTGGACTACTCATGGATGCATGTAATGAACGCATACAAACCCAATTTGAGTAAGATCTATATGACAATTTGGATCTTATGGCAATTTATGTCGATTTCATAGGGGTAATTTGTATGGGGGCTAGGTCTGAACATGAACCGATTCTCACCAATTTCAATAGCGTTCAGCCCATGGTCGATAAAAGCTTATATGCCAAATTTCATCAATATATATTCATATTTGCGACCTGCAGTTTGTTTACAAGGTTTACATGGACACACAGACGGACGGACGGACGGACGGACATTGTTAAATCAACTCAGAAAGTGATTCTGATTCGATCGGTATAATTAAAGATGGGTCTAGGTCAAATATTTTTGGTTGTTACAAACAGCAGCACAAAGTCATTATACCCAAACCACATAGTGGTATAGGGTATAATTAGTTCAACTTACATGGATAATTAACAGAAATTCAAAGCTTGATTGTACGTTATGGATATATAATTCAATCGTGAAACCCATTTGGTGCTACTGTATACAGTTATGGGCAACCACTTCGGCATCTAATATAGAGAAAATACAGAGATGCCAATATAAGATACTAAAGTTGATTACCCGTGCCCCATGGTATGTAAGAAACTCATAATTGCATAATGAATTAAATGTACCCCTAGTTAAAATTTCAAAATTTTTCGACCTACTTGAAAAAACTAGAAATTCACCCGAATCTCTTAGCACGTGTTACATACATATGTATGTATATAAACAATGACAAAGACAAAACTTTAAATAAAGTCGACGAACTTGGTAACAGATTAAATGATGATTCAACTATAGACAAGTTCGACGACTTCTTAAATAAAATCGGACAGACTAACCAAATACGCTTAATTAATAAATATGCTTAAATTGTGAAATCAATAAATATTTTAAAATTGTGAAACTAAATAAATGGTTTCTAAATAAAGTTAAAATTGTGATATTATTAATTATTTAATAAGAGCATCATTTATTAATTTATTTAATAAAATTAATAAATGATGCAAAAACTAGTTTTAATATAATCGATTCAATAACACTAGCCAACAAGGTTTTGGACTGGAGCAACCAAATATCTTTTCTTGGGTAATTTGGTGGGCTGAATTCGAATCTGTAATTCGTTTTTCTCTATTATGTCAGGTTTTCGAGACCTAAAAAAATGCTTTTAATTGTTTTTTGGAAAAAAATCATTAGTTTATTTAAAAATCAGTGAATTTTCAAAAGTCGTTTGTATTTTGTTGGTTCGGTTTTACGTATTAGAGTCCAGCAATAGTCTCCCAGCATACTTTTATTCCAAAATCCTTGATAATTTCTTTCAATTTTCATTAAATCCTGGTGAGCACGCTCCTCTTGTTCGTCGCTCACCGCACCTAGGTTTTGTGGAAACAATCTAAATGCGAATGAAGAAAAGGCATTTTGAGTGACATTCGTGCACCTAATTCGTGATAATTTTTCAATAATTCAGCAACAATTTGTCTGTAGTTTTCACTCTTATTGTTTCCAAGAAAACTGTCCACGATGCTCTTGAAAGATATCCAGGCTACATATTATTTCACCAATAAACATTGTGACAAATTGTCATCATTCAATAGCTTTCTGATCTGAAAGTCAACAAATATGCCTTCTTTGATTTTAGCATATGAAATTTTAGGAAAAACCGCTAACAAATATTTAAATGCTGCACCATCTTTGTCCAGAGTCTTGACAAAGTTTTTAAAAGACCCAATTTTATGCGCAGCGGCGGAAGAAGAACGTCATATGGATTAATTAATGGTTTATTTGAAATGTTTTGTTTTCCTGGTGAATACTCAGTTCATTTTGGCCACCCTGTTCCAACGTAATGATGACATGTAGCGCGACTATCCCATAGACAAAGGAAATAACAATATTTTGGGAAACCTCCAGTCAACAAACCAATAACCTGAAACAGATTAATTAAAGTTATTTACGATGGTCTATACTATATATACAAAGAAATTTAAATCACACACCTTAAGGTCACCACAGATCTTCCATTTATGATCGTTGTAATTCGGTAATGTCAAAATTTCAGTCATTGATTCGTAATTTTCCTTCGTATTAATGGCATGAGCAATTGGTATGGATGGTTTTTTATTCCCATTATGCAAAAGAAGAGTCTTTAAGCTGTACTTAGAGCCATTAATAAATAATCTCCATTCAGTTTTGTCATATGGCTGGTTCATTTTTTGAAATAAACCATCAACATCAGTACAGTATAGAATAGAGTGTTTATTTTCAAAATATGCAGCCAATTCCAAGCTTCTATCTCTATACCTATAGATTGTTACTTTTGTCCCAACTGCAAGATGTTTCCACTGCTGCATGCGTGGAGCTAGTAATTCTGCGTCTTGCTTCGTTAAATGTAAATCCGGAATTAGATCATTCAGCTTAGCTTGAGTCACTAAATGGCGTTCATCATCAGCCTCATACCAACTACCACTGCTGGTGAAAGATGATTCGGACTCACTGCTCGTAGCACTGGGAATGACTGGTAATGGATCATTTGGTGGACGTTGAACTAGTTTGGAAACCGATGCGACATTCGCGTAAGTAATATTTTTTCGATTTTTCATATTGAATCCAGCAACTTTTGTTAAACAGAAATAGCAATCGGTTTGGTGGTTACTTGACTCTCTCCAAAGTACTGGAATTGAAAAATCGAAATAGATCTTCTTGCCATTTGACCACTTGTATAAAACAGCTCTGCAACTATTGCAAAACATTGTTGGTGTCCACGGTTTGTCCAAGTTTCTGACAGTAAAACCAAAATAATGTAAATATTCATATTTTAATGATTCTGATATTGCATATCTCTTTTTTCCAATCAATATTCATCACACACAAAGCAAAAATAGCTTGAATCAGTACCACATGATTTTTTTTTTTTTTTTTTTTTTTTTTTGTTAACCAACACTCAGGGAAATGCAGTGCATTGTGTTGATTTCAGAAAAATAGGTTATGGGAAGGAGGAAAGAGGGGGTAGTGTTTGTGGATATTTGACTTAAATTTTATTAGACTATAACTGTCAGGAAAGACCTCTGCGGGGAGTTTATTCCACATACGGCTAGTTCGACTGATAAACGAATTCTCTCTGTAATGCGTTGTGCGGTCAACTGGACAATAGACTACAAACGGATGTGAGCGGGTAGAGCGAACCGAAACTCGGGCACTTGGAATAAGTTCGCTAATCTCAGAAGAACATTTCCCATGGTAATATCTATAGAACAGTGCTACACAACCCACATTCCGACGGTGTTCCAATGAATCAATAGAATTGGATACCCTACTGTCATTGATGAGCGCCAACGCCCTCCTTTGCACATGGTCCAGTAGCTCCAAAATAGACTTTGAAGCCCCTGCCCATATATGGTAGTTGTATTCCATTTTCGGCCGGATGTAAGTGGTATTGATTTTAAGGAGATCAGAAGGAATGAATTAATTTCTACACCGTTTTAGAAAACCAAGACACTTGAATGCTTCTTTCGACACTTGAAAAACATGCTCGTTCCAACGAACATCACATTGAATACTCATGCCCAGAACGTCAAGAGTATCCGATTCCCCAATACCTATACCACCCATATATACAGATGACATTGTTGATTCCATAGCCCATTGAGTCTTCAGCGCATTAAAATCAACCCTATTCGCTTTACCCCACTCGGAGATTGTTAAGAGGTCTTGATTGAGTGTGTCATTCATTGTCCGCCTTTTGCCCCCCAACCTCCAAGAGGCTTGGCCTACAATTAAAGGAAAATGAATGACAAATGCTGCTGTCATCTGCGAAAGAGTATATAGAGTTAAAAGTTTGGCCAAGAAGGTCGTTCAGAAAGATAAGGAAAAGAGAAGGAGAAAGAACGGAACCTTGGGGTACCCCTGAATTAAGCTGAAACTCATTAGATGAGACCCCATCAATAACAACACGTATTGTTCGGTCTCTGAGAAAACTCGGTAAAAATCGAGAGTCATTACCGACCCCAAATGCAATAAGCTTTGATATCAATGCACCGTGCCATACACGATCGAATGCCTTGGAGATATTCAAAGCAACCACTTTACTTTCGCCAAAATTGCGAATGGATCGACTCCAGCGCTCAAAAAGTAGAGCTAACAGGTCTCCCGTGGAACGATTTCTACGGAAGCCATACTGTCGTTCATTAAGAAGTGAGTTGGCCTCTAGGTAGTTCACAATGTGGAAATTGATCATGCTCTCCATCACCTTTGAAAGCAGAGCAGATTGCAATTGGACGGTAATTTTCAGGGTTATTAGCCGCACCCTTTTTAGAGATTGGCTGGACATTAGTAACCTTCCAGCAAGAGGGAAAGACTCCCGCACGATACGAAAGGCTGAAAAGGTTGGCCAATGGACTGGCTAGCGTCGAAGAACACTGTTTCAGCACCAGTGCTGGTATACCATCCGGTCCCGGAGACTTATTAATGTTGAGATCCGAAAGAACCCTTTTAACTGCACGTACTCGGAAGAATATTTTAGGCATAGTACAAGATACTCTTTCGAGTTCGGGCAGTGGTTGATCGCTATCCGGCAAAAATTAATTTTTTGCAAAAAGTTCAGCTAAAAGGTTAGCCTTATCAACCGGGTCAGTGAATATTTGGTCATTCATTATAAGAGTTGGGATAGCAGAACTAGCATTATTCTTACTCTTTTAACAAATGACCAAAAGCTCTTGCTGCCCCGAGGAGCAGAAAGAACTGATCGTGAAGAAACTTTTCGCGCCTTAGTATTTTGGCACATTCATTTCTCGCCTGTTTGCGTAGCAGTTCAGTGACGGAATTTTTATTTTCACGCCAAAGTCTGAATGCTTCCTCTCTGGATCTGACTGCATCTCTGCAAGTCTGGTTAAACCAAGATTTTTGATTAGGTTTAGCCGAAATGCGCTTTGATGGAATGAATAATCTCATACCAAGCACTATTATTTTTTTCACCGTTATCGCAGCAGCATCAACATTATTATCTAGGAAACAAAGTTTCCAGTTGAAATGCTTGAAGAAATCGTTGAGCTCGGCCCAACGAGCCTTTTCGTAAATGAAAACTGAGCGTTTCATAGCTGGTGTTGATCTCCCTGACATGCTTAAACGCTACTATTATGAAGATTTAGAATGAATGTGGGCTTCTGTCAAATTAATAATTGTGAAATGGTAGTGTCAGTATTGTCAGCATGCGATAAAAAATGAACAAGACGTGATAACCCAATTTTGAAGCCAGATTTGAATTCAGCGCACCCAGTTTAGTTAAAAAACATGTTTCGTTTCTGCATTCAATTTTTTTTTTTTTTTATTTTGTAGACCAGTGTAATTGTAAAAATTAGTTTTGTTCTAGACTTTAATTATAATTGTCGTGTTATGAAATATATGAAGATTTTTTTGCTCCCTTTATCTTAACTCGTGGTGTCTGCTTTCCGGGAAAACTTTGTATCGATTTTAAGCCTTTTCCCGTAATCCAATCCAGCTAAAACTTTGCAGGCAGACTCGTGGGGAAGATAAAAATGATTTAACAAATTTTATTTGTCAAAGAATTTTTGATTTTTGACATAGAAATTTTTCTAGACGTGTTTCATTTTCAGTCAATCAATTATTTATTTACATAATGGTAAACTTAATTTATAAAGAAATGGAGTATAGTAAAAACTTGGTTTTTATGGGTTAGCTTTTTTAAGACTCGAAATTTATAAACTAATTTTAAAATTCACCTGATCTTCTCAGCAATCGCATACACCTACGCCTAAGACGGAGAGAGTCTGCAGATTTCATAATAAATGTTCGAAGTAATCTAAGCTAATGAATATTTATTTATTTTAAATTTCTTCTGGCACTGCACTATAGGTCAAATGACTGCTTTTTCTGTTCAAAATTAGTAACAGCTAAATTATTGCATTATTTGAAGGGAAATTTAAATAAAATCGAAGGTAAGGTATAACGGAAACAAAATTTATAAAAACAAACGTACGTAGCTATCTTGCTCTTCTTTTATATAAAAATGGATGTATGTACATATGTTACGTATGGACTCCGAAATGACTGGACCAATCCTGAGTAAATTTTCAGAGAATATTACAATAGCCTGGCGGGTTAAACTGTGAAGTCATATTTTTTATTTTTGTTCTGCGGGCGGAGGAGCGTGGTAAAATCAAATTTTAATATTGTACCTAGATATCTGCTAAAACTTTCGAGGGAGTTCGTGCTTTACTTTTGTCCGACACTGTGTATTAAAATTTAGATACGATATAAAAAACAGATGTTTTCTTAGGACCAGCAACGCGGACCGGGCCCATCTAGTAAAAACATATTCATTGTTTTTGTTTATATTTATTATTTTAATCGGGTTTTATGGAAATTTAAAATACAACTTGGTACAAAGTACGCAAAAACAATAAGCTTGCAAAGGCAAAAAAAAACACAAAAAACTTTAATTTTTTAATAATCATTTTAATCTTCAGTTTCATTCCTCAAACATAAATTATTTTATACATCCACGGATGTTGGGGATAAAATTTCATTTTTATTGTTTTCTTCATCTTCGATGATGTCTTCAGTTGGGCTCTCAATGCTCAACAACTCGATAGCTTCAGGTGAAAAGCGTAAAAGCTTCTGATGTCGCACGCGTCTGCTTTAATATTTTTATGAGATACGGGGATCGGACGTATCAGCAGCTCTGTTAAATATGTCAAAAAGATTATTATTATCATTATTATTTTTGAATGCCTTGTGGGGCTTGCTAAAGATCCTTTAAGAAGCGCCGCTAAGACGGCATTTCCTTGTTTTCGAGCTGTCATTGCTGCCGCACGAACCAATAAGTCAGTTCCATTATTTATTCCGCTTGAAAGATTGGCTGCTGCTTTCCCCTTTCCATACTCAGACTTTTCGCAAAATTGAAGTTGAAGACGTCCAAGAGCAGAAAACGTCATTTTGCCAGATGTATTTTTATTTTCGAAGCTTATTTCAGCGTTAAGCCAAGTGACATATTCACTTCGAAACTTTTCATCCTTTTTGTATTTCCCAATACTTTTACCATATTTCGCCCACATTTCTGATACGTTTTTATGGAAAAGTCGCACTTTTCTTGTAATACATTTGGCGCAGTCATCGGAAATTTAGTCCTTACCAATTTTGTCGACTATAAAATGCACAAGTTTATTCTGCTTTTCTTGCCTTGAATCTTCGTTGAGCGAAATTTAAAACAACTTCGCTTTTTTGAAAATGCAATAACATAAGAAAATATGGTATTATTCGAAAACGGCTAAAAATGGGTATTTGATGTAAATGGAAATTGATTCATAACATTTTAATATATTCATTTCTGGTTGCATTCAATCCGCCGAACTTCGTCGAAATTTTAAAAGCTCCCACGAAGTTACATTTTGAAAACAATCGGAGCACTTTTTAGATTATGTTAAAAAAGTCTCTTTATTTCGAGCAAATCAAACAAAATTACAAAATTTTTTGGACAAAAAACATTAGGTAATACTTAATTTATTGTTTTCCATTTTCATTTTCTTCTTTATAATTCGAGAAATTATTTTAATAAGCAGTTGAATCTTTGAAAGCAATACGGCTATGCAAAAAAATTTATAAAGAGATTACAAAGCAATGACTTTGCGTGTTGTCAAACGTCATTTAATATTTATCAATAACAAAGAGCTTACTTAGTTGGCTTAGAGTATTCCCTACAAAGTAGCATTAAAAAAAGTGGAATATTTGCATTTGAGAAATTGGATTTTAACACAGTTTTGGCAGTCGTTTAACCTATAGTGCACTTGGCCGGATTTAATATTTTAAGTATTAGTTCTAGGATTTGAATAATTATTGTTAGTTCACTATGTGAAGGTCCAATAAATAAGTTCATGAAAAAAGAATAATTGGATGGTTGCGGTCGCCGTATGACACAAAGACATCCATATTTTCAAACAAAACATCATTGAACATGGTCCGGTAACGACGTCCATTGACAGTAACGCGAGTTCCAGCTTAATTTATGAAGAAATTAGGCCCGATGATGCTAGCAGCGCACGCCCTTAGCACAAAAGAGGTTGCAAAAATCCAAAATTTCATGTGCGCTTACGATATTTTGAATAAACTCATCTTGTAGGAAATTGTTCAAAGATTACAAATTTGCTACTTTCAATAAAATCAGGATTTTAGGTACCAAACGGTACCTATCAGGTAATAGATCAGAAAATAAGCATAATACCTGAATTAGTCTATGACTGAAAGTTGGCGTGACAAGTGCTCTAGTGGCGAAAATTATTTGTGACACTCTAAAAACATTTGAACGCCATGGAATCTGCTTCAGAGGAACTTGATATTTTTTGAAAATAATGAGGCAGTAACTCGAATCACTGGAATTAACAAATCATTAAAAGATTGGGAATGATGTTGAATGTTTTAAACTGCAAAGAAAATGTTAATTCTACAAAATATGAAGAATATGATTCGAAAATTGCATCACTTTTGGCGGATATGTATCCACTGAAGAAATTGACCCCGACAGTCCATAAAATATTGGCGCATGGCAAAGATATATTGAATATCAGTCTTTGCCAAGAGAGCTTTCCGAAGAAGCTCAGGAGTCCTTCAACAAATTTTTATAAAAAATATAGAAGATCGATCACGTTCAAAACATCAAGGGTGAGGCAAAATGTGAAGTCACGAAAAGAGTTAGAATCCAATAATTATAGTTCAGAAATGATTAGTCTATTAGATATACCTGCTGTTATGAATTGTGATTATTATTTTGAAGCAATTTAAAAAAATTAAATTCGAAAAATCTTAATTTTTTATTTATGGATAATAATTTTAAAACATAAAAACCTTGAAAAATAAACATAAAAAATATAAAATGGTTAAAAATCATGTTTTTTATTTAACATAGACATGATTTTTTTCATGCCGTTAACAAATTTTAACTTTGATAACCCATAAGTAAGCATCTAGAAGGCATAGCATCTGGTTCAAACAATTATTTTATAGGTTGGATAATTATTTATCATATGCCTTTTAATTCAATTGGGTCAAAAGTTATGTTTTTTGCAATGAAAAAACTCAAATGGCGCCACTGTGCAGCGTATAAACCGCACCAAACCGTGCAGTTTACATCGTTCTGTCTAGTTCAATGAGTAATAATCACGTCAATGTCTTATTATCTATTGACAGGGTTAATCATAACATTCTACATACCCAAGCTTTTTACGAAATTACGGCTTTCGCCTTCTTCATGTAAACTCTTTTTTTCTTATCTTAATGCTAGAAATCCATACGTTTCCAATAATCAAAATATTTATAATACCTTACCTGTCAAGACTAGAGCTTTTCAGGCAGCAGAACCCAGCCCTCGAAATTCGAGTGCAAATTCTAGGAAATTTTATTTTATCATTCAATTTATTTCTTTCAATGTTTTTTTAAATATTTAATTCATTAAGTTTATTTCATTATACATATTTGTTGAACACACATAAATAAAGGCCACCTTGAATGACACCTAAAGGTATTATAATTTTTGGCAAATCACAATTCAACACAGAGTATGTGTTATGCAATTATTGTAATGAAATCTGTACGTTAACTTTCGTGGTGCATAATGTAAAGTTGATTATGCACGCATAACTCTCCTCAAACTCAACGTATTTAAGCAGTTAATAGCTCAAAAGAAAGAGCTTGATCCACTGAGTTTTCTGAGAGGGAAACGATCAAGATCCATTCCATTCGAATTGCTTGAGTGAATGTGTCCCATAAGAAATGTACAGGGAAGAATCGCGTTTGAGTATAACTTGAGTAAGGTGGGAGTTGAGTAAATTTCAAAGATTGATGACATATGTGTGTCTAAATACCTTTCATTAAAAAAAAAAATCATGTGAGTCCGATCACAAGGAAGATGTGTAAACATCTAAAAATTAAAGCATTTTTTATTTACGTTGTGCTGAACGCTATTGAAATTGGTGAGAATCGGTCCATGTTCAGACCTAGTCCCCATACAAATGACCGGCATGTTTCCCTTAATGATCCATCATGTGTAGTAATGTTTCATGTCCAAATTTATGTTTCAATTTAGGTTCGTCAAAAATCAAATTATTTTGATATTTTATGTTTCCAACCTGAATGTTCCACGGCTGCATCAATGTTTACTGTTTTTGCTCTATTATTTAATTGAGAGCAGTGCTGTAATGTTGTTTTGTATATCGGACTAAAGAAAATAAAAGACAAAAATGGAGAACATTTAAGATAATGAAAATTTTAAGAATTTTATTAATAATAATGAATACTGATAATTGAAATTTTAAGAATTTTATAAACTAATATAAAAATGTATAAATTTTTATAAATTTTTGAAAATTTTATAGCTGAATATAAAATTTATTTTCTTCCGCATATATTTGTTTAATATGTACTAATATATTCAATTTTAAAAATTTTATAAATAATAATGATAATGAAAATTTTAAGTATTTTATAAACTAATATAAAAATATAGAAATTTTTATAAATTTTTGCAAATTTTATAGCTAAATATAAAATTTATTTTCTTCCACATATAGTTCTTTAGTATGTACTAATATATTCAATAAACAAACGGAATTGATGTTTCCATCGTCTGTATTAAAAAAAAAAAATGGTAACATGTTTTTTTCGCATGTTTTTGTTTATGTTCCATCGTGGGTGCTCAGCATAATATTTGGTTAGCCTTAATTAAAAATAGTTAGCATTGGCTTATGGTAACTAAAATACGATATATACATTTTTGACTCAACTGTATTTAAAATCTATGGAAAACTGCATCTATAGTAGTGGAATTATTAGTTGTGGGGGTATCTGGGGAATTGTTCATACATAAAAAAATACTAATTTTAGTACAAAAATACTGCCATACTGCAAAATATAAGAACGTTTTCCAAATAAGAAAACGCATAGGAAAATCGTATCATAAAAAAATATGCAAGGGGCAAATCGTCGCATTCAATATCGAATAAAATCAGTCGAAATTGCATATTTTGGTTTATTATTTAAAGAAGACGGACAATCGTCAGACCTCGTTCCACTTTTACTATTAACTATGGATAATAACTTGCTATCTGTGACAGAGTTAAATTACGCTTTGTATATTATTTGGGATTGAAAAATTTCGATAATGAATGCGACGATTCGACCCCAGATATTTGTAAAGTGTGAAATTGGTTTAAAATCACGTGATTTTACTAAAAACCTTTTTAAACTCTACTACCGGTTACATGTGCTTATTATTTTATTTATTTATTAAAAATAATATTAAATGCAGTGATAATTGTTAAATATATATATAATAAGTTGTAGTGTTACGAATAACTTTAAATGATTGAGAAAATTAATTATAAATTTTTATAAAAATAAATGTTTAATAAAATAGCAACATTCTATATGGAATACCGAAATTAAGCCCGTTTTAGAAAAAAACGTTTTTATAACGCTATTCGCTCCCTGATTTTATCTCCTTACACTTCATTTTGTCTCCAAACACTTCCAATAAAGTGTGCCTTCATTTTATCTCCAAACACTTACTTTTGCCTAGGCTATTAATATTATAGATTTATTGTATTATTGTATTATTTAAAAAAAAATTGTTTTATTATGAAAAATAGTAATAACTACTAAAAATGTTTATTAATGAAAGTTGTCAACATATAATTGTGTCAATATTACTATATTGAAAAAAGAAAAAAACAGAAAAAACATTTCCAAATAGAGTAAAGATGCGGTTTTCTTTAGAACTCAAATAAAACTAAACAAAATACCGAAATATTTTGGTGCAATTCTGGAAATCATTGCGGTTTGTGAATAAAAACATCTGTTCAAGCAGTAAGCGCTATCTACATGTGTATAGCAAGCAACTGCTATGTTTGTCATACTTGATGGTTGCAGTTGTATGCTATACATTCATGGCGCTTTCTGTTGGTTGATGAATCAGCTAAATAATTGTAGCTTCCATTTCCGTAAATAGTTCCGCTTCCGTAAGGGCAGTTTGTGATTTTTACCCCCCTGATCGCATAGATGTTTACACATCAAAAATGAAGGAAATCGGCCGGATAGAACGGCCAGACGGACTGACTTTAGTTTTCATAACTTTTTTTTAATATATAAGATTAATGAAATTTTTAGTTGTTTTAATTTTAAGTATGTATTCCTTTTGCTTATTCAGCTAATTTGTTGTTTTAGTGGTGAGAAACAATTTGCAGATGTTCCTGAGCAGATGATTACTTTTTGCCTCTCTTCTATATCCAATTGAATGGCTGATAATAAATTTTCATTAATATTTTTAAAACTAAGGCAATGTTTTTTGGTCCCCTTTACCTAATGTAGACATTTAATTTGAGTATAAGATATTCTGTCTGGGTATATGGTTGTATAATAAATTGAAATTTGATAAGCATATAAGTTATATGACTTCAAGGTTCAAGCGTTCATTAAGAAAGTTAAACATCAATATCATTTTAACTTTTCATATCAAGGTCGTGATTATTCATTCATTTGTTATGTCTTCATTTCTGTATGGCATTGAAGTTTACAGTGGGACATTTGGAAGCCATCAGAAAAGACTTATATTTTAAAACATATAGGAACTCATAATCATGTACAAGGGCGCCTTGATAACTCAGTGGCTACTTGAATAATATTTTGAGATAGAAGAGGGTTCTAACCTCACGGCCGCTATGATTTATATATGCTTTCTTCTTCTCTGCCACGCACTATTAATAAATAATATTATAATTTTAATATAAATTATAATATTAATTAATATTATTATAATTTTAATATATTTTATAATATTAAGTAGTGAGATCGAAAAAATCTTAACAATTGTTTTCCGCTTAACTTTTTTCGCAAGCATTATATATACATATATATATATGTTCCCGTCATTCCTATAAGGAGCATGGGGCCTCAATAAACACGTTCCAATATGATATATCTTGGGCGAAGAATTTTATTTATCCCCAACTTCTGTTCATGGCTGCAGCTTCGATGTCGATTTGTCTACATGGCGGCGACAGGTCTCCCTCTTCTACGGTTGCCTTGCGGATTCCTGTCGATGGTATTTCTAGTAATGTCTTTTGATGGCCTATGTAGGATGTGGCCGATCCAGTTCCATAACGTTTGGCCAGAAGATACGCATTATTCTGCAGAGGCAGTGGTTAGTAAGCACTTGCATTTTCTAGATATCTCAGGGTGCAGCATACCATGTTCGAATGCCTAGAGTTGGATTGATTTCACGTTTGTATCGAATATCTAAAGTTTCACTCGGCGGGAAAGAATACGCGAACTCCATACGGATTTCAACCGATCGCAGTTTTGTCTTGCTTTTATAGCACGTTTTTCCGTATCGTCTTTATAACCACCAGATTTTGTTATAATGCTTCAATTCGTGGTTATTCATATGGAATGTTTCCAGTCTTGCTTCATCAATACGCGATGTTTTTATTCAGCCCAGCATTTTCTTTGATATCCAAATTGTTTTTGGCTGTCATCCTCGGAGTTGTGTGTCATAATACTGATATCGTCTGCGTAATCTAGGTCACTTAAGCTGACAACCTACAGGATTCGGCAGGTTGCCTGATGATATAAACTTTGAAACAGATAGATTAGATTTGTTGGGATTTCTTTGCATTATGAAGCACTCCATATGACGTTGTAATCCAATGTATCAAATGCATTTGCCATGGTCAATGCAGGACTAATATATGTGGGTCGGCTTTTATTAGTTTAGGTGAAATGCCATCTAAGCCTGAGGCCTCGTTGTTCTTGAGTGATCTTATTGCATTAACAACAATGTTAATGTTTACATTGTGCGTTATGCAATTGCACCTTAGTTGGGCGCTGACAGTTCGCGTTGGAAAAGTATTGGACTCAAATTCTTCCCAGACAACCATTTGTTCGTTCACAGACGTAATAAGGTGGCCATTATCATTTTTCAGAGGTAGAAGTATAGATGTTAGACAATTCCTTAAAAGCTCTATAGCGCTGGATCTGTGGGTATCAACTGTGGCTTGAATTCGTTAGACCAATTGCGTTTGTCTTGCCGTGGCCAAACATTTGCCGTCAAACTATTTCCAATGTTATTAAAAACTATCAGAAGAATTTGACCATTAATAGGAAACATATTTCGGAAAGAAAGGGAAAGGTGCACAAAAAATTAAGAGGCCAAAAACAGAGCACGGAAATTGAAGTCGTAAAAACATACTCCTGCTGCGTGATTGACGACAAAACGATTGTACGGCAGTTTTTCGAAGATACGTTTAGGACCCAAAAGTAGACGAAATTTCCAAAAAAAAAAGACTTCTTTGCAAAAGAAGCAAGCATTTGTTACGACGGGCTCTCTAAATACCAACATTTTCGTTAAGGAGTGTTTGCAAAGAAGACTACTTCCTTTCATAAGCCAACATAATTCTTGGACCGATTTGGCATGATAAGAAAGCTCTTGATTTATATAAGAACAATAACGTGGTTTTTACCATGACTTGCAAATGCTTCAAACTGTCCGGAGCTTACGTCAGTGAAGAGAGATAACGCACTCTTTGTGAAAAGGGTGTTGAAGAGCACATAAGCACGTTCTCTGTTGGGCATCAACCTCGAGATTAGACGCTATTGAGGTCCAAAATACATTCTTAAATGTCAACAGCAAGATATCTTATTGTCACTTAATGATTTTTCAGCAGCAAATCTTTGATTTTCTTGTTTGTTCTTCTTTATCAGTAGATGTTTTTTTCTCGTCCGGAGCGCTTTTTTTTCTTCAATACTTCTCTGCCTACTTGTAACTGTTTGTATCAGTTGTATACTTTTTTTTCGCCAACGCCTGGTCACCGAAGGCCTCCTGCAATATCCTTAATGTTTCTGTGGCAGAAATTTTATTTCCCAAACAAAATTTAATGGACATTGCTAAAATCGTCAAATTACTTTTAGTTGTTTACAAAGAGGATCGTCACTATTGAACCATGGAAGATATTGATATGCAATTTGGCACAGATGGCTAATGACTACAAACCTGAAAAACATAAACCCGCCAAGTTGAAGAGTAAATTTTCATTTGAGCACAGTGTTATATAAGGATGCTTCACTTGCCAAATCGATTAACTGCAGTTTTATATTTATGAAAATTTTAGCACTTGATAGAAGGAATAACGCCATCGAACCTCTTTATCATTATAGAAATTTGTTTTGAATATAAACAGTTAGCCGTCAATCGAACGCCTTGACATTAAAATTTTCATAAATCAGAAAGCGGAGATAATCGATTTGGCAAGTGAGGCATTCATATTATGATGTCTTTTTCAAGATTATTGGCAACAATCGAAAGTTGCCTTAGACGGCAAAATGAACCACTTGATTCGCTGTCTGAATCACGATTGCGAACCTTGGTGTTCAGACGAGTTTCATTTTGACGTTTATATTTGTTGTGCAAATATTTGAAGACATCCTTCTGCACTTCTCGTTTCACTATTTAATTTTTTCCATTTTTATTTGAATATATATATGTAAATATATACTTTTTATTTGTTAAATGTTTCTATTTATTTTATTGCACACATTAATTTTTTGTTTTTTTTTCTTTGTTTATATATTTTTGACAGCTAGTTCAGATAAACTAGCGATCATTTCTTATCATACTTGGAGATGACACTCAATGTTTCTAGGTTCACAACTAGGTTCATTTTAAACCAAGTAGATTCGCTCCCAAAATTTTGTATGACGAATCATGTAGATTCAATCATGATTCGGGCACGAACCGTGAATGAGAGAGCGAACCGCGAATCTTGCTGTCCGTGTGAACATAGCATTAGATTAAAAAAATTCTCATTTTACCTTCAAATCTGGCAGCCATGAGTTTAATTTCATTCTTTAGTTAATCGTTCGTTAAACTTCGAATTATATTTTTGACTTGTTATCAATTTCGTTTCTAATCTTAGTTAAGTAATATAATTGGCCCGTACAAAGAAACTACACAAAATACATGTTAAACAAAAATGCGTGTGTTGTTTTAAACAAATATTTGTTATTTACAAGTAAGAAAGTCGGCCTAGGCCGACTATATGATACCCTTCACCATTACATCCAAAGCCGGCTTTAAGTCGCACAACTTGGGCCTCTTTGCACATGGAATATAATCAAACATACACACTAATGAAGCATATGCTACAAACACAACGACCACAACAACAAGAACAATTGCAGCTATCTCACACAAGAAACATAATTTTGAATAACAACAATAACAAAAACTTAGAAAAATCATATATAAAATTTTTTTTTTAATTTTCAGTTTTGCGGGACTTATTAAACTGATTCTGATTATTTTAAATACCAACCTGCTCAGAAAATCTGTGAATCATTTTCAATAAAAACAAGTAAGAAAATTATAGTCGGTCTAGACCGAATATACGATACCCTATACCAGGCGTTTAGAGACCCTATCTCTTAGGTCCAACAAATTAGATATAGAAAATAAGCATAAACCAAATTTGAGTGACATTTTTATTAATTTTTTTGGCTGCAGATATGAAAAAGTCATATCGGATGCTATATTTATATGGACCGATCCTGACCATATTCGGTAAAGTAACTTATATTTTCAAAAAATATATATAAACCAAATTTGAGAAAAATCTGTGTAATATTTTTTGTTTTTTGATAGATTTAAGTAAAGATCGGGAATCAGCTCTATATGGGGCCTATGACTAAGAATTGTCCTATAGGGATTATTTTTCGACTACTGATTAATGGATGTAGTAAACACATACAAACCCAATTTGACGGAGATCTATATGTTAATTTGGATCTTATGGCAATTTATGTCGATTTCATAGGGGTCATTTGTATGGGGACTAGGTCTGAACATGGACCGATTCTCACCAATTTCAATAGCATTCATCCTATGGCCGATAAAGGCTTATATACCGAATTTCATCAAAATATATTCATATTCGCGACCTGTAGTTTGATTACAAGGTTTACATGAACACACAGACGGACGGACGGACATCGCTAAATCGAGATAGAAAGTGATTCTGATTCGATCGGTATAATAAAATATGGGTCTATGTGATATATTTTTGGTAGTTACAAACAGCACATAGTGGTTTGGGTATAATGAGCAACCCAGCTGACCTATTCAGCGCGTGATCGTGAATTCCACGGACGAACAAACGGACATCGCTATATAAACTCCACTTGTTATAAGGATCAAGAATATATATATTTCATGAGGTCCATACTTTTTTTTCTAATTATTACAAACGGAATAACAAATTTTATATACCCTCTGCACACTGGTGTGGAGGGTATAAAAACACTACTATTAATAAAACAAGTAAGAAATTATAGTCGGTCTAGACCGACTATACGATACCCTATACCATGGTTTAGAGACCCTATCTGTTCCGTCCAACTAATTCGATATAGAAAATAAGCATAAACCAAATTTGAGTGGGATTTTTATTAATTTTTTTGGTTGCAGATATGAAAAAGTTCATATCGGATGCTATATCTATATGGGGACCAGGCCCAAAAATGGGCCGATCCAGACCATGTTTGGTAAGGTCTCTTGTATTTTGCAAAAATATATACAAACAAAATTTGAGAAGAATCAGTGCAATATTTTTGTTTTTTGATAGATTTAAGTGAAGATCGGGAAGCAGCTCTATATGGGGCCTATGACTAAGAATTGTCCTATAGGGATTATTTTTCGACTACTGATTAATGGATGTGATAAACATATACAAACCCAATTTGACTAAGATTTATATGATAATTTGGATCTTATGGCAATTTAAGTCGATTTCATAGGGGGTCATTTGTATGGGGGCTAGGTCTGAAATTGGACCGATTCTCACCAATTTCAATAGCGTTCATCCTATGGCCGATAAAAGCTTATATACCAAATTTCATCAAAATATATTCATATTTGCGACCTGCAGTTTGATTACAAGCTTTACATGGACACACAGACGGACAAACGGACGGACGGACATAGTTAAATCTAATCAGATAGTGATTCTGATTCGATCGGTATAATTAAAGATGGGTGTAGGTCAAATATTTTTGGTTGTTACAAACAGCAGCACAAAGTCATTATACCCAAACCACATAGTGGTATAGGGTATAAATATGCAAAAATATGCGACTACAAATCGTTGCCATTCCATTGTAGATTTATTAGTTCGGATAGATATTTAGTTCATAGCAATTATAGAATTTCTTACCCTAGTAATGACTAGTAAAATACATTTAGCAGATTATAAATATCAACCATAATAATTTTACTTATTTTAAAATCAAAACTTAATCTATTTGAATTTAACGTCATAACAAATAACTGTATAAAAGTTTATTATAAATTATATAAACAAATATTTAAAAAAAAGATTTGATTATGATAATAATTATAACAGATTCAGAATTATAAATAAAGCAGAAAATAAACTATCATAGCTTATTATCAAAAGCTAGTCATAACTAGCTTATATCCATATGTAAATGAACTATAAAAGCACATACTCGTGCATATGGGCATTTCCACAGAAAGGTCCACCATGAGAGAAAATTTGTAATTCCTCTATATTTTTTCTTGTATTATTGAAGACAAATATTCAAAATTAATAAAATTAAAAAGCTCAAAGTTTTCCTTAGTTGCGATTGCGGGATATCGGGCTACAAAGTTCAAGTTCACGTTTTGGCCAGTTCTGTTTATTTGTAAGGGTATCTTCTTCTTACAATTTACATTTCTAAAAGTAATTGTGCAATTACACTCTGATCGCAAATCCTTAGCTGCAACAACAACTAACCATACAATAAATGCAAAAGAGCAATCCAATATCAATTAACGGTAAAATTTTGATTTTCTTTTAATGATATTCTAAAATAACGTTACGTCAGACAAAAACTATTTACTTCAATTATCTGAACGCTGATGAATTTAAGTGCGTGAAATTTTATAATGAAAAACTCAGTTATTAACATTTTATATTAAATTTCAAATATTTAAATTTTCATTCAGTTAAGTATTTTTGTACCCCTTAAATATTTCCCATTAATGAACAAAACCATAAAATGGAAACGCAAAGAGAAAGACCGGATTGCGTTGACACACACCGAAGGTTCTCTATCTGAACTCTTGTACGAATTAGATGCACAGTTGCTCTTTTTAAACGTCATTTTTTTGTTAAACGTTCCAAGCAAAATTATTTTGAAACAAAAAAAAAATATTAAGACAGAAGATCCAGTCTACAAATTGATATCGCAGAGAATTACAGGCTAATCTGTCAAAATGAGGTGCAGAGCCCACACTTCAGCTACCGTCAAGTTACCATTTTTACTTGCGTTGCATGCATGGCTGAATGGCGGAGTAAAATCTTATGCGATAATCAGTGACAAACTCAGCCACAATAAGTTCGATGTTTGCTGATTTTTGACAACACTTGTGGAGACGATTAAAAAGGAATATGGTCAATTTCAAAATATTTATATTTTTTCGGATGGATACAGCTCCCAATTTAAAATAAGTCCATTGCTCGAAGTTTACCTGATTTTGTCTCTGAATTTGGTAGCATGGTTTTTGAATGGAATTATTTTATAACTTCTCACGGCAAAGGTGCGATCGATGGGGTAGGAGCAACCACAGAACGAAAACTTTTCCAGTTTTATAATATAAAACATATAATATAATAATCTAATTTTCTACGAGTACATATCTTGTAAATCTAATCATAATATTACAATAAAAATATATTGCACTTAAAATTTTTTTCAACTTATAATATCCAAATTTGATGTTTTATTTGCGTTAACTAAAAATTTTCTAATGGAAATCATATACTTAGGCCAATAAAGAAAAAAACTTATATTATTTCAAATCCCTCGAAATAAGTTTTACACAAAGAGTCTTGCCCAATTCGTAGAGTTTTGCAATTTTATAATCCAAATCAAAACTCACTTCTGTTTTTTTGTAACGTAACGCCGCACAGTGGAGCATTTGACGAGAAGGCGGTCAAAAATCTATAACTTTTGATTGGATTGGAATTTTGATATGCGGTTTTTTTGTTTGGTAGGTGAGACTTTGGCCTTTAAGTTTTGCTATAAAACGTAATTCTCGACCGAAAATAAAAAAAGTTACGGAGGGTTTAAAATACATTTTCATTTGTAGTTGAATTTTAGTACAAAAGTGAAGTGTTAAAAGGTAAAAAAAGGTTTTTTTTAATATAATGTATATTTTTTCAGTTAATTTTACAACTAATACTTTTTAACAATTTTTTAAGTTAATTTTTTCAGAAAATGCCAAACTTTGGCCCCCGTAAACTTTTTAGTCCTAATGTGCACAAGGGCCAAAGGTTGTTTTTTTTTTTTTTTTTTGAAAGATCCCGAGATAAAATAGAATTTATTAAGCAGCGAACGTAAAAGTTACCTTATATTGGTTCAAGATAGAGAAGTTTCAATGAAAAACTCGTATGTTTTTGCTTTAGTTAAATTTTTTTTTATTGTCTTTTTAAATATTTCTATATCAATTTTTATGGTAAATTTATGAAATATAACAATTTTTATTGTAAATTTACAAAACATATAAATTTTTAAATCAAGAAAATTTTTTAACTATATATAAAAAAAGTGTAACTTATTGTTAGTGTAATGAAAAAGTACTTTAAATCAAGCAATTTTAGTAAAAATTTCTTCTAAATAGCCTTGATTTTCATCTTATAGAAGTTGTTTAGCTTCTTCGTCTAATTCAATAGAGGTAGTTTTCCATTTTTGACGAATGTTGGACATATATGGATCTTAAGTGCACAACAAAATAGTGATAAGGTCTTCATTAGTACAACATCTGGACATTTTCCTTGTGTTGTGCTCGCGAAGGAATCTGTAGTCTTTGTTCCTTTTTTCTTGCGCTTCTTCACATAGATCTCCTATTGGTAGCATATTGTTTTGAATTATTTGTTCCCCATGGTACAAAATTTTATGAACTGTGGATGGCATATATCTCCAAGAGTATCTTTCATTATAGAGTATAGCTGTTTTATTGGCGTACTCTCCAAATTTTTTTGCATTTATCTTTCTGTTGCATGCTATAACTTGTAATATGATTTTGAATCGTCTTATTAATTCATGATCTAAACCTGTGATAGATGCTGCAGTTTCCGGATCGGAAAAAACCTCCTTGCAGTATTTCCATCATTTGTGTTTCCTTCCCCTTGTTTTGGTTGGTCGATTATGAGGCCTAGCTGTAGATATTTTTGTTGAATTTGTTTTTTTTTTTGCTTTCTTTTTTCTTAATTTTCTTCGTTTTTTCTCACTGTTTCGCCTAAGGACCAAATTCGAAATCATAACCCAATTTAAGAATATGATCCATGAAACGTATTCTAGCATGAAGAGGGGACATTCCAAATTCGTAGGCTTCCTTAAAACTATCGTCTTCTGGTGGGGGTTGGCTTAATTGACTTGATGTCTTTTGGCATATAATGCAGCTTGACGTTGACTTTGTTCCAGTTAAAGCTTGTGCAACTTTTCCATCAATCATTGTGAGACACATTTTAAAATGTACTTCAATGTCTTGGTCATCAAATTTAAGTATTAGTGGTTGAAGTTCCTTAATTTGATCTTTTATTTTTTGAACTTCTTCAGTTATGACATCTTTGGTTTCCTTTTTGAATAGAAATTTTATTGGTCTGCAATACTTTGTTGAATAAGCAATTTAATTTTTCCATATATCAATTTCTATTGCTCTACTAGTTGACGGCTCTAAGACGCTATACCTTTTTGTTAAGCGCAATGGAACGAAAGATACCATAAATAAATTAGCATCTGATGAATTTTCGGCATTAAATTGCTTGTATTGTTTCTGACCAGAGGATCCATCACATCCCCATTTAGAAATTAAAGTAATGCTACCATTACCAATTTTTTTTAAATGATCAGTATCAAGCGTATTTAGCAATCGTTCTGCAGTATGTTCAAGGAGATCTTGCAATTTTATTTCTGCTGATGTTGAAGTGACACTAATAGCAGATTGTGAAGGTAAGCATTCTTTTTTGACAGAAACTAAATCTCGATACTCGGGAAAAATCCCACAATTCTTTTCATTGGTTCGCTTCCGCAATTCCTTATATTGATTTTTGATCAATTTCAAATCCAAAAATAGGGCGAACGCTTCTTCCGGCGTAAATTTCTTATCTTCAATTGGTGTAGGAATGCTTTTCAAAATCCTCTTTGTGCGCCTTGGGCTCGCTTCTACTATTTTTTCAATTATTTCAATTTTATTTTTTTTATTTTGGGTTGGTTGAATTTGGTGCAAAAATGAATCCTTAATAATTCTTTGAGAAATTTCTTCATTGATATTCTCCAGCTTGCGCCTTCGAGATCTTTCACTACATCCGTCAATTGGTTTTGCTGGTCGACCTTTTTTCCACTTTCGTTGGCAGTTGTAGATGCTCTCTCAAAAATTAGTTCCTTTATTAACCAGTCTTGGTAACGTTTGTACATCTTTGCCTTGCTATGAGAGCATTCAATGTACCGTCTTTTCAACTTCGATGCAAAATTAGTAATTTTTTCTTTGTGCATTTCAATGTCTTCTAGGTTACAATTCTTAAAGAAGTCGTTGCTCACTATGTGCAAAATTACATCGTCTACATCATTTCGTTGAAAATAAATATCTACCAGATCTCTGTAACAGTACTTAGCCATTGCACAAATTGTAATGAATAATAATTGTGGAAACATTATTATAAATACTCTTTCTTGCAATTATGTAAAATAAAAATTTTTATCTTTTATTACCACTTTTAGAAGCATTAAAAACCCACACCCTAACCCCTTTTAAAAGGTGAAGCATACCTGCTCATATCTTAAAGGGCTATGCCGCAATAGTTTTTTTTTTACCATTTACCTGTTATTTAAATTGTTTCCCATTTTGTCAGGTATTTAAACTATATAACTCTAATTCAGACTATTCATGTTTTTGAAAGATACCTATGTAAATGTACCTGTAACAATTAAGCGCATTATATCTCAACCCTTTTTTATAAGTATATAATAACTCCTGACAACTCTACCGACACGCAAAAAAATACACCGCGGTGCACCAGTACGACCAACTTTTGTATTCATAACTCAGACGGACGGACGGACATCGTTTAATCGACTCAGAAAGTGTTTTTGAGTCGATTCGTATAATAAAAGATGGCTAAAGGTCCAATATTTTTGGCAGTTACAAACATCACCTCAAACTTAATATATCCTAACAACATAGTGGACAACTTTTGTATTCATAAATTTTGCAGAAAATATCTAACCTTGGGTCAGAAAAATTGTTCTGGTGCACACGGGCGGAATGGTTCGGACTATAGAAGAATGCAAGACTGACTGCTTTTGACTGGCAGGAGTTATGCTCTATTAAGTAGGAGATTTTCGGAAAATTTGGACCTTTTTTTTTTAATTTCGGAATGACTCAGTGATTTTACATTTTTAACATTAATAGTATGGAAGCCACAAAATTATACAAAATTTATTTTACTTCAAAATCTTTTAAATCAAAAAAGTTACAGTCATTCAAAAATAAAAAATTACAAAAAAAAGTTTAATTTTAGCAAAATACTGAGAAAGCCCATTTTCGAAGACCCTGTTCGCTGTGATATAGTTGGGATAGAGTCGCAATTTTTTTGGCTCACGAGGTTTACTAGTATTTACTTTCAAATGAATAACATAACTTTAAAATCGGTAACAAAAAAAAATGATTTTTGGCCGCCTTTTCAAAATATGGTCCACTGTGCGCCGGCGCATATTTTTCTTATATATTTAAAACCTTAGAGTCGATTGTTGCAATTTTTTAATTAATAACTACTACACATCTATAAGAAAACCTTTTAAAAATTTTATTTTTTCATTATTTATTTTATGTTTTTTTATACAAACTAGCAGATTCCAGCTCTCGAAATTCGAGTGCAATTTCTAGGAAATTTTATTTTTTCATTTAATAAAGACCCTAAAGGTATGCGTCACAATTCAACTCATTTTAAATGAAGAAAACAAATTCAATACATTAACACAAACACATTAACAAATTTAATAAACACAGTAACAACTTTAAACGATCATAACTCCAAAAAAATGTTCCAGCTAAAAAGAAATACCTTTCCAATGATAAATTTTTTGTCAAAATCGGGGTAAAACTATTAAACTTACATCGGTCACAAGAAATCGCCTTGCCTATTAATATTATAGATGCCACGTCACGCCACATTGGAAATACCCATATTCATAAAACATTTTTATACCAGATATGATTAGCAGTATTAGTTAAGACAAATATTTTTATGTTTTTGTTTATATATTATTTTTTTTTTTTAGAAAAATATTACAGTGTTACAGTGAAAATATACTTTTAAAATGACCTAGTGCAAGTTGTAGGCCTGGTTGATTAAATCACTTTTAATTTTTCAGAATTTTGAATACACCCTCAAAATCTGAAGTTATCGGCAAAACGTTTTTCCTAAACTTCACGGACTAAAATATTTTTAACTAAATTAGTTTTAAATCGATTTTAAATTTTTAAACGTTTTTAGAAAGATGAATAGTTAGGCTTTCCAAACCAATACGAAAATAATATACAAATTATATCAAATTTACGTTTTTTTTAAATTTGTTAAATTATGGCTGCATTAATTTTTAATACTTGATTTGAAAACCTCTGTTTTCTTATTTTTATTTGAGGGTACATATAGATTCGTCATTCCGTTTGTAACGCATCGAAATAAATTTCGGAGACCCCAAAAACATATATTTTCTTGATCCTTATAACAAAGGAAGTTGATTTAGCGATGACCGTCTATCTGTCTGTCCATCTGTCTATGGAAATCATGATCACATTTAATAACTAAGCTAGACGCTTCGCTATAACATAAAATCGTTTATTAATATTCTGGAGAAGTTGCTGTTTAAAATCAACAAAATCGGTCCAAAGGGTCACGAGATATGAATGGTAAAAGAACTTGAAAAAATAAAAATGTTCAATGTGTTTGTTGTTTTTCTTAAGATATGTATAATTCTTTTTATACCGTCTACAGCACTGTGCAGAGGATTGTACCACATCGCAAAATGTATTTGAGACCCCATAAAGTATATAAATTCATTATCGAGCCGATTAAGCGATGTCCGTTTGTCCGTCTTTCTATTAAATTCAAGCTCATTCAGAAATTAAACCATTTAATGCCAGTTTACACTATCACACTTTGCATATGACTTGAGTGAGATGGTGTAAATGGCATAAGTATGCAGAAATAATGTCGACTTTATGACAGTGCGATGAATTTCATCGGATTTTTATTTCGAAAAATCATAGGGTTGGGTGGTATCATGTAAATGGGCCTTTACCTGAGTAAAGTTGTGATAATATTGTTTTTAATTACCTCGAGCAGGTTGTTATTAAAAATGGAGTAAATTGGGCATCATTGTGCCGAAATATGAAGATGAAGACACCTCTAAAAAGTGTTAAAAATTCAATGTGTTTGTTGAAATAGTTTAGTATGTAAAGGGTCCGCCATCTAACATTTTTTTTTTCAACTAGTGCTTATTTCGTGAATGGTAACACTTAGCTCATGTCTGATTTGACAGATAATTAGTTTTATCCTTCCGCTGAACGAATATGGTTGTGTATACGCTTGAACAACGCTGGGAAATATTGCGACATTACTTTGAAAATCATGGTAATGTTGCAGAATGTGTGCGAAAATTGCGTACGGATTTTGGAAGAATAGAAGCACCTTCAGTTCCGTATGTTCATTATCTTGTGAAAAAAGTGAAGGAAACTGGCATCCTCATCGATAAACCAAAGCGTGAAAAGCCAAAAACAGTGCGTACACCCGAGAATATTGCTGCTGTGGCAGAAAGTGTGCGTGAAGCGCCATCAACATCAATTCACCGTCGTTCTCAAGAATTGAACATTTCGGAGGCATCATTGAGACGAATTTTGCATAAAGACCTTGGTATGACGCCATACAAAGTCCGATTGGTTCAGGAGTTGAAGCCAAGTGACCATCCAATGCGTTTTCGCTTCGCTAAGTGGGCTTGCGATCGACTTACAGAAGATGCCGATTTTGCCAAAAAAAAATCATCTTTTCAGATGAAGCTCATTTTGATCTTGGCGGGTATGTAAACAAGCAAAATTGTCGCATTTGGGGCACAGAAAACCCGCACGCATACATTGAAAAGCCGATACACCCAAAACGAGTCACTGTTTGGTGCGGATTTTGGTCCAGAGGCATAATTGGGCCATTTTTCTTCGAAGGAGTGGCCGTTACAGTCAATGGCGATCGTTATCGGGCCATGTTGAACGAATTTTTGTTCACAAAAATTGAAGAGGAGGATATTGGCAACATTTGGCTTCAACAGGACGGCGCTACGTGCCACACAGCCGAAGCTACACTCGATGTTTTGCGCCCTGTTTTTGAAGATCGCTTAATCAGCCGCAGAGCTGATGTCGTTTGGCCACCTCGGAGCTGCGATTTGACACCGTTGGACTATTATTTGTGGGGTGCCCTCAAAGATAAGTGTTACGCCAACAAGCCGGAGACAATTGACGCTTTAAAGGACAATATTCGTGAAGCCATACAATACAATGAAATACAGCTGCACACAATCGATAATGTGCTTAAAAATTGGACCGATCGTGTAGGCTACTGCATGGCCAGCCGAGGCAGCCATTTGAACGAAATTATTTTCCATTATTAACCGGAAGGATTGTACTTTCAAATAAAAAAAGAAATAATATTCAGTTGTTTTTTTTAATAGCATTTTCAAAAAAAAAAAGTTATTTGGTGGACCTTTTGTTAAGCTTATCAAATTATCAAATTGTTGCTTTTTAAAATATTTTGTATGCATTTTGTATGCTTCATGAGGGTGTGTGTATGGTTATACTGCACGTGTCAAATTAGCCTAAATAAGTATTGCCACATATTTTTTATCGTTATAACGATATAATAAAGAAAATCGCCAATGTGAAAGAAAAAAATATAATCCCTAAAAACCAAATTTAAAAAAAGTACCTTTCTTTAAAAAGTACCTTTTAAAGTAAATTTTTAAATTTAAATTTTTTTCTTAAAGTAAATTTTTTAAAGAAATACAACTTTTTTAATGAAGTACCCTTTTTTAAATAATTATCCTTTTTTAAAAAAGTATATTTTTTAAATTACCCTTTTTTTAAAAAGTACCCCCTGCTTTTAAATTACCCTTTTTTAAAGCACACTTTTTTAAACAAATTTTCTTTTTTAAAAAAATTACCCTTTTTGTAAATGTACCCTTTTCTAAAAAAAGGACCCTTTTTTTAAAAGTAACCTTTTAAAATAAATAACCCTTTTTTTCAAAAAAGTACCTTTTTTTAAAAAGTATCTTTTTTTTAAAAGTACACTTTAAAAAAACCCTTGTTAAAAAAATAACCTTTTTAAATAAATTACCTTTTTTTTCAAAAAAGTACCTTTTATTAAAAAGTATCCTTTTTTAAAAAGTACACTTAAAAAAAAAAATCTTTTTATAAAAGTACCTTTTTTAGAAAAGTACCCTTTATTTAAAAAAATACTTTTTTTATAATTACCCTTTTTTAAATTGCCCTTTCTTTGAGAAAGTACCCTTATTTTAAAAAAATTATTCTTTGTTTAGTAACCTTTTTTTAAGTAACCTTTTTGAAAAAGTAACCTTTTCTGGAAAGTAATCTTTTATTAAAAAAATACTATTTTTTAAAAAATTAAATATTACCCTTTTTTAAAAAAGGACACTGTGCAAAGGGTATATATCAGTTTGTCATTCCGTAACGAATCGAAATATGCATTTGCGACCCCCATAAAAGATATATATTCTTGATCCTTATAACAATTCGAGTCGATATAGCGATGTCCGTCTGTCTGTTGAAAACACGCTCATTCGCAAAATAAGACATTTACCTAGGATAGTATGGTTTATCATTATTTCGAGCAGGTTGGTAATTAAAATGGGATAAATCGGTCATCTTTGTGCCAAGCTATGACCTAAAATATAGTGCTACCTCTAAAAAAATTTAAAAATTCAGTGTGTTTGTTGTAATAACTTTGTATTAAATTTATCGAATTGTTTACTTTTTAAAATATTTTGTTTACATTTGTTTAAATATTACAATAAATCCAGATCTATAATATTAATAGGCTAGGCGATTTTTTGTGACCGATTTTTTGTTCTACCGTTTTATCGCGATTTTGACCAAAGGTGTATTATTTGAAAGGTATTTCATTTAGCCGTTTTGCAGATTTACAGATTTTAAAATTTTTTCCTTTATTTTGAGTAAGTTGCATTTAAAGTTACTACTAACACATATATAAAATTATACATATGATATGTGTGTTTTATTTAATTTTTTAATGTGTTTGTTAATGAGCGCTGGAATCTGCTAGTACTAATAAAAACGTAAAACCCAGGTGGAGGGTATCAAATATTCGAGATTATCAACGATTCCTTTTTATCGGAAATTTTACGATTTTTTTAAACATCCATCTGGCAGCCCTGATTAAACTTTATTACATCAAATAGCTCGTAGCATTTCTTCTTTAACATTTTTCTTCAACAGCTTAATAACACTTAATTTCAAAAGATTAATTTATCACTTTCTAAAACATAAACTTTCGATCACAATAACAGAAAACATGTTATTATTTGCTTTGTCGCATGCCATCTTCTACATTTATGCCCTATACCATTATGTGTAGTGTAAATGTATAATATAGTTAAGTTGATGTTTGTAACTACCAAAAATACTTGACCTAGACCTCGACGCAGTCTCACTTTCTAAATCGATTTAACAATGTCTGAATGTCAGTGCTTACGTGATAAATAGATTTACAATATTATGATAAAATTTGATTAAAGAACGATCGCTGTTAAAAATGTGTGAAAATCGGTACATGTTCAGCCCTAGCTCCCATACAAATGACCTCTATGAGAGCTGATCAATAAGACCGTGTCTTTTTGAACTTCCATCGTAGTTTATTAATGGTGCTGGCTGATTGAAGAGTGAAAGTGATGCCAAATGGGTCAATGATTTTGATTTTAAAAGATCCGTTGGATTTAAAAAATATGTAACTGCTACGTTTACTCGCAATCGTGTGACAACTTCAAACGAGTGTTTGGCGTTATTCAACTGCAATATGATGAGTTTTGCGGCATTTTATTACGGTAAACGAAACATGGATTCATTACAACATAGCGGAGATCAAGCAGCAGTCTTAACAATGAGTTGCTCTGGGCAAACCGGCACCGAAGAAGACCATGGTGCGGTTTACGGGACACAATGACATGGCTATAATCTTTTTGGGATGTACGCGGCATAATCCACACTGATTACCTCCAAATGGAAAAATCATTAAACAAAGAATAAATAGAGAAATCAAGTTATCTTTGAAAAATGTGTAAGTTATTATGTTTAATGACAAACCTGTTTATTTGTTGTCACTTTAATTAATATGAGTGATAAAATAGAAGTAGGTGCTAAAATTATTAAATACTTTCAACAACATCCAACTTGGTCCTACAAAAAGTTGGCCAAAAAATGAAAGATATGCCTCGAACTTTTATTAAAAACTATCAGGAGAATTTGACCATTGAAAGAAACTGTATTTGGGAAAGAAAGTAAGATAGACATGATGTTTTAAGGCCAAGAAAATAGAAAGCATACTGAAATGAGTTCCCAAAACATGCGGTAGAAAAACAGCTCGGTTAGCTCAGTGTTCGGCCTATTTGGTGCTTAAGCTAAAGCAAAGCCCGCTCGAAAACCGCTTCAAAAGCAGAGCACGGAAATTGAAATTATGTTTCCTAAAAAATATACTCCTGCTGCATAATGGACGGCGAAACGTATGTACCCGCAGATTTTTCAATGGAGCAATAATGTATGCTAAGATTCTTTCAGTCTCACTCCGTATTATGCCAACTTATTGGAATGATGAAACGGTAAAAAATTCCATGATTTGGGCTTTTAACTGCTACCTCATATTCTCCACCGACATATTCTCCAAATTTTGGATCCAGTTGCTATTTTCTATTTGCGAACTTAAAGAAATGGCTCGGCGGAAAAAAAAATTACGATGAAATTATTGATCAAATAAATAACTAAATTTTGATGACCTTAGGAATCCTATAATTTGGAAGGAATAAAAAATTTTAGAAACGTTAGACAAAGACTATTTTGAAAACTATTGTTTTTGAATAAGTTACGGATTTATTTATCCACTCTCATATTTTGATCAAAATTGATTATGTGTATTTATTACTTTTACAAATCAATAGTCTAAAAATAAAACGTTTGCGACAAATTTTAGTCATTATGTCCATATCAAGCAGCCTCTCGATATTCATTTAAATCTCTCTAACGTCTTAAAAATATGACATATGTTATTAAAATTTTGTTTTTCATATATCATTTTTCATATACGTACAAGTATCCGTACTAGAGATGGGCGCGTGAGTGATTTTCAGCTCACGGCACGCACGCTCACGCTCCAAAATTTTCCGTTCACGCACAGTCACGTTAAACAAAATATTTAAAGCTCACGTCACGCGCGCTCACGGCTGCAAATTTTTGGATCACGCACGATGACTCAACGCAAATTTCAAAAAGCGTTCAATCCATCTTTTTTTTATGGAAAAATCTTTGTATTATTATTTATATAATTACATAAAAACTTATTGTTACAACTTATACAAGAAATGTATTTGTGTATAAGAGCGTTGATACACATTAAAAATGAAAAAATTATATTCTTTTAATAAGAGCTAAATTAAAGAAAAATTAACTGTAATATAAAGCACTGCATTGCAATTGCTTACATATTTTTATTTAAAAATAAAAGCTTGTCTACATTTTCACTGATTAATTGGGTCCTGCGTTCTTCTAAAATGCGTCCCGATACTGAAAAAACTCGCTCGCTTGTTGCAGAGCTTGCAGGAATATTCAAAATATGTCGAGCAACAGCTTTTAAACGGGGTAAATCAATGACATTTTTCCAAAATGCCATGATATCTTCATTTCCACACGTTTTATTTAAATAAATATTTATTTCATCCAACTGGCTTCCATCACTTTCTTTTACATTGAAGGAATCTGTGAACTCCAAAAATAGAGCGTCTTTTCAAGTAGATGGACCTAAATGTCTTTCCGAATTTTTGACTGCATTAGATGTATTTTCATTAAATATATCCATCAAGAAGTTAACAGTGGTAATTACATTGGTCCGTTCTTCATCACTCATAAAATGCAACTTTTTATAGGGTGGATTCAAAAAAGGGGCTACACGGCTGATGTCATTAGGTGTTAACCGTTTAAGCAGTGCTCTTTCTGTTTTCATTTTTAGCTCAGTTATAACAGTTGAATCGATTAAGGAGGCTTCGCAATGTTTTTTTAATTTTATTAAAGACTAAAACTGTTTCATTTATAGTAGGAAGTGTATCGGAAGAAAGTCGTTCCGAGCATTCTTTAAAAATTTCGAGAAACTTTAAAACTTTTTGAAGTAAGCCTTGATCAATGTTACCCAACCGATAAAGCTCACTTCTTTTGTTAAGTATCTCCTGCATTTCTCTATATGACTCATCGATGCTTTGTAACATGATAAAAATCGAATTCCAGCGAGTTTTCAGGTGCTGTTTCAATGATTTTGTCAGCTTAGTATTCAGCTGGGATCGTTTGAAAAATTCGACTATCTTTTTCGATTCGAAAATTAAGACTTTGATGTCCTCAATCGGATCATTATTAAGAACATCTTCCATAAGAAGGTTGATATTGTGACATGCACAGGAAAGACGCTTGTATGATCTAAAGGCTTTAACAACATTAGCTCCATTATATGTTACGATAAAACCATTTTCCAATTTTTGTTCAATTTTAAACCCCTTTAAAACTTCAATAACAGCTCTCAGAATATTTTCGCCAGTTTTTTTATCGTCAGGAAATTCTCGCGTGGCAAGAACAGAAGCAGTCAATACCCAATCTTCATTAATGTAATGAGCGCTCAAAGTGAAGAAGCTGCGTTGGCTATATTCATCCGTCCACAAATCGGTTGTAAACGCTTAGTTGTTCTCTTGCAAAACTTTTGAAAGTACTGATTTGATTTTTTCATATTCAGCAGGCATTGTGGTCCGCACTAGTGTCCTTCTGGATACCAATATGTCTTCAATATTTTGTTTGCCATACTTGGCTCCAATGTCAATCAAAGCTTGGTCAAATTTCCTGAATCCGGAACCTACAAAACAGAATTTCAGCTGCATACTTTAAAGCTTTTTAAAAATTTGTACAAACCTTCCGTAACACAAAACGGGCGCAAGTCTTTCGTTACAAAGCCGAGTTGATGCTGCGCAATTTCAGCCTTAGATTGTATCGGTACCTTGCGTAGCAAAAACGTGTCCATAACATTTGTTGTTGTGTTTCTTGCGATTGTCAAATTATTACAGGAGTGGCGGATCAAACTGCCAGTGCCAAATTTGGATGAATATGATAGAATTTCCCTGCATTTGTTGCACTGAGCAAAGTCAAGCTGCTTTCCTTCGTATTTGACAGCACGGAAATCACTCCAAACCTTGCATTTGGTGTTATTTGGTATGACGAACTCATACCGTGAGTCCTTAGAATTGATTTTTAAATCATTTTCTATTTCAACCTTTAATTTAATTTTGGAATGCTTTTACACTTTTGTGGCGCAGCCAAAAGAAAAAAAAACTTATGATATGAAATGACATTAATCAGCTGCTACGCAGTGATGCCAAACCTGCATATTTCATTTGTCTCTTGGCAGTTGATAATACGTATACAACAATGGCATGCCACTACTGGCATGTGCAAAGGCAGGGTAAAGTAATGCTTGAAAGTTGAATCACGCATGTACACACACGGACACTTACAAATAGTTCACGCTCACGCATGTTCACGCGAAAATTATTTCACGTGCGTGCGTGATCACGCGTGTCCCATCTCTAATCAGTACACCTAAAATTAAAACTGTCATACTTCGTAAGAAATAAAAAATTAACTAAGCTGAATTATTTTTTAAGCTCTTTTAACTCATACTCTCTGTCTGTCTGTCTGTCTGTCTGTCTGCCATGGGTGGACCCCATTCCCCCTTATCCAATTGATCTTAAACTTGGCCCATAGTCTTGTCGTGACTACAGATTAATTTTTTGGTAGTCACGCACAGTCACGCGTGGACACGCACAGTCACGGAGTGATCTAAATGTCATTTCCCCTCATCCGATCGATATCAAACATGGTCCATACACTTGTTGTATGATCAAATAAACAGTCACGCGTGGTCACGCACAGTCACGGAGTGATCTTAATGTCATTTCCCCTCATCCGATCGATCTAAAACTTGGTCGATAGACTTGCTGTGAAAAAAGATTAACTTTGACTTAGTCACGCACAGTCACGCATGGTCACGCACTGTCACGGAGAGATTAAACCCCACTTCCCCTCATCCGATGGATCTGAAACTTTGTCCATAGACTTGTTGTAGCCAAAGATTAATTTTAAGATAGTCACACACAGTTACGCACAGTCAAGGAGATATTCCAAACTCATATGCATAAGGAAAGAAAGAGTTTTAATAAAAACTTTGTTTTTATGGGTTAGATTATTTTTAAACAAATTATTATTACTAGCACATTCCAGCCCTCGAAATTCGAGTGCAAATTCTATGAAATTTTATATTTTCATTAAAAGTATGCTAATCAATTATAGCCAATTCACAAATCAACACAAAAAACAAACTCATTTTTATTACAGACACATTAACAAATTTAATAAACACACACATAGCATTGTATAATTTTATGTATGTGTTAGTAGCAACTTTAAATGCAATTTACTCAAAATAAAGAAAAAAAAATTAAAAATCTGAAAATCTGCAACACGGCTGAAAAGAAATACCTTTCAAATAATATACGTTTGGTCAAAATCGGGATAAAACGGTAGAACAAAACATCGGTCACAGGAAATCACCTAGCCTATTAATATTATAGATTATTTATTGGTTTCAATACCCTCCACACCGCCGAGTATATATCAGTTTGTCATTACGTCATATATATTCTTGATCCTTATAACAACTCGATTCATTATAGCGATGTCCGTCTGTCTGTCCGTCAGATCGTTCACAAAATAAATAAATTACATACATGGGAAAACTTAGATATTATTTTTTGTCATTATTTCGAGGAGGTTGGTATTTAAATTGGGATAAATCGGGCAAGATTGTGCCAAGATATGGCCTAGAATATGGAGTCACCTCTAAAGTGATACAAAGTCCATGTGTTTGTTATAATAATGTTGTAATAAGATAATCAAATTGTTTACTTCTTCAAATATTTAAATTACATCTGCTATAAATAAGTCCAGATATTAATGCAAGTCCAGTTATTAATGTAAACGTAAAACCCAGGTGATGTTTTTAATTGCTGTGGCTTATTTAAATTTATTTAACATTTGTACAGGTAAAACGTAAAAAAATATAAAAAAAAATTATAAGAAAAAGTATTCGTACAATTGAAATAATCTTAAAAAAAAAATACAAGTAAGAAAATTACAGTCGGTCTAGACCGACTATACGATACCCTATACCATGCGTTTAGAGACCCTATCTCTTAGGCCGAACTAACTGGACATAGAAAATAAGATAAACCAAATTTGAGTGGGACTTTTATTAATTTTTTTGGCTGCAGATATGAAAAAGTTCATATCGGATGTTATATCTATATGGGCACTAGGCCCAAAATTGGACCGATCCTCACCATATTTGGTAAAGTCTCTTGTATTTTGCAAAAATATATACAAACAAAATTTGAAAAGAATCAGTGCAATATTTTTGTTTTTTTATAGATTTAAGTGAAGATCGGGAAGCAGCTCTATATGGGGCCTATGACTGGGCCCCTACTGATTAATGGATGTAATAAATACATACAAACCTAATTTGACTAAGAGTTATATGATAGTTTGGATCTTATGGCAATTTATGTTGATTTCATAGGGGTCAGTTGTTTGGGGGCTAGGTCTGAACATGGACCGATTCTCACCAATGTCAATAGCGTTCATCACATGGCCGATAGAAGCTTATATACCAAATTTCATCGAAATATATTCATATTTGCGACCTGCAGTTTGATTACAAGCTTTACATGGACACACAGACGAACGGACGGACGGACGGACGGACATCGTTAAATCGAATCAGAAAGTGATTCTGATTCGATCGGTATAATAAAAGATGGGTCTAGGTCAAATATTTTTGGTAGTTACAAACAGCAGCACAAAGTCATTATACCCAAACCACATAGTGGTATAGGGTATAAAAATTACTGTAAGTATTGCATAAGTAGTAATTTGTAGGATATCCTTTTATACCTCTTCTGTTAAGCGATTTGGTATCGACTTAACCAACCAACTGAAGAATCCACTTTACTTATTTTACACAACTCATCCAAAATGACACTTTTGAAAACTCCATTTGAGGTTATTTAATGCGGACGGATTCTACGCTCCAGTAAATCCCACAAATACTCTATAGGTTTAAGATCGGCTAGATTGGTTATTATTATGTAAAATTTGATAATGACAATCTCACTTAAATTTTATTTATTTTATTTTATGCCCATTAATAACCTCTGCCTTTTCCAAAACTTATGGTATAGAATATCATTTAGTCGGCCTAGACTGATGCTTACCTGTTACAAAAAATATATTTGCATGTATTTGAATTATACACGATCGTATATTACGTAGATACGAGCGATTTTTTAATTAATTGTTGATAGCAAGTAAATACAGCCGAACAAGGTATAATGTATCACAAAAGATACATCATTATTAACTAGGTAACAAAACCCTCATTCTATATAAAATAGTTCATTTATACTACTCAGTGTTTAGGGTATAATGAGTGCTGGCGTATATAACTATCAAAAATATCTGGCCATCATTATCTAAGTCGATTTAGCGATATCCGTCCATCATCCGTCCGTCTGTCCGGCTGTCTGTCTGTTTGTCTCGCTGTCTGTGTCAATGTAAACCTTGTAATAAAAATGCAGGTCGAAAATATGAATATACATCATATTATGCTGAAATTTCTGTCGGCCATAGCATGAATGGTATTGACCTAAGAAGAAGAAGAGATGTTGTTTCGCTCAATTTTATTTCACTGGAATCAGTCAATCGTCAGCTGGTGTTGCTTTGAAATAAAATTGAGCGAAATAAAACTTTTTCTTCTTCTTAGGTCAATTGTGGCGGTAAATATTAAAACATAAAATTATTTATGATCTTTTTTTTATTTTTTCATAGTTCGTTATATATGTGCTTCGTTGTTATCGAAATTTATAATTTGTTTTTCTAAATTTCTTTTAGATATTTTGTCTTTTCCTAACACGCGTTAGTTAATGTTAATGACTAGTCAAATTTTGCTGTTTTATTTATTATTATTTTTTATACCCTATACCACTATGTGGTTTGGGTATAATGACTTTGTGCTGCTGTTTGTAACAACCAAAAATATTTGACCTAGACCCATCTTTAATTATACCGATCGAATCAGAATCACTTTCTGAGTTGATTTAACAATGTCCGTCCGTCCGTCCGTCCGTCTGTGTGTCCATGTAAACCTTGTAATCAAACTGCAGGTCGCAAATATGAATATATTTTCATGAAATTTAGTACATAAGCTTTTATCGGCCATGGGATGAACGCTATTGAAATTGGTGAGAATCGGTCCATGTTCAGACCTAGCCCCCATACAAATTACCCCTATGAAATCGACATAAATTGTCATAAGATCCAAATTGTCACATAGATCTTACTCAAATTGGGTTTATATGCGTTCATTACATCCATTAATGATTAGTCCAAAAATGATCCATTTGGCCCCATATAGAGCTGCTTCCCGATCTTCACTTAAATCTATTAAAAAACAAAAATATTGCACTGATTCTTCCCAAATTTTGTTTGTATATATTTTTGCAAAATACAAAAGCTTTACCAAACATGATCAGGATCGGTCCATTTTTGGATCTAGTCCCTTTATAGATATAGCATCCGATATGAATTTTTTCATATCTGCAGCCAAAAAAATTAATAAAAATCCCACTCAAATTTGGTTTTTGCTTATTTTCTATGTCCAGTTAGCTGGGCCTAAGAGATAGGGTTTCTAAACGCATGGTATAGGGTATCGTATAGTCGGTCTAGACCGACTATAATTTTCTTACTTGTTTTTTTTAAGATAATGAAAGTCATATTGAATCGATAATTTTATAGACATAAAAGTTTGGGAATTTTAATGATAAAACAAAACACGTAAACCAAAAAAAAAACAAATTGTAGACATGTTTTTATAAGCATTCAAAAATGATCAAAATTGATTAAATAATGTATTGCGTCCACTTAACGTAAGAGATATCCTTAAAGAAATTTCCAGAAAACGTAATTTTAGCCATTTTTAGACTTACTTGTTGCATTATCTTTGAAACTACATACATATGTACACTAGCGTGGCCCTTAATAAAAAAGTGTTCAAACTGTCGGTCTCATCCCCTAGATATATGCGAATAGCAAAAAAACTGAGAAATACAAAATTTTGGGCCAATCAAAAAACGTTTAGTCGTGGCGCAAAGCCATTGAAAATTTCAAGTGTTTTTTTTATGGGGAAAATATGACTTTTTTTCAGATTTTACGAAAATTTCGTTCTATAATTTAATTTCTCCGACAAGCTGTTACATAATTCGGGATCAGTATTAAATTATCCTTTCAAAAGGGTATAAAACTTCAAAATCGAATAAAACCTCGCCAAAAAATAGCGAATGCCCCAGACCACTTTTGTGCCAAAAAAAACTAGGTCATGAAATTTGATGGGATTTTTTTCTACTTTGAGAAATTGATTAAAGCCATCATTCTTTTTTGGTCTCTATACTTATAAGTACTCAGATATGAAGTATTGTTTTATTACCACGTTGTTAACCTATTGCGCATTGAGACCGAAAATTGGAAATTTTTTTGATAAAATTTTTAAAACTCCTTTTTCAAGTTTGAAAAAACTTTCTTAAACAAAATTTAAAAAAATGAATCTATCACTTTAAGGTTTTATTAAATACATGTTGCAGATTAACTGTGTAAATTTTTAAGTAAATCCCTCTGCCACATTTTTTTTGACAAGGAATTTATTTTTGCGGATTTCGAGAAAAATTGGATTTTTGTGAAATATTCAGTAAATGTACTCTTTCTAAATACTTTGTTTCAAAAATTCATCACTTTTCTACTTTTAAATGTTATATTTTATCTTAATAGCCTAGGATTTCGGAAAAAAATAATATGACTCCCTTAACCCTTTTGGAATTGGGGTCACATATGGCCCCAAACTAATAAAAGACAATTTATGTAAAAAGTTCAAATATTTTGTAAGTGCTGTCCAATTTTTAGATGCGACACTTAAAATATAATAACCAAATGTGTAGAAGTTTTGCTCCAAAAATTTGGGATAAATCCGAGAACGTTAGCCCATTATTTACCAAGGCCAGCTTTGGATTTCAAGATATTTTAAAATAAAAATGACCTAAAACGAGTTTTTCTAATAAAGTCGTTGATACCACTATTTAGAATTTAGGAAAAATAATTCGGTTAATTTTTATTTATTTAACCCTTCAGTGCTCCTGAGATCAAAATTATCCATTGTGATATATCTCTGGTGCAATTATCTGCTTATTGCTCGCGAATATAAATTAAGCACACTTGAAATTTTCAATCGCTTTGCGCCACGATTAAACGTTTTTTGATTGGCCCAAAACTTTGTATTTCAAAGATTTTTTTGCTATTCGCATATTTCTAGGGAGTGAGACCGACAGTTTGAACACTCAAAAGATCGTCAAAAGAAAATTAACAAAAAAAAAGGAGCGACCCGTTTGCTATTCCGGATAAGTCAACTACATTAAAAGGAATATTTTTAATTTTAATAATAATAGAACAAAGAAAACTAGTGATGTATAGACAATCAAAACAAATTAAATAAAACTGGTTATTTGAATACTTTTTTAATCTACAATAAAATCACCACATAAATTACATATTTACCTATCATTTTGTTTTGAATGTTTTCTTTATTTATTTAATAGACAAGTTTATCATTAATTTTTTTCAGTAAAAACCATATTTTTCTCAAACACAGCAAAAACAAGTAAAATTATAGTCGGTCTAGACCGACTATACGATACCCTATACCAAGCGTTTAGAAACCCTATCTCTCAGGCCCAACTAACTGGATATAGAAAATAAGCATAAATCAAATTTGAGTGGGATTTTTATTAATTTTTTTTGCTGCAAATATGAAAAAGTTCATATCGGATGATATATCTATATGGGGACTAGGCCCAAAAATGGACCGATCCTGACCATGTTTGGTAAAGTCTCTTGTATTTTGCAAAACTATATACAAAAAAAGTTTGAGAAGAATCAGTGCAATATTTTTGTTTTTTGAAAGATTTAGGTGAAGATCGGGAAACAGCCCTATATGGGGCCTATGACTAAGAGTTGTCCCATTGGGATCATTTTTGGACTACTGATTAATGGATGTAATAAACACATACAAACCAAATTTGACTAAGATTTATATGATTATTTGGATCTTATGGCAATTTATGTCGATTTCATAGGGGTAATTTGTATGGGGGCTAGGTCTGAACATGGACCGATTCTCACCAATTTCAATAGCGTTCATTCCATGGCCGATAAAAGCTTATATACCAAATTTCATCAAAATATATTCATATTGCGACCTGCAGTTTGATTACAAGGTTTACATGGACACACAGACGGACGGACGGACGGACGGACGGACATTGTTAAATCAACTCAAATAGTGATTCTGATTCGATCGGTATAATTAAAGATGGGTCTAGGTCAAATATTTTTGGTTGTTACAAACAGCAGCACAAAGTCAATATACCCAAACCACATAGTGGTATAGGGTATAAAAATTATAGACACGAATACCGTATGAATTAATAACCATGATTTTACATCATTACAACTCAAGTGGCAAATAAAAAATGTAGTGTTGCCATCATAGAGTTTAATAAAACGTTAAAACGTTTATTACTTAAAATACTGATTATGAATACGAATTTTTAACAAACATTTTTTAGGCTTAAAATGTGTTTTAACTAATTTGTATTTGAAACCTGATTTAAGATTTTTTTTATGAATACGGCTGTCTGTATTTGATTCACTTTTCAAATACTTTTACAAAAATTTTGAAAATATTATGTTCTTAACAAAAATTAACAAAAAAAAAAAAAAACAAAAAAGCATATTTTATGAAGCCTAAATAAACTTGTACATTTCAGAAATTCTTAAAAAAAAAGGTTTTGCGTCATTATTTTTAAAAACTAGTATTTTATGTGATGATCCTTAGGAATTATAACGGCATGAAATTTTTTTGCCATTGATAAAGACAAATTGTGTGATGTCAGGTGTAATTGACGCCCATACATATGTTTTGGAGTGCAGTTTTAAGTTATTTTGTGTTTTTAAAGGTATTTTATCTTAGTTTTTTTGTACCCTCCACACCTCAGTGGCAGAGGATATATATAGGTTTTTCATTCTGTTTGTAACGCATCGAAATAAATTCCGGAGACCACAAAACCATATATTTTCTTGATCATTATAACAAGGGAAGTTGATTTAGCGATGACCGTTTGTCCGTCTGTCTGTGGAAATCACTATCACGCTGTCAATATCTAAGCTAGACCGTTCGTTTTTGAAAAAAATCGTTTATTATCACAATCGGTTAAAGGGGTCACGAGATATGAATGAAACTTTGAAAAAACTCTTGAAAAAATAAAATAAAAATAAAGTCATTGCAGTTGTGTGTATATTAATACTACACGTGTCACACTGGCCTAATAGGGCCCATACACGACACCGGCATGCATGCGCAATCAAGTGTTTGCGTCAGCTGATTGACCGTGTATGGGGCTGTGGTGTGATTATGCCATCCGATTGTGTAAAATCAAAATGAGTTTGATATTTTTGTGATTGCACAATCATGCTGGTATCGTGTATGGGCCATATTTCTCATTATAATAGAATTTTTGAAGAGGAAACATCGCGCATGGATGAATTTTATGAAGGAATTTTATGACGAACATAAAAAATTTATTTTTAGACTTAATAATTAATGTCGTATAATTTAACAGCCGAATTCATAACCAAATTTTAGCAGCCTCATATACACCGCACACAACGAGCTGCTTACTAGAATACCGATTAAAACTGCGTTCACATACGTGTTTTGCTTGTGTTTTTCTTAGCACGTGTAATTTGTACACATAGTGTGAACCCTTTCAAACATTGTTTATGTACAACACATTTTGCAAGACATATGTAAATTTTTCAATTAGAGCAGGTTCTATTTTGGCAAGACAAACATATGAAAATACAACACTGCTTGTGGCGAAAGAAAAACAGAGTAAATTATAAAGATTAATATTGAAAGAAAAATAAATTGTTTAATATTAATCAACAATTTACAAATATATAAAATATATAACTTTATTTTAAACAATAAATTTTTGTAAATTCACAAATTAAATCAGCTGTTGTTTACATTTAGAGGTTATGTCATACGGAAATACATATGTACGTTTGAACGCAAAAATTATGAATCGTATGTAGAACGCTAATTTTGACACACACACGGAATTACGTATGGATCGTAAAACTGAATTTACATATGGAAAATACACATAGTGTAAACACACCTTAAGCCAAGCAGTAATTTAGCACAGAGTTTATTCATAACCAATTTTATTCTGTCAACTAAAAGTTAAAATATCAACTCTGAATTTTGTGACGTCATTTATTTTTATGCAAATAGGTTGGCATTTCATCTCATGTTTAGCAAGTGTTTGAAAGTTCATTAGAATGAATTTAACAAGTGCGTTATAAATAACATACTTCCTAAGAGACTGCTAAATATTGGTTATGAATTCGGCTGTAAATATGTAATAATATATCTGTGGTCACAAGCATTAACCGCCTAAGTCGAAAATCATGCTTTTGAGAAAAATAACTTTTTATATAATTGTAATGGGGCTTCATTACGGCTTAGGTCAGTATGTTTTCATTAATAACTTTTTAATAAACGGTGTTGGAGAATGGGGATTTCACGTAAATATAAAGCGTTTTTAGTAGAACATGATAGCAAAGATAACCCAAATCGTCGAATACCATGCTTTCGAGAAAAATGACGTCGTCGTGAACGTAGCTAAAATTGTCGGCATTTACCAATTTTGCAGGTGGTTGTCGCAAATTTTTCTTTAAAATGTTGCAAGAGTTTTTGCAACAATTCTCTAATTTATATTTTTATTTCGATTTTGACATTTGTTTTCCCGCGAAACCAGAGTTATATGCTTTAGGGCTGAAGCAAAAATGCTAAATTTCTTTTCAAAAAAAAAATACTAATTCCTTATACATAAATGAAAAATTATTTTATTTGTTTTAAAGAAATAATATTTATTTAAAAACTTTTACTATCAAATTGATAAACTGTTTTTCCGAATACATATTTTTTTATTATAATTTAACAAATTAAATTGGAAAATTTAAAAAAGTTTTTTCAAAATTTCAAACTCAATTATTTATATTTTTTTCTAGATAATTTTTGTTATAATTATTGACAAAATTTGATTTTCAAAAATAATCTCATATCAACCGTACCTGTTTCAATCCGTTCGTTTCACTAACATTGTTGATTGTAGATATCAAAATCGTGTTGATAGTTGCTCAGTTCAGGGGAACTTTTTAAAAATGCTTTCAGAACTATGAGGACGTAGTCAAGTGTAGTTGTGCATTCATTTTGAATTGAAATGAAATAAAATGAAAAATGAATGAATGAAATTTATTTTCCGTTCGCCTCAAAATGAAAGCAGTTTCTCTAAGTGAAACACTATAAGTGTGAAACACCCACTGACAGATGACTCGGCATTAAGATTTGTTTGTCAAACGCAAAATAAGCAAATAGGAAGGAAATTTGTAGAGTACTTACAAATTAAATTGTAAAATACATATTAAAAATGGCATCGGACAAAGATAAATCTGCTAAAGGCGATTTAGGTTTATTGGAGGAAGATGATGAATTTGAGGAATTCCCTGCCGAAGGTTTGTCAATTGAAAAATGTTCTTGGTTCTGATGTTACAATGCTTTTTTCTGTAGACTTCAATGCCGTCAATGAAGACGAGGATGAAGTAAATGTGTGGGAAGACAATTGGGACGATGATAATGTTGAAGACGACTTTAATATTCAACTCAAAGCCCATTTAGAAAAACAAGCCATGGAAACGTAAAAAAAAAACAAATGCAAACAAATATGAATTTAGGCATTAGTATTTTGTAAGAAAAGTAAATAATAAAAAAAAAATATACAAAATATCATTTTAGTTCTCATAGTGCTCCATAACTACTTTAATATTTTGTTTTAGATATTCTGCTACATCCTTCTGTTCTTCTAGTTCACACTCTAAAACGTGATGCTCTTCATCCAACGCGAAGATTTGGGAATTTTTTTGTTGTAGTTCCTGATGTTTTGCTTCATATTGTTTTTGTAGTTCATTTTGTTTAATTTCGTATTCTCTTTTTTTACTTTGATGTTGTTGCTCCGACGACTCGAATTCGAGGCTTGCTTCTTTAATTTGTTCTAGCATATTATTATGCTTGGACTCAACTTCATTTAGCTCCTTTTGGGCTTTCTCGAATTGTTTATTAGTTTCTAGCGACTGCTCCAATAAACGTAAAGGAATAATTTCCCGTGCTTTTTCAATATCTTTACTTAAATGTTGTAATTTATCACTATTTTCCTTACTTTCTCTTAATTTCTCTTCCATCCTTTGTTCCATTTGTTTATGTTCAGCTAACTCTGATCTTAATAGTTCCAACTGCTTTTGCAACTCTTGGGATTCCTCATCGGGTACAACACGTCTACGAAAATTATCCTTTTGTTCTTCTAAGTGTTTGAGTTTATCTTTGAGCTCTTCATATGTGTGATTTATTTTTTGCATATTTTCTTCTTGTAAAGTTCTCTTTGCATCTAATTCTTTCAATTTCTTACGTGCCATTGGCAATTCTTCCATTAGACTATCTATAGCAGACTTTGTATTCGCGTCTTCCTCTTTCCGACGCTCATTTTCTCTACGGGTATCATCATTCATGGCTTTTAAGTCTTCCAGTTCACTTATCCTTTGACTTGCCATTTCAAAAACTTTTTCTCTATATGTGTTATAATAGTAATAATAATTTAATAAAATTCGCAATATATGCGTCAATTTCTTTGGAGCTGTAATGTAGTAGAAAAATAAATCTTGAGCAAATTGAAGTCTTTAAAATCTACTTGGAAACTTACTTGGCCTTATTAAATCATAGTATTTAAATGCAAAAGATTTATCAGTTATTTTTAAGATTTGATCAGTTTTCCTGACTAATTTCATCGAAAACAGCCGATATTCTTTATTGTTCTCTTTATTTTCAGCATGAAGCGAAAACGGTGGCTCAACATTGTAGCCCAAGCATCGTAGGTAGCTTACCAACGCATTGGTGAAAAAATGTTCGGTAGGATGTGTTAAATTGCTTTTGTTAATTTGGCATTCGGGAAATAAAGCATTCCAACTATCCACTTCTTCATTTTTTAACATTTTGTATAGAAAAAAGTTGACAGGAGCAGTAAATCGCCTTATTTCAAATTCAACTTTATTGGCGTTTTGATAAATTTGTTCACCTAGGAGTGGTGCCAAGTTAAATAGTAAAAGTGTAGCCAATTCAACTTAAACTGCATGGAAAAGTTGCATAAGAAATATTAAAACAATGAATTGGAACAGTCACTGTTAACAGTTATCAATTGCTAATGATAATAATATTAAGGCGCCTGGCGACGCTCAAATAAACCCATCAAACACAAGGTTGTGTGCATGCGATCGTTCTTTTTCGGCTACACGTATACGTTGTCGGCTATGTTTGATGAAAATCAAAAAATTTTGATATTTTTATTTGACGGCTGATTATTTGATCATTGCCGGACTTGTTTGACACACACACTTCATTTGGTTTGAATTTTTCACGTTGAACACATGTGCGGAAAACAAATTTTTTTTCTTGATTAATGTATAAATCAAATTTTTTAAAATTACAATAACATTAAATCATCTCCGACGACGACTTGATTTGATGCGAACGCTACGAATTCAAAATACAAATGGTGTTTGACGTGTTTATTTGTACGTCGCCTTTAAAGCTTCAAACACACGAAACTCACACATATGCACTGTTTGATGGTTTATTTGAGTGTCGCCAGCCGCCTTTACATATATGTAATGATAAAAATTACGTGCGTGCCGATAGCCTCGAAAAAATAGCCACGAATTTCAAACGAATAATTGGCAACGCGAAATTTTTAAAATGTGTTCCAACACATATGGGAGTGGATTCTTCAGTTTGGGATAACTAATTTAAACAGGAATAATACATAAATAAATGTTAGAACATTTATTGTTTTTTATTGGGACCGGGATATTCCAAGGAAGATTCCAGCAAAATGGGGCTGCGTTCCATGGAGCACAGTACGTGAAATTAAAGCTTAGGCATAGACTGATATAAAAAGTCTTCCGTGAAATAAATTTGCATGCACGTTTCTGGACAAACTGGGAATTTTTATTTTTGTGGTCAAACCCACTTTTTGGACAAACTAAGCTCCGTACCATGGAGCACGGTATGTCAAATTGAAGCTTAGGCAAAGGCGGATATAAAAAGTCTTCCCTGCAACAAATTTGTATGCACGTTTCTGGACAAACTGGGAATCTTTATTTTTGGCCAGACCCACTTTTTGAGATCCACTTTTTACACAAAGTAAGCTCCGTACCATGGAGCACTGTATGTCAAATTGAAGCTTAGGCATAGGCAGATATAAAAAGTCTTCCGTGCAATACGAATTTGATATTTTGATGAATTCACAAATCGATGCTCTTGCCCGTCGTTGATGTTTGCCTCTTTGTTCAATGTTAAAAAAGGTTACAAGATGACAAGACGCTATTTGTGCCTTTAATTCATAAAAATTTGTTTTATTGTCATTTTTTTTTAAAATTATTTCTATGCTATTATTCCAGGGACGGAAAATAATTATTTATTTTTTTTAAGAGAAGGTTATGCTTAACTTCGATTTATTTGTTTTAGGGAAATTTTAACAATTATCGTAAGATATATAGTATTTTGGTTAGCGTAACCAATTGAAGGGAGAAATGTTTTTTTTTTTTTTTTGGTTATGAATAACTATTATAGTAACCAAAAACCAATAGCCATTATCGAAAGAATTTTTTTTGTCATTCCTACCCGGATACATATCGTATAATTGATGTAATGTAATCAGTTCTAAGGGTTTTGTAGGGCAAGGAATTAAAATATCTTTGGTAAACAAAACGGCTAGTTTTGTAAGAATTGTTTATTAATTTTATAAATAAAAAGTGGATAAAGTGGATTAAACATGAAACTTTAAGTAGTTTAATTAAATTAGTTTAATAATTAAACTACAAACCCCTTAGAAATACATTCATTTCATCAAAAATACGATATGTATCCGGGGTAGGAATAACCAAAAAAAAAAAAAAATACTTTCGATAAAGGTTATTGGTAACCAAATAATTTTTTGGTTGCTATAATAGTTATTCATAACCAAAAAAAAAACATTTCTCACTTCAATTAGTTACGGTAACCAAAATCTATATATATAAAATTCATTTTCTGTTTGTTTGTTTGTTTTTTTGTTTGTTTGTTTGACCGCTATAGAAATTTTTATTTTTCAACGGATTTTCCTGAAATTTTGTTCACACGATCTCTATACCCCAGGAAAGGCCGCCATATACTTCTTACCGGCCACCCCTTCTTTTACGCCCACTTTTTACGTAAAATTCATTTTATGTTATATTCATATATGTTCACTGTACAAATTTTTATTTGTTAACAGATTTCTCTGAAGTTCGGTACACACGATCCCTGTACTCCAGCTAAGGTCACCATATGCTTTTTATCGACCACGCCTATTTTTACGCCCACTTTTTATATATAATTCATTTTCTGTTTTTTGGTATATTTGTTCGCTATACAAATTTTTATTTTTCAACGGATTTCTCTGAAATTTGGTACACACGATCTCCGTACTCCAGGAAAGGTCGCTTTACTTTTTCTATACAATTCATTTTCTGTTTTTTGGTATATTTGTTCGCTATAAAAATTTTTATTTTTCAACGCATTTCTCTGAAATTTGGTACACACGATCTTTGTACCCCAGGCCAGGTCACCGTGTAATTCTGGCTGCCACACCTACTTTTACGCCCACTTTTTGTACACAATTCGTTTTCTGTTTTTTGGTATATTTGTTTGCTATACAAATTTTTCTGTTTTTGTTTCTTTATTTGATTGATATACAAACTTTTATTTTTCAATTTTCCGAAATTTAGTACATATTCCAGGGAAGGTCGCCGTAATATTTTTACCGACCACGCCTTCTTTTACGCCCAATTTTCATATAAAATTCATATTTTGTTGTGTGGTATATTTCTTCCCTATACAAATTTGTACTTTTGAACGGAGTTCTCTGAAATTTGGTTTACATGTGAATAACTACACGGTGAACAAATTCCCCAAACTTAAAAAAGATACCCAAAAGAAATGAACAAATTCCCCATTTTTTTTTTTAATGGAAATAAAAAATTAACTTACTCCCCAAATTCATTCTTAAATTTTTACATATTTTTATTTAATCAATTTTATTAAATATTTATTTTAGTGAACATTTACATATTGCTCTCAATATATGTCCTGCAATAAATGCATTTAAAATGAGTATTCTTTTCAATAGCATCATTTCGTTTCGCGGAAGCTACGCGCACGGGGAATACAGCTTAGCTAGAATATCGGAATGATCTGAAAAATATATTTTGGCAATTAAAATAAGTTGGCAACAGCTGCGCGGCAGCACAGGTGTGGCTGCCAAACGTGCGGAAGCGGCGCGCGGACGCGACGGATGTGGACGCGACGCGCTCTCGGAACACAGCTCAGCTAAAATATCACAATGCTCTGAAAAATATGTTTTAGGGATTAAAACAAGTTAACGAGAACTAAGCGGCAGTGCGGGTAGTAGCTGCGAGGAAGCGACGCGCGGCGCGCGGATGCGGACGCGACGGATGCGGACGCGACGCGCTCGCGGAACATAGCTCAGCTAAAATATCGCAATGATCTGAAAAATATATTTTGGCGATTAAAATAAGTTGACATCAACTGCGGAACACAGCTTAGTGAAATGTCGTATGATAAATTTTATCTACGTATGTGAAATAATTACCTGTTGATCAAAATAGGCCACACATATACTATAAGCAGTTGCTTAAAGAAAGCTTGCGACACAATATTAAACGTCGCATTAGTCTTTCATTTCTGAAACTTGAATTTGACGTCTCTGCTCAATGATGATCACTTATTGAATGAAGTAATTCAATTTTTAAAAGTTCTGATTCCTTTAATTTGCAAACGATTCCGTTATATTTGATGTCTATAAATAAACTTAAAAAAAAAACTTAAAAGCGGTTTCGCAACTTATTTTTGAAGCATTTTTGCTGCAGCATCTTAAAAAAACTTCTAAATTAAAAAATCAAAAAATTTTGAATTGAAATAAAAAATGAATTTACTGCCTATACAAATTTTTGGGGAGAAAGTTCATTTTATTGGGAAATTTGTTCATTGGGGACTAAGTACTCAACGCCTGGTAAGCATAGTTAACCATTATTCAAGTCAAAGGCCTTTTTATCCCGGGCAAGACCCGGTAAAAACAGCTAGCATTATACATCTTACGATAATTATTAATAATAACCATTATTTAAATTTATCAATGTTAATGGTTAAATATGACTTTTTCGTCATTTCTCTTATAACTGTTACGGCCCTGCATTATTATATTCTAATAGAATTCTTTACTTTAGACAGTTAATAAATTATTAACAATATTTATTTCGTTTCCATATACAGATGCAAATTGTTATAAAATATGTATGTATAACAAGTAAATACTTTAAGTATAATCTAGACCGTCTAGACCGTAGACCAGGAGTTTAGAGAAAGGGTTTTAGGTCCAACTAATTGGATATTGAACATAAGCATAAACCGAATTTGAGTGCGATTGTTATATACAGAGCCGGATAAAAGTATTCACACAGCGACTTTAATTTTAATCATTCATATTTTGTAAATGAAAGCCGATAGCCCGATATTGTTTTCAACAAAATTATTTATTCATGTATTACTTATTTAAATATAAAGAATAATTAATACTAAGTATGTTACATGATAAGAAAAAAATAAATATGTAATTCAAAGTACGGGTGTATTTCCGAAAAGCGCATACCTCCGATCGGTGTGCAATTTGGTATACTAACGTAGTTTGAGCTGCTAATCTCGAATATCATTGTGATAATTCCCGCAAATGCCGTTTTCTGTGGTAGGGATCATTCAATGTCGCGTGACCATTGTAAAGTTTTTACGTGATCTTGTAATATCGACCTTAAATGAAAGATGTTATAATTCCGATCCATTATGATTTGGCCGGAATTACAGATTATAAAATTCAAATAAAACTAGAGGACCCCTGCTGCTCCGCAGCATTATATTATATTATATTAATTTTTATAATATAATACCAAAATTTGCCAAGAGAAGTTAACGTACAGTAATGCTAAAATATGCCAAGAGAAGTTAACGTACAGTAAAAGTAAAGTTGATTGTCCACGCATAACTTTCCTCAAACCCAACGAATTTGCCAAGAGAAGTTAACGTACAGTAATGCCAAAATATGCCAACATAAGTTGACGTACAGTAAAAGTAAAGTTGATTCTCCACGCATAACTCCTCAAACCCAACGAATTTAAGCAGTTAGCTCAAAAGAAGGAGCTTGATCCACTGAGTGTTCTTAGCCCCATGTTAACAGCCTACGTTAATTAGAACTCTAGTTATAGAGGTTTGAGAGAAGAAAAATATTGAAAAAAATCTTGAATGCAAAGTTTATTCATAAATTCTTTTTATAAGATTATGAACTCGAAAACAATTCGTCGCTTAACTTTCAATATTCACTCGGCATATTTTCCGCTGTAGTAGCTTCAATCTGCAGATTTTACGCTGTAGTAGCTTCGCTCTAAATATTTTCCGCTGCAGTACTTGAATCTTGATTATTTTCCGCTGTAGAAGTTTAAATCTAAATAAATCGGCCAGGATAGTGCGGCAATGCACAGCGGAAAAAACAAGTTTTTCCAATTTTTATACTGAGAACGGCATTCACTATTATATTCGTGATTACAAGGTCAAAATCCGTTAGTATAACAAATTTCAGACCGATCGGAGTTATGCGCTTTTTGGAAGTTTATCCCAAAGTACAATTTTAAGCGGACAAAAGTATTCACACAGTTACAAATGTTTGTATAAAAACTAATTTCAATTTCAATTGCAAAAAAAAAAATTGTTAGATCATTTTTATTGTCGCCACGAGTCTGACTACAAAGTTTCACCTCGATTGGATCACTGGAAAAGGTTTAAAAATCGATCCAAAGTTTTTTCGACAAGCAGACACTACGAGTTAATATAATGGGAGTAAAAATATAGTAAGTCGCTGTGTGAATACTTTTGTACGGCTCTGTATTTCTTGCCCGCCCATAAGATAAAGTTCATATTGAGCAATGTTTTTTTTTATAGATTTAAGTGAAAATCGGGAAGCAGCATTTTATGAAGTTTATGAGTAAACTTGGTCTTACAGGGTTAATTTGGGGAGTACTTATTAATAGGTGTAATAAACACACCGAATATTTGTCCGGGATGTAATTTTGATCTTTCTGTAATTTAGGTGTCATTTGTTTGGTGACAGGGTCTGAACATGCACTGATTTTCGCCAACATTAATAGCGATCGGCAAAAGCTCATATGCAAAATTTCATTAAAATATATTTATATTTTTGCTTTACATGGACACACAGACTAGCGAACATCGGTAAATCGACCCAGAAAGAGGATCTTAGTTGTTACAGACAGCACTAACTCATTTTACCTGACCCCAGAGCGTATAGGATATAAAACGCAGTACAGATTGTATTGTTATTGTTATATATATATTTTTTTGTTTTGTCTCCTAATTAAAAATATAATATATATCTTACCGATAATATTGTACTTTTATATTGACAATAATATAGCGAGTGCGTTAGTACCATTAAATAAAACGATTTCTCTCTTTTTAAACATAGTTTTTGTTTTATTTTTATTGTAACTATTTTAAACATTTATGGAGATTTAGATTTGTATATCTTCATTTATTGAGGGGATCGAAGAAAAAAACTATTATTAGGTTTATTGTGATTAATATTTAAAAATATTTTTCTTGTTTTGTGTTATTAGTATTGAGCTAAGCTGGATAAATATGAAATATTTTTTTTTCTATTTAATATTTATTAATATTTATTGCATAAAAGAGTGTTTGTATACTCGGAACTATGTTTTTTATTTTTTTTTTTTTCATTTAAGTGCTTTTTCATTAAAGAGTAGTGTTTGACATAAACAATAAAAATATATACCAGACATTTTTTAACATAAAATTTGTTTGTTTCAATATAATTTCGAATATAAAAATACTATTTTCCAAAAGGTTTCATATTTTTGTGTCTTGATAAAAATTTTTAGGAAAATAAATGTTTTTTTCAAATTTTTTTCAAACATTTAAGTTTATAAAGATTTAGGTTTGTTTATTTAGTTTTGCTTAATACTAAATAATGATTTGTTTTTTGTTTTTTTTTTTTTTTTTTTATTATATATGCATATATTATGTATTTCTATAGTTTCTAATTTTATATATTGATTTTTTATGAGATTAAAACATTAAACACTTATTTGTTGTTAAAAAATATAACTTTTAAATTTTATTTTATAAAAAGACAACTACTACACATAATTATTGCACAGTTTCAAATGAAAACTGTTTTTTTTTAATGGTTACGAAAAAGGTTTATTAATAAATAGTGTGCTTGATTTATATTTTCAATACATCACAGACTGTTGTTAACAAAATTTATTTTAAATATTTATTATCAATAGAATGCTTAACAAATTTCTAACAAAAAAAAAAACGTTCTGTTTCAATGCAACAAGCTGTACTATTTTTTACGTTTTCGAAAATGTTAAAAGTCAACAAAGATTTAGAAAAACATTTCATTTGAGCTTTAAGTTTTTAATAATTGTTTGTGCGTAATTTTAGTAAACTTATAATAGCGCACAATCGTTTTAATTACATGAATATTATTAATTTTATATTTTATTATATGAAATTAATCAATTATTTAAATAATATTAATAATAAAAAAAAAAAACATATCACAAAAGTATAGGAAGTATGTATTTATGTACATGTTAAGAAAAATAAGAAATAAGTTGAAATATTATAAATATTTTTTGTAAAAAAAAAATGGCAACACAAAAATGTTGTTTTCGTTCAAATTCATAGAAAATTATTTTTAAACTATCCAGACAAACCGATTATAAAACAGTTATATATCATTTATCATAAAAGTCACAAAAAAAAGTATTTTTTCTTTATTTTCATTTTTTGAGCAGAAATAAAAGTTATTTTTTGATTTATTATTTTTTCGAGTAGAAATAAATGATATTTTTTCTTTTTTCGAGTAGATATAAAAGTTATTTTTTGCTTTAGATTTTTTCGAGCATATATCAAAATCGAGCTTAGACAAAAAAGTGAGAAATAACAAGTAAGAAAATTATAGTCGGTCTAGACCGACTATATGATACCCTATACCATGCGTTTAGAGACCCTATCTCTCAGACCCAACTAACTGGATATAGAAAATAAGCATAAACCAAATTTGAGTGGGATTTTTCATATCAATTGCTATATCTATATGGGGACTAGGCCCAAAAATGGACCGATCCTGACCATGTTTTGCAAAAATATATACAAACAAAATTTGAGAAAAATCAGTGCAATATTTTTGTTTTTTGATAGATTTAAGTGAAGATCGGGAAGCAGCTCTATATGGGGCCTATGACTAAGAGTTGTCCCATAGACATCATTTTTGGACTACTGATTAATGGATATAATAATCTTATGGCGATTTAAGTCGATTTCATAGGGGTCATTTGTATGGGGGCTAGGTCTGAACATGGACCGATTCCCACCAGTTTCAATAGCGTTCATCCCGTGGCCGATAAAAGCTTACATATCAAATTTCGTCAAAATATATTCATATTTGCGACCTGCAGTTTGATTACAAGCTTTACATGGACACACAGACGGACGGACGGACGGACATCGTTAAATCGAATCAGATAGTGATTCTGATTCGATCGGAATAATAAAAGATGGGTCTAGGTCAAATATTTTTCGTAGTTACAAACAGCAGCACAAAGTCATTATACCCAAACCACATAGAAAATTGGTATAAATATTAAATACCAACAAATTTTTCAATTGATTTTTTCACATTTCTCACTTTTTTTTTTTGCAAGTGGTTGATTTTTATATTTGCTCGAAAAATATAAATCCAAAAATAAGTTTTCTTTCTGCTCATAAAAATTGAAATCAAAATATAATTTTTATTTTTGTTAAAAAAAATTGAAAAAAAAAAAAAAATTTAAAAATAACTTTTAATTCTGCATGAAAAAATATATTTAAAAAAATTATTTCTGTTTAAAAAAAATTAAAATTACAAAAAGCAAAGCATTGTTTGAAAGACATTTACTTCTACATGTTTTTGATACTAAAAAATTTCAAAATACAGTCACGCGCATATAATTAGGAACAATGTCGTTTTATTCATACTTCATCCAAAATTTCTATGAAAATTTATATTACATTATCCTCTGCTGTAACCAAGCAAAGAAGTTATTTTCTTGTTGTCTAGCGCACAACAAATTCCAGTGGAAATTTTTTGGACGCTTGTTTTGTAAATGAAGCGTGCATATATTAATTAAGAAGGATCTGTGTTATCAGTCAATATTGTTATGTTGTCAATAATTTGTTGTAGACAAGTAATTGATTTTAATAAAAGTTTAAAACAAAAAATAAAATATGGGAAAAATAAATCTTGTGACTCTAAATCTCGCGTATTAATTTTGAAACTTTTTGATCAAAAAAGTCATAATGAAATCGCTAAAGTTATAAGATGTACAAAAACGATGAATTTCCATGCTATTCATCATTTTCGAAAACATTAAACACCAAAAAATGTGCCCCGGAAATATAAACCTTGCATACCGAATAAAAAGGAAGACAAAATGATTGTTTGTGAGTCCAAAAATTTCCACATAAACCAGCAAGGCAAGTTTCAGTAGATGTTTTCGGTGAAAATGACTGTGGGTGGACCTTCCGTTGATACCGAAAAACGTCGTTTGAGAGAAGCTGGGCCATTTGGGCGTGCTTTAGTATCTAAGCGAAATTGAAAAAGGAGAGTGGAATTTGCTAGAAAACATAGACATTGGACCCTTCAGGACTGGAAAAAGGTGTTATTTACCGATGAAATCAAAATAAATAGAGTACGGTCAGATGGTAGATCATACGTTATGCGTCAGGTACGAGCTAACTTTAACCCTAGGTACACACGCCAACGACTGAAGTACGGCGGAGGTAATATGGTGTGGGGCAGCATGTCGTGGCGTGGTGTTGGGCCAAGCGCAAAAATTTAGAGTCGCATTAATTCCAATATACAGACACATTACAGACTTATCTTATTCCATATGCCGATGAAAACTTACCCATGAGTTGGATCTTTCAACAAGATATTGATCCAAAACATACTGCTGGTCATACTAAGAAATGGTTCACGGACAACGTGGTTACTGTTTTGGCTTGGCCATCCTGTAGTCCGGATCTAAATCCGATTGAGAAACTTTGGCAAATAATAAAGGAACGTGTTGGTGTTTTAAAAATTACAAATTTTACAGAACTGTGTGCTGAGCTGCAAAAGGCGTGGACTAGCATTTCTAAGACCAACTTGAGGATCTACTGGATTCAATGCCTCAGCGATATGCATCGGTTTTAAGCAAAGGACATCCAACCGAATATTGATAAAAATAAAAACAAAATATACATTTTTAAAACTAAAAAATACAAAATAATAATTCGTTCTTAATTAAGTGTACGTTTAGTTTTCTTTCTGATATGATACAAAGGCTCCCTGTACTTAAACAGATCAAAAAAATATTTTAGACAAAAGAATGAGGGAGTCCTCTATCATAAAATGTCATAAACATTTTTTGTAAATAGTAATGTATTTATAAGAAAAAGTTAATTTGAAGTGCTATGTATGCATCGATCCTAATTTTGTGCTCGTAACTGTAAATGTTATTATAGACTACCATTTTGCTATTAAACATAAAATCGTAAGTGACGATTGCTCAAATATGCATCAAAACTACTCAAATATGAACAGCCCTTATCCCGCTTTATAAACGAAATTTACACTTTTTGGTATTTTTTTCTGTTTCAGTATTTGTTTTTCTTTTTTTATCCATGTTTCCTGAACAACACTTTTTTACGACTCAATTTAGCCATTTAAAGTTGCGCCAAAATAGGAATCTATTGTTTACTTTAAAAATACAATATAAATCGAAAATAACATAAAGATATATAAAGAAAATAAATTTAAGATAAAAGTAAGCACCATAAAAATCAAAGTAAGATCATTCATATATGTATGTATATATATATATATATGTATATATTTTTTTTTAAATAATACAAAAAATTACAAATATCAATAAAAATAAAGCTTTAAGAAAAGTTTGTGTACAGGAGAAAAAGAAAAAGGCATTTTTAAAATTTAATATAGTTACGAATTTTGAAAGCATTATATAACAGAATTTTAAAAGAAATATTTGTTAGCAGAGTTAAAACAAACGCTTGGCGTTTAAACAAAAGATTTTAGTTTGAATTTTAATTATAAGTATACTTATTATAATACACTAGGGGCTTTTTTAATGATGTTAATAGAGATATTTAAATTTTTATTGATTTAACAATTTCCATTTTTGATAACAATTTAATCTTTAAGAAAACTTATGTCTTACCTTCTCTCTCTCTCTCTCTCTATTTCTATCTTTCTTTTTTATCTTACATACAGTTTTCACTAAAAGTAATCTAACACTCTTAGCAAATTCACTAAAAAGCCTACATAGCAAAAAAAAAATAAATAAATAAAATAAAAAACTTACCACTGACACAGCCCGCTGTCACAGCAGCAATTATTACACTGAACTCATTCACGTCTGGTACGTTTCGGTCTTGAAACTGCAATTGAATCACCAGCTGCTGAGGAATCTGTAGTATTTGATACATTAACTGTGGAATATGTTGAATTTGTAGTTTGATTACCTAGTTTATCAACTCCTCGCACCTTTTTACTCGCTACAGATTGTGCCGTTACTTGTAATGATATGGCATGAGTATTTAATTTCTCAGCCAATAGTAAATCTTTTAAACCTTTCATTTTTTGACTGTAAAGTGTAATAATAGGCCTTTTTAGCATAAATTGTATCGGGTCTTCTTCATCTATCAAAGGTGCCGTCGTTAGGGCTGGTGGCGATATTGATTGTCCTGTTGCAATATTGCTTAAATTTTCTGCTTTATTATTTGCTGCTTTTCCGTTATCTGTGCCATTGGTTTTATCGGTGTCATTTAAAACTTGATTATTGTTTAGTTTTTGTTGTTCAGCAAATGGTTGACCACCACCTTGTAGTAGAAAGTCTGGATTCAAAATTTTCTCACCACATGCTGCTGTTAAATCTGCTAAAGTTGTTGGCATTTCAGATTTTTTTCCATCATTCGCTCTCTGAAAATTTTCATTAATAGGTCAAATTAATTAAACCAATTTGAAATAAAAATTGTATGTGAATGAAAAATATTTAATTTTAATTTAGACAAATCTAATATTAGAGTGGCTTGGACAATGAATTTCAATTGATATTTTCTGAAATTCAATTGATATTTTCTGAAATACATTTGATAATTCTGAAATACATTTGATATTTCTGAAATACGTTTGATGTTTTCTGAAATAAATTTGATTATTTCTGAAAATCAAGTGATGTTTTCTGAAATACTTTCTGAAATTCAATTGATGTTTTCTGAAATACAATTGATACTTTCTGAAATACAATTGATATTTTCTGAAAATCAATTGATGTTTTCTGAAATACATTTGATATTTTCTGAAATACATTTGATATTTTCTAAAATACATTTGATGTTTTCTGAAACACATTTGATGTTTTCTGAAATACATTTGATACTCTCTGAAATACATTTGATGTTTTCTGAAATACATTTGATATACTTTCTGAAATACAATTGGAAAAGGTGTAGATGTTTACACATCTCCCCTGTGATCGGACTCACATTGATTTTTTTTATAACAAAATTTTTTATTAATTTAATAAATAAACAAAATAATTAGAAAACCAAATGTGTTTGCTTTTGTTATTAAGATATATCGTATTAACCACGAGTTCGTGGTGTATGTTTTGTGGCACGCTGTATATTTTTAAATATCTTATTTTTTCACACAACGTTAATTCTGTGGTTTTCTAGAATAACCGCGTATGTCATTAAATCAAAATGTTCAGGGGAGCAAAAAAACGTTATATTTGAAATTATGGGTTCGATATAAAGATTTTAGAGCTTTTAATTTAACAGTCCTGTAGATATGGGCAAAAAATACTTTATATAAAATTTTGAGTCAAAAATCTTCAGAGGAATAGATCCTAGAAAAGGACGAAAAAACAATATGTAAATTACACTTAAAGTGTGTGCAGATAAAACAACTTATGTCGACAAACGTCGTTTTCTTTGAAAAAGAAAACTACCGATGCAACCACCCATGTAGACATAAGTTGTTGTTGTTTGAAAAATGAATTTTTTGTTCGCCACCAAAAAGTTAACGGGACTTAGGATGAGAATATAACAACTTATCAAGAATAATAGTGATAAAAAATAACAGAAATAAACACACAAGTTTTTACAAGTGGTTATAAACTGAAAACTAATAACAACGTATGTTGCTATGTGTCGTTTTCTGAGAAAATAATTTATCAGCGATCAAACGTAGGTTGACATACGTCGTTAGTGCTGCAAATTAATTTAATAAACATTTAAGTTACGTCGTTATTTAAAGAAAAAACTCAGAAATGGTCAATATTTTTTTAAAAAAAATTGAACTTATGTAAAGAGCGTTAAAGATTAATATATTTGGCATCGTTAACTCAAAACTGACAAAAAATGGACATACGCGGTTATTCCAGAAAACCAAAGATTATCCCTTTAAAATATGGAGTTTGCTATCTATTATTGTGTACATTTTTTACATAGAATTGCCAACCTACGAAAAAATATGTTGACAAATTCAGAAATATGAGTCCATTTGTAGAAAACTCTACACAAAGGCAATTTTATCTTGGCGATATGAAATTTAGTACTCATGGTATTTAAATAGTGTTGCCAGTCGCCATAATATATATGATGATGTCAATGGTTTTAAAGCCGATTAAAAGCCGAAATCTGAGGATCTAGAACTTTGAGCATAGTTCCTCATAAAAAGATATAAATTTTATAAATAAAAAGTAAACCAAAGAAATAAAAATATATATGTATATATATATTAGTAATGCCAGTGACAAAACGAAGTTTGGTACCCATAATGGACGTTTTCAATATAAAATATTCACTTTCATCCAAAAGCGGAACAAACGTGAACATGGAACGAACGTGAACATGATCTAAAATATCTGATAATCTTCCTTAAAACCCATAACAATTAAAATGTTTTATTGAATATCTCAAAGAAGAGATGCGTGGACATAATCAACATAGACATTTGGGAATGTGAAAAATTTGGAAGAAATACCAATAAAAATGGGTTTACTAAAAACTAAAAACAAGCTCACTAAGTGTAAAGTTTATTTATATGAGACCGCAAAAACAATTTTTTTCCTTGAAGCACCCTATTGTATATACATACCTCGTCTTTCTTAAGTAGATTATTATTTCCCTCCACTTGTGCCGATTCCGCTGATCTATTTGTCTTAGCCTCATTTAAAGTCTCATCAAAATCACGTCGAATTTCAATAGCTGCTGGTCCAATTGTACCACGAACCGCCTGCGGTTCATCTTCGGGGTTTTTTATAACAACCTGAGAACGCACATCATAGTCAAATTTGCATATATTATTAACCAATGGCTTAGCCCATCCAATATGTAAGATAGGCGTAAGACTATCCTCTTCCCATTGGCAAATGCCATCGTAAAATCGCAATAAATTTGCAAAAACTTCAGAATCTCTGAGAATACTGCGTGCCGAATGACCGGAACTTTCAGTTTTCATAACATATGGAATCATTTCGTTAGCTATGTCCAAAAGTTCTTTGTAGATTTCTTCATCATCACGGCATTGATAGGTATACAAACGTATAACGTCGGCAGCATTAGCCCAAGCTGCAAAAGCTTCACGATATCTATTTAAACGATTGTAGTAGTTTCCCTGGTAAGTATACGGATAAACATGATGATTTTGATAGTACGCTCTAGACGATTCAATAGCCTCTTTATAAAGTTGTTCACAAGTTACACGTTTTATCAATGGATTAATTTCTTCAAGTTCGCCAAGAGTGCCTAAATATAACCAAAATTATTAAGTATTGTTCAATGGGAATATATATGTATATATAGCACTCACCTAAAGCCATTGGATATTTTCTTAAATGACCCATATCGTAGAGCAACCATAATAATCTCTGCTGCAAATCAGCTACTTCCACACAATCGCTATTGGTCGATAATGAAATATTTATGGCAGAAGCTATAGCAGCTACCTCCATGGGTTTATCGCAGACCACAGCTAGACCACCTAGATATAACCATGATCCAGATTCAATACCCGCTGTTATATCTTGACCCCTTTTATCTTCACTGCCTTTACCATGCCAAGTAATTTCAATGGATTCCAATTTCTTATTTCCAAATACTACCCATGCATGATCTTCTGATATGGCTAATCTCACATCACGATATCCCAACAGCTGGCAACCCGCTACCACAGCTAGAGCTACACCAAAACAATCTAATTTATTGCCTGACAAATAGCTATAAAGATTTTGTAAATGTGCCCGATCTTTATAACTGCTTCGAATAAGCGAATGCCATATTACATCGGATACTTTTTTAATAACTTCTCTAGTCGCTTGCCGACTGTTGCATGTTGATGAAATTTTTGGTTTCTCAACAATTGAAAGAATACTTTGGAATTTTTTATAAAGACCAGATACCAGTTCATATGTCACCGCTGGAAATGGTACAGAATTGCCTCTAATTATATCGTTGTGGGCTGCAATGAACAAATAATGTTAATTAAACATTAGTTATGAATTAAGAATATTATAGTCGACGATACGGTACTGTGAGTTTCGAGAAGGCTTTTTTTTATAGAAAACTAGAGACCCGTGCTGCTTCGCAGCATTATATTATGTTATATTAATTTTTATGAGGAGCCGTGAGTGTTCTTAGACTTGTGTTAACAGCCTACGTAAATTAGAACTCTAGTTATAGAGGTTTGAGTGAAGGAAAATATTGAAAAAATCTTGAAAAAATTGAATGTAATGTTGATTGTGCAGGCATAACTTTACTCAATCTGTACGTTAACTTTCGTGTTGCATAATGTAAAGTTGATTGTGCACGCATAACTTTCCTCAAACTCAACGAATTTAAACAGTTAATCTGTATGTCAACTTTCATATTACATTACATAATGTAAAGTTGATTCTGCACACATAACTTTGCTGAAACTCTCTCAAAAGAAAGAGCTTGATCCACTGAGTGTTCTTAGACTTGTTTCAACAGCCTACGTTAATTAGAACTCTAGTTATAGAGATTTGTTGAGTGATGGAAAATATTGAAAAAAAATCTTCAAAAAAATCGCGTTTGAGTTATAACTTGAGTAAGGTGGGAGTTGTGTAAATTTCAATGATTGATGACATATCTAAATGAAGGAAATCGGCCGGATAGAACGGCCAGACGGACTCGGATTAGTTTTCATAAATTTTTTTAATATATATGATAATCATAAACCAAATTTGAGTGAAATTGTTTTGTAATTGTGTCCTACAGATATGAAAAAGTTCATATCGGATGCTATTTTTATGTGAGGACTACTAGATTAAAAATGGACCGATCATGACCATATTTGGTAAAATCATTTATTTTACTCAAAAACCATATTTTCGAAAATTTTATGAAATATTTTTGTTTTTTGATAGATTTCGTAAATAGATAAGTGTCTTATAGGGTTTATTTTTGGACCACTGATAAATGGAAGTAATAAGCACACATAAACCCCATTTGACCCATATCTATACGATAATTTAGATCTGACGGCAATTTAAGTCAATGCTTTTTTAGAGATCATTAATATGGGGACTAGATCTAAACATATAGCAATTACAATAGCAATCCTAAGCTTATATACGAAATTTCATCAATATCAATTCATATTAGCGAGCTGTATTTTGATTGCAAGGTGACTCAGAAAGTAATGTTGGTAGTTAACAACATCAGCACAAACTGATTGCACCCTTAGTGGTATTGAGTATAAAAAATTAATGACCCAGTCTATATGATATGATTGATATGATATGATTTCAGTCGACCACGTAGGGGTTCTCTGTATGGAGGCTAGGTTTAAGCATGAATTGATTCTCGACAGCCGAAAAAGTTTATATACCGAATCATCAAATTATATTCATATTTGCGACCTGTCATTAGGTTGTTTTTGATATTGAAAAGTTTTCAGAAATGAAAAAATTTTGTTGCTTTTAAATACATTTAAAAGGTATTCGATTTATCCGATTAATCGACACAAATTGATCGGATTATTTCTTAGTTGAAAATCACAATTTTTAAGTTGTTCGATCGAAAGTTCTTTTTTATTTAATCGATTATTGTTATTATCTATTTTAATCCAAAAAATAATATAAAACAACTCCCGATATTGAAATGATATGAAATTTAATGTTTTAAAATAAGTATTATATGATATGAAATTTAGATAAAAAAATTTGCAACGTCCTCACACATTAAATTTGAATTTTAATTAAATTTGAGTTAAAAGTTATTAAAAAAAACCCCGCCAAAAACAATTCTCATATTTTAGTATTTTAGAAGATTAAAAAAAAGACAAACCAAGTCAAACTTCATTACACACAAAAAGAAAAATGAAAAAAAAAAACAAATTAACAATACACACCTGCTGTTGATAAACCACTACCCACAATGCCAGTCAAAGATGACGGTGTTATTATTGCATTCGATGAGGACGATGCATAAGTGTTGGCTGCAGCATGAGCTGCATCTCCGGTTGTTAATGACAATTCAATGTAGCCAGCTACAATTGATAACAATGTTAAATCAGGCTCGACACTTTGTGTATGGTACAGTTCCAAAGATCGTTTAAAAAAATTCACAACATCATTGATAGATTTTAATGGAAACATGCTGGGATCCAATGGGGAATTTAACGAAATTAAAGGACTATTACTAGCACTACGCGTTATCGTGGCCATTATGAATGTTGTTTGTGTGTATATAGTTTATACTGATGGTTGTTTTGTGAGGAAAGAAATTCCTTTTACACTACACACTCGACGTAAAACCGACTTAAAGCTTAAAACAAAAATAAACCGACTTTTCCCTCGTTCTAGCCACAATTGATGCAATGCAACTGTTCTTTCCTTTTTCAATTATTTTTAGTTATTTTGTGTTTTATTTGCAGGGTTGTCTCGCTGGATGGTTGGTTGTTTGGCTACCCGTCGACGACGCCACAAGTTGACAAACCACTTTTGTTTCGCCTGTTTTGCACCTTGTTCGCCAAAAAAATGTAATGCAACATTAGCGCATCTGTTGTGTTAATCTCCTTGTTGTTTTATGTTTCTTTTTACATATTCTTGAAATTTCTTGAAATATCCTTCTATATGTTTAAAAATTTTAATTCTTTTGCTTTATCTTTTTTTTGTTAAAATTACCAACTATATGATGTGCTCTCCAGCATGTTGATTCTTTCTATATTATCTATGATTCATACAATACTGCCGAATTCCTTCACGAAAGCACAATTATGTCGACCCTTTTGCCCTTGCAAAACCCCTTTATATATTTTTCCTCACTTTCTCTTGTATAAAAAAACAACAAAATTACATGTCCCATTACCTAGAAATTCTTGCACACATACAAAAAACAATCATCAAATTTTCACTGCATATTTATTGTTAAAGTCCAAAACTTTCATTCACTTAGTAATAGATGAATATTATTGTAATAAATTAATTACTTTTTTTTTAAATAATTTAATTTTTTATTTAAAATTTTATGAATTTCCACTTATTACGTCTTTGTTTTTCCTTACTGTTTACAAATATGAAAAAATCAGGGTTGTCAACTTCCAAATATCAAAAAGCAACAATACCGGCCAAAAAAACGCGAAATTTAAAAAAACACACTAAATTTTTCCTTTTTTATTTCTTCTATTTATATAAATTATAAAAATTAAATTATAAAAACTAATTCACAAATACAACAAATCAAAACAAAATTAAATAATATAAAACAAATAAAAAACCTATCATTGTGTAAACTGTGCAGTACTTGCATTCAAAAGTAAAAGTGAAAATTAAGATATTTACACTCTGTCACTAATGTTTAATAAAAAGCACTAAAAAAGCACTAAGCACTAATAGGGCCCATACACGACACCAGCATCCATGCTCAATCAATTGATTGCGCCAGCTGATTGACCGTGTATGGGCCTGTGGTGTGATTGTGCCAGCCGATTGTGCAATATCAAAATGAGTTTTATATATTTGTGATTGCACAATCATGCTGGTGTCGTGTATGGGCCATATTTTTCATTACAATAGAATTTTTGAAGAGTAAACATCGCGCTTGGATGCATTTTATGAACGAATTTTATGATGAACATAACAAATTTATTTTTAGACTTAATAATTAATATTGTATAATTTAAATATATAATAATAAAATATGTATTTAGTTAATAAATGTCAAATAATAAAAAAGAAAAAAAAAATAAATATATAATAATAAGATATGTATTTAGTTAATAAATGTAAAAAATAAAAAAAATTTTTTAAGGTCACTATCCGCATCGATGTTTTTAACACGCTATTTGGAAAGAAATGATGATTGTACCAGCATGCTGCTGTGGCGTGTGCTTCGATCTGGATTGTACCATCACTTGATTGTGCCAGTATGCTGGTGTCGTGTATGGGCCCTATAACTCGAAAAAGTTTCACGTCGAAAATTTTAAAAAGCACTGAGTTGACATCCCTGGAAATAATATTTTGTAAAAATATGTTGCCATATTTATAGTGACTAACAATGTTGCCAGATAAAACACGTAACGTATCAGAACCTTAAACGCAGTAATGTTTGGTGGGAATTTTAATTTGAAGTTTTTGAAACTTTGGCCTATTTAATTGATATAAAATTAATGACGAATTTGCTATAGTTATAAATATAATTTATACTATAATAATAATAAAGCAAATTTAAGCAAAGATTAAAATTTTTTGTAAATTTTTTATAGTTATTTTGTTAAGTTTCTAGGTTGTTGAAGACAAAAGACATAAAATGTAAAAAATTACATTTGTTAACATAATATTGAATGAACGTTCGGGAAGAATTTAAAATGTATATTCACTTAAATTTTGATAAAAAAAAAAATATTATCCCCCTAAACACAAATTACTCGCTATGTTAAAAGAAGTATCAGACGAAGTCTTTATGTTTTTTAAATTGCAACATTTTTACATGTCGTGATTCCTTTCAAACATTGCATGTGTAAAATACATATAAAAAGTCATATGTAAGTTTTTCAATTAGAACATGTTCCATTTCGACGTGACAAAGCATCTGTTGGCAGATTCAAATGATAAATAATTGGAAAGCAAAAATTTTTACTTTCAGACGGGATTACCTGTTGGATCCTGAATGTTCGGCTGAAATTTAATGTCATTTCATTGCCGAAGTTTATTTTCTTCATTAAACTTTGTTCAAATATATTGAACTTGAACAAATTTTGTTTGTGATATTAAATTTAAAAGTTTTTGAATAGAAAAGTCTTTGTATTGTTGAAAATATTTCATATTATATAGGGCTTTCATATTGTTTGTCGTATAAAGGTTCATGTCATATATGATTGCTCATTTCAAAATTAAATTAAGGAATATTTATACAATCCCCAAATTTTTTTGAAATATACCTAAAAAATCTCCCAACTATAAAAGAAATTGTTTGTCACCCAATATGTTATGGGGCAATTACATTTTTTCGCCGGAGCATGGCCTAGCCTGGAAATGATAAAACCACGAGTAAAATTTCCCTAGCTAGCTTAGATAAAACATGTCGTCTGATACCAGCTTTACTTTCTTCACACAACCTTACACATCGTTGCTAAAAATCGGAATATATAAAACCGAGATGTATAACTCGCAGTTTTCTTATTAGCTAGTTGTTTTTTAAACAGTTCTTAAAAATTTGTTGAAAACTAACTTTTAAAATAACAATAGTTAAAATATAAACAAATGGCAACGAACGAATTGACACCAACACAAAAGAGAAAACGATTTCTGATATATAAAATAAAAGAATTTAATAAGAAATAGTAAAGCTAAACCACTTGCTAAAATCCCATTGGTGTTTAATCAGTGTTTTATAGCCAAATAATCAGAAATTTTAAAATGATTTGTGAATTCTTTATGTATTATAAAAAATGTAACAACTTTTATAAAGTTCTAAATTGTTAAAAGTTCAAATTATTACGTGAGACGTCGCTCGGGTAGCTGCAGCCATTATACATTTATATATATATATTTTTGCATAATTTTCGTTTTTGGGTTTTTATTTTCTTTATGCCCGATTAGTTTTTTATAAGTATATGTAAACGAGAATGAATAGAAAATAAGACGAAAAATAACAACTACAAGCTTATATCAATTGATTGTGTGTGGAGTAAGGAGTGGTACTTGCTGCATTCTAATTGGAACTAATAAGAATAAATAAAATGAAATAAAAAATTAAGAAGCTGATCATTCATCAAAGCGGAAAAGTGCAAGTAAGTATTTTCTTAAAAATAAAAACCAAATGCATTAATGAAAGAAATCATTTTACATGCAAATAAATTTATTAAAGCATATGTTGGGAAAGTGCGCGTAATTTTTTTTTTAATTTTATGTTATTCTTTTTGGTCATGCGTTCTCGTAACTTGCATCTGTGCTGCTATTTAGATTTACCACTTTTTCGGTATTTTATATTTACGTCATATTGACTGTAAAATATCAGACTTAATATTGTTTACAAACAGAATTAAACATATTGATTTATGTAATGTTCTATTTTAGAGAATTTAAATGAAAATATTTTGTTTTTTAAAATTTGTTCATAAAGTTAACACGAAATTTAGTCCTTTAGTCTATTTTGTTATTAAAAAAAAAGTTAAAAAGTAGTTTTAAATTGTATATTTTTATTTTAATAAAATAATTTAAAAGTTACAATCCGAAAACGCGGCTAAAATTAGTTAAATATTTAATTTAAATAAAATATTATTAGTAACAACCTAACCCGATTAAATAACAAATCTAAAAAAACTGCAGATGATTCATTATTTAAGCTACTGAATCACAATATATTTTTCACGATGCAAATATTGAAATATTTACACCTACCTTTGCAGATTTAATATTTCAATACTTTTTAGAGTTGGCTACTTTTGCTCTAGCTCATCGTGAATACCCCTCATTAATATTTATTCAACATTATTATTTATAATTTATGATGTCAATTAAAACCAATAAATTGTTAAAATTTTCAACCCTAAATTGTATATAGATGCTTAAGTCATTTTAAATTAACGTTTTAAATTACATGTTAACAAATTTAATTCAAAATTTTACATACAATTTTGTTTGCCAGGTCTTTATTAAAATCTAGAAATAATCTACATCTATCAGTGTTTGAATGTACTGAAGCTACATAACACGCATTTAACGCGTTAACGCTTTTTGTACTACTGTTAAAGAAGTTAACTTTCAACTTCTTCAACCGTTATAGGTACACTGCATGACAGCGTTTCAGCTTTCGTTGTTTATTTTGGAAGTAAAATGAAATGTAATTAAAACAAATTATGGCCGAAAACATAAAAAAAGGGCCGAGATAGAAAACAATATAAGTATCTAACGCGTGCTATGAAATTTGTCGCATTGAAAGCGGATAAAGTTCAGAAAGCTAAAAATTTGTTTGCGGTTTGCAAAATACGTTTAATCCAAGATGACACTTTTTTATTTGATCCAACCCCAATCACTATTATCATTAAAAAACTATAAAATCTCTGTTTGATAAGGAAAATAATTCAGATTCGTATTAAACTTGAAAGTTGTTTATTTTGATACAACTTACGACTAGGAACCAAAAAGTCATCGTTTTTTTTTTAGAAAATCTAAAAGAGTTCGTCGATTTGGCGAAGAAATTTCTTCTAGGCCTAAAACAAGTAACTAATAAAATGTTAGTTAAATGTTTGAGTACTTAATTAGTTTTGTAATATTTTGACGAACGCATTCGCACTTACATATATATATACTCTAGCCAAATTTTGTGTATATTTTTTCGTTTTATTTTTATATTAAAATTTGTAAACAAAACATAATCTACTTTTGTCCCCCTAAATTCCCCAAAAACTTTGATAAATCAAATTGAAATGTCAAAAATAAGCGCAACAAACGAACTACACAACAATAATACACATTATTTTCCGTTCGCTTATGCCTTTCCCAATAAGAAATACAACACAACACTGTTGTTTTGTATTACCCCTTCTCTTCGTCGAGTTAAGTATATACATAGTAGCATAGCAAATAATAAGCAAATACCATCATACAATTCATTGTGTGAGTCTTCGTGTTATTCGTCTCAATGTATTCGGCTACGTCTCGTCATCAACATTGTTCGCACTCGGTGCCTTGTAAAAAAGTTCTCATTGACTATAGTAGTTGAATTTAGTCTACGCACCTTAAATCGCGCCTCACCTCCGCTAACATAGTGTTGTATTTATTTTTTTTTCTACATACAGATTTAAAAAATATCTAAATTTGGTTTTTATCTACTTGGAATTGTTTTCACTTATTTCCTTTTGCAGACTTCAATCAGCAACTTGGTATAGTGTGTTAATATTGAAAACTAACATTTAAATTAAATGACGTATTAATTTCAATGTTCTATAATGATTATATGTATATATATAACTTATATTGAGTGCTTTTATTGTATTGAATCATTTTTTAAACAGCTGCCAAATGCAATATGATGTACTAACATATTAATTTTTTTTTATGGAAAAATTTATTTTTGGTTAAATCATATTGAAAAATAAATTACATACAGCCAAGAAAAAACGAATCGAAAAAGTATTCTGTATTCAATTTAATCAGTGCATTTAATATGTGTATTTGTCATATCTATATTTTAAAAGAGAGCACAGTGTAAATTAGAAGAAAAAAAATATAAACGAAGAAAAACCAATTGGAATAAAAATTAGACAAATAGAGAATACGAAATACAGAATACGAAAGCAATATAAATATAAAGAAAAAAACAAAACAAAATAAAGCAAAAACAGCAGACAAGCAAACAAGTAAAAACTTATGAACGTCATCGTGTCATTCTAAAGCAATAATTGTAAATACCTACATACATATGATCTTATTTTAAACTAAAATTTATAATAATATTAATAATTGTGTGTACAGTTGCTCCAAGTTAAATTCGGACACTATTATAAATTAATTTAATTGGTTAAGCTATTAATATGTTAAGCTATTAAAACCCCATAATTAATTGACCATAATTTAAATAAATGCGTAACGTAAAATTGAAAAGAAAACAACAAATTGAAAATTATATGCATATAGAGGTCCATTATTTCTAATAAACCTATAAGCACATAAATATTTCCTGATAGTATTTGAATATATTAAATCATATAATGGTTTTTCTCCTCCCATTTTCCTTTAAAAATCATAAAAAAAAAAAAAATAAAAACTATTTAATATCTTTAGATCCTATATATTATTTGTTGCAATATCTATATGTAAAGATAAGATCTCATAAGTAAATATCAAATTTGTCAAAATATGCAAATAAAGGAAGACTATATAATTGAAAAAATTAAATGAACGAAAAACTTCAACTAGTAAACAAAAATGGGAGCAAGTCTAGTTAGGGTTACGGGTTTTTGGTGGCAAGTTAGGAGAAATAAATAATGGACAAAGTTGAGTTTACGGGCGTAACCCCGATTTTGGGGTTAGGGGCTTTTGGGGTGATTTAAGAGAAAAACAATTTTTTTTTGGTCGAGCATATTTTCGGAGTTATGGACCGACAAAGCTTTGACTTTGATTTGTATATAACTTTGTGATTTAGTATCGCATTTCAGTATCGCAAACTTCCTTGAGTGCTTAAAAGAGGTTAAATCCTTAATATATCCGGACCTAACAGGGTTAAGAGGGCAAACTAGACATCGAAGTGAAGCTGGTGGACCCAGCTTTCATTCAGTTGTTGTAAATACCAAACTTGTATAGATAATTTTATGAGATAATGCCTCGTTTTCCAAAAAAAATACAAAAACTTAAATAGTTTCATAACGGGTGAATGGATTTAGAATTCTGAAATATCAAATAAAAGGAACTCAAGTAAGCTTTCCAATGATATATATATATATATATTGCTGAAATTCGATACTAAATAACTAAGTTATATACAAATCAAAGTCAAAGCTTCGTCGGTCCATAACTCCGAAAATATGCTCGACCGAAAAAAAAAATATTTCGCTAGAGTCGCAATAAAATGTTATATAAAGGGTAAAAATTTGGAACGGATCGGGGTGACGCCCGTAAACTCAACTTAAGCCAGTCCGGCTTAATTTTTTGCGGTGGACCATATTTTCCGAGATATTGAACTCCAAAGTTTTGGCATTTATTTGTGTATAACTTGGTTATTTAGTACTGTATTTGGACAATATTTAAAACATTTTAAAGCTTATGCCAGTGACTTTTATTTGGTATTGCAAAATTTTATAAGCATTAACCCATTGTGAATCTATATATAATTTAGCATTTTTGTTGTTGTAGGTCAGAAGCGGATATATTAGGGATTTAACGTATGTTTTTAAGTTTTTTTTAAAGAATATAGTTCGGTAGAATATCAAATATATTCTGTTTTATATAATTTTTAAGGAACATTAACCCATTAGAAACTATATTTTGTATTTTTTTTAAATAAGTTTCTAAAATTTTATTTTGTAAAGATGTGTAGTTATCGAATGTTTAAATTAAAGTAATCGCAGAGAAGTTATTGCGCCTAAAATCGAGGATGTTTGTAATTAAAAAAAATTTCAGATTTTTTTGACGAATGAATTTATTTAGCTGATGGATACTTCTTTATGCGTTTTTGTTATCGTGTTATTTAGTTTAAGCGCCGCTGGCGAAAATTTTGCAACTCTGTAAATATTTTTATGTTTGTTGTACCTATAAAGCTAATTTATTTTTTTATGTATGTTTTTTGTGCTCCGGAGATCGAGCGATTTTTTCAAACAAATTTTCATAATAAATAATATTATAATTATTGTATAATAAATAATGGGGTTTTTTCCTTAAAAAAATTGTTCCGAACTAGAAATGACAATTAATTTTTCCAAAAAACTTGAAAATGTAGGAAAAATCAAATATATCTGGTTCTGAAAGGATTAAGAAGTCTAAATATACATCGAAGTAAAGCTTGTGGTCCCAGCTTTAACAGTTGCTCAAAAACAAAAAAAAAAAAAAAATAAAAAAAATACAAAAATTCAAAATCTTAAATAAGTTCATAACTGGTTCATAGTTTTAGCGGTCCATAACTCGGAAAATATGGTCCGCCGAAAAAAAAGTATTTAGTAGAATCGCAATCGTCAAACTCAGTCAAGCCAGACTAGGACAAGCCAAACTCGGACTTCTTCAAAGACTTGTAATATAGTTATTATCTGCAATAAACTAATATTTTGTATGCAATCCCTTGTTCTTCCTAACCATTTTGAGTCTCTTGATGCTGGATTCGATTAATTTTTGGCATTCTTTGCAATAGATTCTTTTTAACTCAGCTTTGCTGTAAGCCATGTATGCCACAATCGTTTTGTTGTGATAATCTCACAAATTTTCTATAGGATTTATGTCATGGCTCTGGAGTGGTGTTTCCATGATGTGGGGGACGATATACAACAGCCAAGATCTCGCTTTATGGGCCTTGTGTTTGGGATCATTGTCCTGATAAAAATTTCAACCTTCATTAAGAACTAGTTTATTTACAGTTTTTGGCAAATTTTCTTTTGGTCCATTATCACATCAATAAAGTGCAAAGATCCTGGTTCTGCTGCGGAAAATGAGCCCCAGGTCATCACTGGTGTATGTTTGTCTATTATATCCACTAATCAGTAGTCCAAAAATTAACCCTGTAGGACCATTTTTTATTGATAGCCACCATATTTTGTTTTTAATTTAACAAAAAACAAAAATAGTACATAGAGTTTTTAACCCTCTCATGGCCAAACCTAAACTGCTGGAAAATTTTTATTTTTTTTTTTTGTGGATTCGAACTTAACGACCCAACATTTCTAAACAAAAGTGTCGTCAAAAATATTTTTTTTCAATTCCTTCAAGGAAAAAAACCATGGGACATATATATCCCATTGGTCGTCGACGGGAGCAACTAATTTACTCCGCTCAAATAAATAACTGTAGTTTTGGTTTTGTATTTGTTGTAAATTTTTAAATATAGATCACAGAGAATCGATTGCTACTTTTTTAGTTTGTACTAAAAATGGAAAGGAAAATCGGACAAACGCAATATGTTCCTTTTAGTTTCACAAAAAACCGTAATTGCTTCGAAGATTACAATAATTGATTTTGTATTTTTGAGATATTTAGAATTGACCTTTTTCTAAATCTTTTTATTTATAGTTTAATTAATTGTTAATTAAGAAAAATATAAAATTATAAAACATCTTTTTTACCATTGGCGACCAATTGGGCATATATGTCCCGTACTGAATTTTGCTGAATAATAAACCGATTCCAAATATTTGGTGTTTCTGAAAACCATAAATACAGGTCCATGTTCTATCAAAATTTTAATGTTTTTGGTTCAATAACGTCCTAATTAATAACATCCAAATATGATTAAAAAAAACACAATTTTCAGACTTTGGGGTTACCGTCTTAGGTCCTGAGAATACATGTGCCAACTATCCTCTGTCGACTCAAGTCAGCTTTAAAAAATCGGTTGGAATAAGTGGAAAATATAAGAAAAAAATAAAAATGGGACATATATGTCCCATTGGTCACGAAAGGGTTAAATTTTGTTTTAATATATTTTTGAGAAAAGTAAGTGACTACTAAATATGGCCATGATCGGCCCATTTTTTTGACTTGGCCCCATATAAAAATAACATCAGATATGAACTTTTTTCATACACACTACAATTTAATAGCAATAATAATAAAATTTCGGTTGTGCCTTTTTTCTATAGTCATGGTATAGGGTATTGTATAGTGAGTCCAGATGCACTATAACTTTCTTGTTTTTGGTATAGGTACTAAATGAATTCGAGATTTCTATTTAAAATTTATGGATGAACAAAAATATTTTACCATAGTGTCCGGGTTCGGCTTGAAGTGACAGTAGCTAAATAATAGTAACTATTAAATTGGATTCCCCAGTTTTTAAACTGTAATTGAAATTAAAACTTACTTCTTGTGTTTGCTAAGAGTCATACTGTACAATGTTACTTAATTTTTTCAATTGGAATAATTATCAAGCAATTTAATTTTATGTGTTAACGTTAATGAATTATTTATTAATCAAACGTTAAATAATCTCCAATTGACACATATGTATATTGAGCGTATATTAAATCCCAGAATTTGTGAGCGTAGGTGTGAGCATTTTTCTTCGGATTCCCGGGAATCTGAATCGTGTTACTATCACACAGTCCTGCATGTTTTTCAAGATTTAAAAAAACGTATTCATAAAAACTTGCTTCTGATTGGACATAAACAGTAGAATAATATATTGGTGCATTTTGTTGCAATTTAGGGGCGTAATTCAATGATATAAATCCATCAATTCTCTTTAGTTCTTATTGGATTCTATACATAAGGTTTGCGCACATAAAAACTACAACATACAGTTTACGTAATTAAAATTATAACATATTTTAATTTGTTAGCTTTGCCAAAAATTATGAAATATGTTTTCCGTATATTGTCAATTTTTAATAATTATTTTACTTTAAAATGGATATGGAGGAAAGGTACGTGAAAAAATGATTAGGATTTTTAATAAAAATCCAAAACGGCGTTTTGAAATAATCGCTCAGAGGCAAAAGTTTATAGGCAAAAGGTTTTCCGGTTTATTAAAATTATAACGAAGATAAATACAGATAAAGATAAAGATAGATAAATATTGACACTTAAAAACTGAATATTTCGGGGCGAAAAGCAACTCAAAACATCAAAGTCTTTCGTAGGAAAAGTGAAAAGAGAGACAGTACAGAAACTCTCAAGAATATCTAGGCAAAAAACATGCTAAAAAATTAAACGTAATTTCACCAACAAGTATAAATGCTGCATAATGGCGACTTCTCACAGCTACCAGGAGTGAATTTTTACGTAGCCGATAGTAGAGGGAACAATTTAAGAAACAAAAAAAGAAGTGCCCAAAGAAGTTTTTAATTTGGAAAGCAGTGCGTATGTTCGTAGGGCTACGACTAATACCGATTTGTACATTAAATCTATGTACATTAATATCTATACATTAATATCTATGATTTTTGTAGCCTGATGTTGCATCTTGCCATTACAGTAAATCGAAAATCTTGAAATTTTCATACAAAACAAATAATTAATATATAATATAATAATTAATATATAATATATAATTAATATATATAATATATAGATTCCAGCCCTTGAAATTCGAGTGCAAATTCTAGGAAATTTTAATTCTTCATTAAATAAAGACCCTATAGTATAGGTATGCTAATCAATTATAGCCAATTCACAAATCAACACAAAAACAAACTCATTTTTATTACAAACACATTAACAAATTTAAGAAACACACACATAGCATTGTATAATTTTATGTATGGGTAACTCCCCAGGGGGATTCCAGGGGGTGTGCCACTGGTATGGGTGGGCGGCCCTCCAAAGTTAGTGGGGCTCGATCATACATTTGGACTCGATTGGGGCACTCTAAATGGGTCAAAGTCAGACAGACAGGTCAGAATTCATTTTTGAGGTATGGCTCCTCGGGCAAAGTTTCTTATTTTGATCCCTAGAATACGATTTTCCTTGTCACTTAGGCGATTTTTAAATCGACCCGCCCTACCAATTACCAAACTAATTAACTAAACGCATGGTATAATTTTTTTACTGGTTTTGTATTAATGTTTCTTCATTTGCTTAAAAATAAAATTTTCATCTTTTTCATTAAGATAAGTATATTTGGTGTAAGTGAAGTTAAATGAATAAAAATAAATTTAATTTTAATTATTTTTTTTTAACGAGTAAAACATATTTTGTTTATTTACAAAATTGATGTTCACCATAGCAATTTTTTAAAAATATACATTATAAAGAGAATGAGAGTTGAAAAATGATAAATTGAGAAACTTTACAATGAAAATAAAATAAGTTTTATATCAGTGCAGTGACGCTCTGCGATTTTATATGTAAATTTTATATAAAATAAACCGCAACGGTCTGGGATCTAATCGTCGCATTCGTTATCGAAATCATTTTACTTTGTCTAGTTAAGAGTAAAAGTGATACGAACTCTGACGTTTGTCCGTCGTCTTTGAATAATAAACCAAAATATGAAATTTCGATAGAGTTTACTCGATATCGAATTCGGCGATTAGCCCCCTGGTTTTGTTTATAATCAACTATTATTTTTTCCACGACGCACCGCTTTTTCAACTGTCAACATCGTATATAAAAAACGCAACGCAAAGAAAACGTTGATGTGTGTTTATACTTTAAAGTTATCAACGGATTAAAACTTCCTTGGCAGAAGTTCATTTCTTTTCTCAGCTTTTTATATGTATGAAAAAATCTATTTTATCTTTATGTAACTATTTGCAATCATATTGATTTTGTTAATTTTAATTTTAAATATCATTCTGAATTATAAATACTAGTTGTCTTATTCATTATTTATTAGAAAAATCGATATTATATTACTTTTATACAGGTTTTTCTGACCGAAAATAAACGAGTAAAAAAGCTGTGCAAGTGGAAACTAGAACACGAAAATGTTCTGAATCATTTTATTTCATGTGAATGTGAAAGTCAGAATACGAGGATTATTTTCAGCACTTATATGAAATTATCTTTTTATGGTATCAAGGCCAGGTTTGGGTCTCCGTTTTGACCTTCTAGTTAAAGTGTATAAGAATTTTATGTACACCACTAATCAGGTGCAATTTTTATTTTGGATGATAAAAACGTTAAAAAAAATTTGTATTTTCATGTGTCTTACAGTTTCATGAATGAAAAGTATTTAGAAGACCTATCTAGCTGATTTACTTTCATGAAGTTTGATCTTGGGAAAGATTAAATTATCACTTTTAAAGTCATTGAAGTGGGTTACACAATTTCGTTGATTTTAATTTATTGAAAGTAAAACGTGATATAACTGCATACTTCAATTAATTATTTTTTAATCTAATGCCCTGTCGTGCTTCGCTACGACTTACCGAGACTTATTGACATATACAGTTAGTCACAGTCAAAATGAGCCACCTTAGATTAAAAAACTTTCGTTAATAAATTATTTATAATAATGTTTGGACATAATTAATTTTTGTGTGGTTCATTAAACAATATTAATGTGTTAATTTAATTTTTTTTGCCATTCCTGTCCTTAAATTGACGAAAAACAATAACCAGCGAAAAAAAATGAACATCACAGTTAAAGTGAAACACTAAGACCCAGTTTTTGAGATATCAGTTAAACCTAGTTTTGTTAAACCTAGAATTTATTTATCAATTCTTTTATGAATTTGGACATGTCTGAAAAAATTAATTCTCGGTTTAACTAAACTAGGTTCAACTGACATCTCAAAAACTGGGCCTAATTGTTGTATTTGTTAATTCTTATAACAGTAAATTTGTTAGGAATGTCAAATAATGAAAAAATATGATTGATTATGCTTTTGTTGTGCCTTGTAAAGCAATTAGTGAAGATGGCTCGACAAACAAGTATTGAAATTAGACAACTCGTTGTAAAACTGTGCTAGGAGTGGAAAATATCAAAGGAGCATCACTACAACTTTAAAGATAAGTTGAGTCGACAGAGAAGGAAGAATAATAAATAAGCCAAAGGAAAGCAATAAAGGAGCATCTTAGAGCTGCGAAGCTGACCGACATGGTCCTTTGTTGAATTGAAAAATAATTTTGGGTATAAACCAATAACGCAATAGAATTTCATTATAATAATAGTATATCACACGCCCTGTGTTGAATTCTGAATTGCCTAAAATTAGCATACCTTTAGGTGGAATACAAGGTGGTTCAAAAACATTTAGGCTATTATTTCTGTGTGTTCGGCAACTATTTATAATGAAATAAATTTAATGAATTATAAATAGATTAAAAAAACATTGAAAGAAAGAAATTGAAAAAAAAAAAAAAATTAAATTAGCATTAGAATTTCGAGGGCTGGGCTCTGCTAGTAAGAATAAAAGCACATACTAATCAATTTTTTGTTTGATACGTATCAAGAATAAACCATATATCTATCTATCTGTTCCTCCCGCATTTGAATTTCTTAAAATCATTTTTTAATCAGGGTGCATTTATTAAAAATATACCGTATTACCACAATAATTTTGAATTTCCTTATCTAGTGTGTGCTTAATGTCATTAAACAAATTTATACCTATAGGTAGAATTTATTACTAAACAAACAAATCTACCTTTTATACATTTACGTCCCCGAATTATTAAAATAAAAAAAATGTATAAATATATTAACAAAGTAAAAAAAAACATAAAAAATTATAATCGGCCTTCGTTTATGGAAAAGTTCATATCGGATACTATTTTTATGTGGGGACTAGGTCGAAAAATGGACCGATTGTGATCATACGAGCCCTAACCACTATTAATTCCTACATCAACCATTTTTTTGACAACAAAATATTCTTGCCTACACATATTGCGAAATAATATCGACTACACCTCAAACGTTAGACTTTTTTGGAGGGTTGTTTTATTATCTTTAAATTCAGAAAAATATGTGAACATTTTATGACATAGTGTTTTAAAAATTCAAATCAACCGATAGTTATAATATTTTATAAAAAGAACACTGTGCAACAGGATTTGTGGTTCTTAGGTCGTTTTTATGACCTTGCTTAGTTTTTCAGCTATATTTCAGGAACTATTGATGATTTCTCATTTTATTCTTCAGCAAATCAAGTTTGACTTATTTTTTAACGAATGAAATCTTAAAAATATAGCGATTTTCCCCTCTTTCTTATAAATTTTTTAAATAACATAACATATTCAGGGCGTGTGATTATTATTTATTAGTAGAGTAGAATAGGTGTATACATATGATTGATATTTTAAATATTAAATCAAACATACATCAGTTTTTTATTCTATTTTTTACATGGATATATTAATAAAAATTATTTTTTAAGCCTTTAGCTATAACTAAGCAAACATCAAGATAAGGAAAAAATATAAAAGGTCATAAAAAAAGTTTGACCAGAGTACGAATTTCAGACAATGACCACGAAAATGTTCTACAGCGTACAGCGTACAGTAGAAAAGGCCCTAAAAATAATTGAGTTTTTACAAAACACCAAATGAATGTAAAACTTACTTCACAAATGCCATATCTTTCATTTACTGACGTGTCCATTCAGGTTTTAATATTTTTCCAATTGTTTAGGACCATTTTGAAGTTATGCCTCCAGCAGTGCTTTGACGATTTTTTAAAATTATAACCGCTAAAGCTATTTTGCCACGAATTGGAGGCCCGGCCTCTGTTTGCAACGTTATTGTTTTAATTTTTAATTTTTTCATATTTTTGAACATTGTTGATCTGAGAATATTTAGATAAATCGTCAGATAAATCGTACATTTTATTATTTGTTTATGTTTTAAATTTTAGAATTTTTCGAAGCCGAATTTTTAACATTGAACGAATTAATAGTAGCCAAATTATTAATATTATAAAATATAAAGAACTATCGTTTAATTTGTGTTTTCAAAATATTTTGTTATAATATGTGTAAACATTTTTTTTAAATGAGTTTCAAGATACCAGAATAACATTCCAGATAAATATAACTTTGTTGGTGTAGTTAACATTATTTCATTATAGAGGTTTCCTTTATTGTTACACTGTCAAAAAATTATTGGTGTACGACTAATAGTGGTTAGATATCGTATTTAGTAAAGTCGCTTATATTTCTTAAAAACATATACAAACTACATTTAAGAAAAGGCTATGGATCAGGATATAAGCTTATTTGGATTGTAGGGTAATCATAGGAACATTTAAGTACGTAAGGGCTGGTACGTAAGGGCTGTGCTGCCGCGCAGCTGTTGCCAACTTATTTTAATTGTCAAAATATATTTTTCAGATCATTCCGATATTATAGCTAAGCTAAGCTGTAGGTTCCGCGCAACGAAATGATGCTCTTGAAAAGAATACTAATTTTAAATGCATTTATTGTAGGACATATATTGAGAGCAGTATGCAAATGTTTACTAAAATAAATATTTAACAAAATTCATTAAATAACAAGTAAGAGTGTTAAATTCGGCTGTGCCGAATCTTTGATACCCTCCACCTCGGTTTGTGGCAATACTATTAACATAGCTCATGGTAGTTGTGTTCTTGTTATTGTTAATATGTATGAATCACATTTTTTTTGTGGCTTTTTTTATGTTGTTGTATGTTCAACCACTAAACTATTACAAGAAAACACTAGGTTTCATGTTTTTTTTAGAGGTATCTATAAACTTTTGTTCATTTCTCAGCGCAGAGGCTCCCGATTTACTCCGATTTCAATACCAACCTGGTGGGAATTATGGCAAATAATTTTTTCGTAACCTGACCTAAGTAAATGCTTTTTTTTTTGAATGAGCGTGATTTCAACAGACACACGGACAGACGGACAGACGGACAGACGGACAGACGGACATCGCTATATCGACTCGAGCTGTGATAAGGATCAAGAATATATATACTTTATTGGGTCGGAAATTAGTTTTTCGATGCGTTACAAACGGAATGACAAACCTATATATACCCTCTGCCACTGAGATGTGGAGGGTATAAAAATACGTAAAAATTTAAGAATGAATTTGGGGAGTAAGTTCATTTTTTCTTTCGATTAAAAAAAATGGGCAATTTGTTAATGTCTTTTGGGTGCCTTTTTTAAGTTTGGGGAATTTGTTCACCGTGTAGTTATTTCCGTGTAAACCAAATTTCAGAGAAATCCGTTGAAAAGTAAAATTTGTATAGGGAAGAAATATACCACACAACAAAATGTGAATTTTATATGAAAATTGGGCGTAAAAGTAGGCGTAAAAGATCGTGTGTACCAAATTTCAGAGAATTCCGTTGAAAAATAAAAATTTGTATAGCAAACAAATATACCAAAAAACAGAAAAGGAATTGTATACAAAAAGTGGGCGTAAAAGTAGGTGTGGCCGAAAGAATCACCCGGTGACCTGGCCTGAGGTACAAAGATCGTGTGTACCAAATTTCAGAGAAATGCGTTGAAAAAAAAAAATTTTGTATAGCGAACAAATATACCAAAAAACAGAAAATGAATTGTATACAAAAAGTGGGCGCAGAAGTAAACGTGGCCCGTAAGAATCATATGGCGACCTTTCCTGGAGTACGGAGATCGTGTGTAGCAAAATTCAGAGAAATCCGTTAAAAAATAATAATTTGTATAGCGAACAAATAAACCAAAAAGCAGAAAATGAATTGTATATAAAATATGGGCGTAAAAGTAGGCGTGGTCGATAAAGAGTATATGGTGACCTTAGCTGGAGTACAGGGATCGTGTGTACCGAATTTCAGAGAAATCTGTTAACAAATAAAAATTTGTATAGTGAACAAATATGAATAAAACAGAAAATGAATGTTACATAAAAAGTGGGCGTAAAAGTAGGCGTGGCCGGTAAAAAGTATATGGCGACCTTTCCTGGGGTATAGAGATCGTGTGTACAAAATTTCAGGAAAATCCGTTGAAAAATAAAAATTTGTATAGCGGTCAAACAAACATACAAACAAACAAACAAACAGAAAATGAATTTTATATATATAGATCAAAGTATATTTATATTTGCGATCTGAAGTTTGGTTACGAGGATTACATGGACACAATAAAAGGAGGGTCTAAGTCAAATATTTTTGGTAGTTACAAACATCAGGGGCCAAATCACCGCATTCGTTATCGAAATTTTTCGATCGAAATCATTTTTTTATTTCCCAAAATAAAATGTTAAGAATAATTTTTCTTTCTCACAGATGAAGAATTATGGCCCCTGATTAAGAAGAAAAGCGAATCGTGGTCGAGCGTTTGTCCGTCTTCTTCAAATATTAAACCAAAATATGGAATTTCGATTGATTTTACTCGATATCGAATGCGGTGATTTGACCCCAGCACTCAACTCAATATACCCTGTATATAGTCCTTAAATATTAGGCTTAGATTTAATTTTTTTTATATACACGAGATTTTATGAAATATTTGGATTTATTTCTTTAAGCTGGCTCATTTTTTGAAGACCTAAATTTTATTCAATACAAATGGATTTTATTTATTATATAAAAAATACTTTTTTTATATGACATCTGTTTCATGTTTAAATTTTTATTGCTCCATCTTTTTTTAAACAACAATTAACAAAATTTTTATTTATTAAATCCATGTCATTAGAAAATTCAACTATTGTATATATTAGCCGTATTTTTAAATCATTTGGATTTACAATTTTTAATTAGCAATGAACAAATTTTTTATTTATTAAATCCAAGTCATTAGAAAACTCAACTATTGCAGTAGATATTTATTGTATTTTTTAATCACTCAGACTTATAATTTTTCATACAAAAAGAGAACGAAAGCAAAAAAAAAATTGGATTTAAGTGTATTGGATTGGCTGATACAATTTTAATATTCTAAGTTTGAAAGTTCGTAGATTTTTTACAAGCTTTTGACTCTCTCATTGATTGTTTGGTTGTTTGAGACGGTTTTTTATTATTTAATTTTCACCGACTTCTAGCTAGAGCTCTGAAACTTTCAGCATTGACACAAAGTAATTGAAAACACACGATTTGATCCTTTGTCGCGGTTAACCTGAAAGTGGATTTTTGTTGACGTATTTTCAGCAACTTCCCGAAGAGCTCTAAAACTTTAAACATTTACGTAAAGTGAATGACAACACAGTATTTTTTTTTTTTAATTTCTACTTGATCTGATCATTATTTTTCACGGTTAACCGAAAGTCGTATAAAGGAGTTTTCATTTATTTTTATTTATTTACTATGCTTGCATAATATTTTATGCGCCGCACAGTGAGTTCGATGGTACTCAAAGTGGCGATTAATTCAGGGAAGCCGTAGTTTATAAATATTTTGAGTTTTTATTGATGATTAATCATAAAGAAATAAAAACACAGATTTTTAGAGAAAAAAAAATGGATAAAAAATTTTTTTTTAACCTGTTAGGCGCTATTTTGTTTTTTGGCAAAAAAGTTCTTAGTTCACTATTTTAACTGTAACTTTGGAATGAAAGGCGATATTAAAAAAAACTTAAATAATTAATATATAATGTATATTAATATTAGTATAAAATTAATTTCAAATTATAATTTTGTTTTTCACTAAATCCCATAAATATACAAAATTATCTCAAAAAAGTCACGAAAGAATGGTTTATTAAAAAAAAAATTTAAAACTTTTTGGTGAAATCTTTGTTTTTATTTTACAATTTTAATAAACAGTATTAAAATAATTGTGTTACTCTGCATTATCAAATTCATCATAACTATCCCAATTATCAAAATCTTCATTATCATCATTATCTTCATCATAATTATCATAATCTTTATCATCGTCATCACTATCTTCATTGCTATTATCATCACCTTATTCATCACCATCTTCATTATCTACATTATAATTATAATTTTCATTAGAAATATTTGGCAAAACTAATAACTCTAATTTTGAAGTTGATAAATTAATTTTTTTTTCTACTCATAATTTCTTGCTCATGCTAGATATATGTAAGTGGGTCAGAACATAAAAGAAACCTATTGAAATTATCAGCATTGGACTTTCTCGGCTTCATTTACGGGCAAAGTACTCTCTATAATTTTTAAAATCTTTATTTCTGGCTTCTAGATATTTATTATATTTCAAAACAAACAACACACTTACTGGACTTGACAACCAGACTCTTTATACAAAAATGACAATAAAAAAGGATCTGCATTGTCTTAGAGCTTTTTTGTTTAGTTAAAGCTGAAATCCTATGTTTTTTAAAATCTACAACTCGGAACCCAACTATGACTAACTTAATAAGTGCGGTCAATAAATTATTCCAATTTTGGACATTTTTAAAAAAAAATTACTAAAAATAGTTACACATAATTTTTATAAACAAAATAAATTTTTCTATATCTTAAAATACCTGAAGTTGAAGGTTCCATTATAAAAGTTTTACTTTTTTAAAGATTTAATAGAAAAATAAGCACTTGAATCGTAAAGAATTTCAATTTTTCTACTTTTTGCAAAAACAGCAATAATTTGCTGACTGACAGCTCACCACTGGGAAGTATACAACATAGATGGCTGAAATTTCACACAGTGATGTAGAATTTTATCTAGTTTCACCCTATAAAAAGTTTCTGACAAAAACATAATTCTAAAATTTCAATTAATCGCCACTTTGGAACTATTTAAACCCAATGTGCGCCGCACAGTGGACCAGTGTAACTTTTGATTGGATTGGAATTTTGATATGCGGTTTTTTTTGTTTGGTAGGTGAGACTTTATTCTTTAAGTTTTGCTATAAAACGTAATTCTCGACCGAAAATAAAAAAAGTTACTGAGGGTTTAAAATACATTTTCATTTGTAGTTGAATTTTAGTACAAAAGTGAAGTGTTAAAAGGTAAAAAAAGGTTTTTTTTAATATAATGTCTTATTTTTTCAGTTAATTTTACAACTAATACTTTTTAACAATTTTTTAAGTTAATTTTTTCAGAAAATGCCAAACTTTGAGCCCCGTAAACTTTTTAGTCCTAATGTGCACAAGGGCCAAAGGTTGTTTTTTTTTTTTTTTTTTTGAAAGATCCCGAGTTAAAATATAATTTATTAAGCAGCGAACGTAAAAGTTACCTTATATTGGTTCAAGATAGAGAAGTTTCAATGAAAAACTCGTATGTTTTTGCTTTAGTTAAATTTTTTTTTTATTGTCTTTTTAAATATTTCTATATCAATTTTTATGGTAAATTTATGAAATATAACAATTTTTATTGTAAATTTACAAAATATATAAATTTTTAAATCAAGAAAAATTTTTAACTATATAAAAAAAATGTGTAACTTATTGTTAGTGTAATGAAAAAGTACTTTAAATCAACCAATTTTAGTAAAAATTTCTTCTCAATAGCCTTGATTTTCATCTTCTAGAAGTTGTTTAGCTTCTTCGTCTAATTCAATAGAGGTAGTTTTCCATTTTTGACGAATGTTGGACATATATGGATCTGAAGTGCACAACAAAATAGTGATAAGGTCTTCATTAGTACAACATCTGGACATTTTCCTTGTGTTGTGCTCGCGAAAGAATCTGTAGTCTTTGTTCCTTTTTTCTTGCGCTTCTTCACATGGATCTCCTATTGGTAGCATATTGTTTTGAATTATTTGTTCCCCATGGTACAAAATTTTATGAACTGTGGATGGCATATATCTCCAAGAGTATTTTTCATTATAAAGTATAGCTGTTTTATTGACGTACTCTCCAAACTTCCAAACTTGTGCAACTTTTCCATCAATCATTGTGAGACACATTTTAAAATGTACTTCAATGTCTTGGTCATCAACTTTAAATATTACTGGTTAAATATTACTGGTTGGTATGACATCTTTGGTTTCCTTTTTGAATACAAATTTTATTGGTCTGCAATACTTTGTTGAAGAAGGAATTTCATCTTACCACTTTTAGATGCATAAAAAACCTACACCCTAACCCCTTTTAAAACGTGAAGCATACCTGCTCATATCTTAAAGGGCTATGTCGCAATAGTTTTTTTTACCATTTACCTGTTATTTAAATTGTTTCCCATTTTGTCAGGTATTTAAACTATATAACTTTAATTCAGACTATTAATGTTTTTGAAAGATACCTATGTAAATGTACTCTACCGACACGCAAAAAAATACACCGCGGTGCACCGGTACGACCAACTTTTGTATTCATAACACTCAGACGAACGGACGGACATCGTTTAATCGACTCAGAAAGTGTTTTTGAGTCGATCCGTATAATAAAAGATGGATAAAGGTCCAATATTTTTGGCACTTACAAACATCACCTCAAACTTAATATATCCTAACCACATAGTGGACAACTTTTGTATTCATAAATTTTGCAGAAAATATCTAACCTTGGGTCAGAAAAATTGTCCTGGTGCACACGGGCGGAAACTGGCGGGTGTATAATGGGGTATAGGAGTATAGGGGAGGGTTCGGACTATAGAAGAGTGCAAGATTTTTTCTGACTGCTTTTGACTGGCAGGAGTTGCTCTATTAAGTAGGAGATTTTCGGAAAATTTTGACCTTTTTTAAAAAAATTTTTTTTTTTTTAATTTCGGAATGAGATTTTACATTTCTAACATTAATAGTATGGAAGCCACGAAATTATACAAAATTTATTTCACTTCAATATCTTTTAAACCAAAAAAGTTACAGTCATTCAAAAATAAAAATTTACAAAGAATTTTTTAATTTTAGCAAAATACTGAGAAAGCCCATTTTCGAAGACCCTGTTCGCTGCGATATAGTTGAGATAGAGTCGCAATTTGTTGGCTCCCGAGGTTTACTAGTATTTACTTTCAAATGAATAACATAACTTTAAAATCGCTAACAAAAAAAAAAAAAATGATTTTTGACCGCCTTCTCAAAATATGGTCCACTGTGCGCCGTCAGTATAATGTTTAAAATTTTATGAAATTCTTGTTGCCTATTATTTAACACTTCAGTAGTTAAATAATGTCTTTAATTTGTGCCTACTAATAGTAATAGTAAACAGTGAAAACAATAAAACAATTTAAATATCATTCTGATAGTTTTTAGACTTTTTTGCAAATTGCTTCCGACGGCTTCGCAACGAATAACAATGAATTTCAGCATGTAGATATTCTGAATTACACAAATGAAAGAGAAATAAACAAAAAATTAAATAAACATTAGTTTGAGTAAATTACAAATAAGTGGTTCAAAGTCAGAAAATTTGCACGCAACATTTTGGTTGTAAGGGTTAACATTAGAATTAAACAAAAAATCCGTTCAAAGTGGGTGTTTATGATGGTTGAGAGACATAAATCCCATATTTAAAGTTTATATCAGTCTAATATAATGCAACAATATTTCTCCTTAATGTTTCGGTTTTAATTGTTTTCAAAAACATATAAAATAAATCGTTAAACAATTTCATAAATATCTAATACATATGTATATACAATACATATACATAATTTTGAATTTAAAAATTTTTTTAAATGTCATAAAATAGAGAAATTCTAAACTTCATAGCAAATCTATACCAAATACATTTGTACGAGAATATAATTGTAGTATATATAATTCTTTTTTGCTTTGCAATTTATTTAGCAATTATGAAGTGCACTCTAATTAAAACGAAGCCAAAAATATAAAACAAATTTAAAAAAATATATGTATATACTTATAATGTATTCATATGTATGCATATATAAAAAAATGAATAAATAACAAAGCAGAAAATATAAAAGTGTATACATAATATAGCAAACATTTATCACTCTCTTAGAGCAATTAATAAGCAAAACAGTTTGATTTTTCTCATAATTTTTAAAAAACGTTTTTCATTTAAATTTTCTCTATTCTGCGCTTTTGCTAGTTAGCTTGCATCATATGGTAGGTGTTTTTTTTTTAGCGCATTTTCAAACAAACGTCTCATGAACTTCTTGTGGGGGGACCAGTCATGATATTGAGTGGAAGAAGTTTTTTCATGCTGTGCTTTTATTGTAGCTTTAGGCGGCGGCGTTGGCAAGAGTGAAACGAAACTTGACTGGTGTTTTTATTTTGTAGTTTTCTTCTCGTTTGATATTAAATGAAAATACATAAATTGTTCGCATATAGCAAAAATAGCGAAAGAATAATGAGAAGATAAGGCAGCGGAGACGGTATAAAGTAAACATGCAAAAGAATGTGATTTAAAACAAAACGAGAAGTATTGTTGTTGTAGCTTGATGTCAAACGTATAGAGTATACATATATGCATGTTGGTTGCACTTTTAATACAGATATAATTGCGAAAAATTTCATTAAGATTACTTACCAAACAGAGCTTTAAATAAATTTATTCGTTAAAAACTTAAAAATCGAAAAAATTTTATTGTTTGTATTTAATTTCAATAAAATTAAAAAAGTACATATGTATGTATTTGTATTTTTGAATTTTTTTCTATTTGGCTTTTTATGAAATATACTTACAGCTATGTACGTGCAATTAATTAATTAGTATACAATAATATAATCGTCATATTAAAATTAATATTCATGAAAGAAAATGCTATAACTAAACATTTTTTTAGGTAATTATTCAACTCTGTTCATCTAAAATTCACCAATCGTAACACTTTACCGATATTTTTTCTTTGTGAAGTTTTTTAAAATTTCTGAAATAAATTAATCGTTTACTAAATTTGGAACAAATTCAGGGAATTTTTAAAAGTTATATTTAATTGATTGTGATTATATGGACTGTTTTTAATTGTTTGGGGAGCATTAACGACTTAACTACTGAGCTGGGAAGATTAATGTGAAAATGTATTAAAAGTTTCTAAAACCATGGTAAGCAACGTGGTGAAATATTCCAATTAGCATTCGGTTACAGAGAAGATGTTCTGTAACCAGAAAGTCGAATTACAACAGTTCGAAAGCATGCAAAAATAGTGCTGAGATCAACCAGATTGAGAACTATAGCAAGTTGTGAAAACAAAAGTTAGCGCGTTAAAGATACGCTATTTTGATAATTTCCAAACGCAAACAAAAGGGATTGTGAAGCCATGCCTCGCAGATGTATAGCAGTTATCTATAACAAGATTACTAAAAATAAAAATATATTTTTTTTAAATAAATATTGTTTTTTTTTATTAAAGTTATGTGTCCTTCATTATGTTTCATAACATAATTTTTTGGATAAAATCGATTTCAGCGACCGTATTGATCTTCAAAAAATCTGAAAAATATGTCAAAAATCATTTGAGCAATTAGTAAAGTTATTCCGCTTTAAGAGTTAAAAAAATATTTAAAAAAAAGTTTTTGGTGAAACACACTAATATACATACTTAAATAAATAGTTCTTCAAGTAAAATCAAAATAGTCTTTACAATTCTACATTTGCTTTTTATTACAATAGTGTTATGTATATTGTTGTTTATGTGCAAGGAATATATGATAGATTGTGGCACAACCTACCGGAACAATGCATAAAGTAACACTGCATTAATATGAAATTTCCTTTATTTTAATATTATATTCTTTTAAACTCTGACATTATATAAATAAATAAATTAACGAGTTACGTTTAGGTCTTTAAAGTTTATGAGTTGTAAACTTGATATACATGCATATAATTTATTTAACCTTAATCCCATCCTGGGGTCATATATGACTCAAATAGGATTTTATTTGTGAATATATTTTTAACTCCTGTAATGAAACAAAGAAAACATTACGAATTAAACACTTTTTTTCAATTTTGCATCTGAAATAATTGTTTACAAAATTTTAATTTTTTTTTAACTTTTATTTAAAAAGTTGAGAATAGCACCATCCGGGGACTACAGACCCCCACCCAAGATGTATGTATATTTATATTTTATTAAAAACAAAACGTTAAAAATGTATTTTGTTATTTAATTATACTTAAAAAATAATATAAAATAAAATAGTTAAAATATCTTTTTCTAATTTTTATCCTTTTAAACTTAATACTTAAATAAAATACACTAATGCCATTATCCTTTCTGACAAAAAATGTCGCATTTTATTTGAACTTTTTTCGAAAATTGCATTTTTTTTTATATATTCTGAATTAAGAGCAACCTTAAAAGAAAATTCAGAATATATAAAAAAATACACTTTTAGAAAAAATAAAATGCGACATTTTTTGTCAGAAAAGAAAACGGCATAAGATAGATCGTAATTTTTATTTTAGGATGTTGAAAGTTAGATTTATAAGTGATATTTATTTGAATTATTTTGAATAGGTACTATTTATTAAATTGATTTGTAATTTTAATATTTTATTTTTGTTTTTTTTTTTTAGAAACCCAATAAATTGCAATAACAATGTTGCCAACTTTTGTTGTGTTGCTTTTTAAAAAATGAATACTGATCATGCAATCGCAAATGCAACAACTCCTGGCGAGTCAACGACATCAGTAACATTACCAAACACAACAACTGCAACTGTTGCAGCTGCAACATCTTCCAATGGATATGATCAGCAACACCAACATAATCGGCATTCGCCTCTGCAACAGCAACAACAACCAGTTCATCAGCAACAACAACAACCACAATTAAATGAGGTAAGTGTTTAAAGTTTGTGTTAAAAATCATTTGCTTAATTATTGTTCAAAAGTTCATGTGTATTTATTTGGAAATATGTACGTACGTACCATCATTTTTCATATAAATTAAATAAATAAAAGTATTGCTAGTTATTTTAAGTTTGAGGGTATATTTGTATCAACCTCGGTTTTTTTTCTTCTAAATAGTATTCACAAGTTAAAATAATTTTGTTGCTTAGAAAAATACATTAAAGTAGCGGTGTTATAAGAACAAATAAATCTAAAGATTTAAACAAAAATATATTACGAAAGTTTATTTTTATTTTTTTTTCTATAACGTGTAAAATGGCTCTACAATTATATAGATATATTTTTTAGAAAATGCATTTAATTCCCAAAGTCCAGTTTTTGCAAAAGTTTAAGAAAACCATATTATTTATAACCCTCTTCCGAATTTCAAGCAAGGTTTCCCAAAGGCGCTGAAGCTTGGGTAGTGTTAGATTATATAAAACGATTGAAGTCGTATTTTTTCTTATCGGATCAACGAAATTTTTTTTTAATATTTGCTTTAAAGTTACCGCATAAAAGCATCTAAAATGTATGGCTTAGAGAATAACATAACTGCATTATTAGTTTTTTGTTACTTTGGAGAAGTATGAAAAAATCTAAAAAAAGGGGAAAATGGCCGATTTTAATTTTACGATAATACATCGGGTATTTATGAGACCCTCGTTAGTTAGTCTTACCGGATCAATACCATTTGAATCAAAATGTAATTTTCTATTCTTAACACTAGTTGTACCGGCATTTTTGAAAATGAAATTCTAAATAGTTAAAATGACGACACTATTTACAATTGAAGTTGAGATTTTCCATTTGCAATTCAAATTTAATTGAGGTTTTTCATTTGAAATTGAGAAAATTAAAAATAAAGTTGAGAGATTTACAAATAAAATTGAGAAAATAACAAATGAAATGGAAAAAATCAATTTGAAACTGAGAAAATAATAAAACTGTACAACAATGCATTTTTCAGATAGAAATTAAATCTTGCTATATATAAAACCATCATCGCTTTTATAAAAACACAATAAATAAGAAATTTTAATTAATACTTGTCAAAAAAGAAAAGCAATTAACTTTAAATTTGAATTTAATTAGAATTTAAAGGTTAATTACACTGTGTAACATTCTGAAAATTGTAGTACAGTATAATTATAAATAATTTTTTAAAATAAATTTTTCTCAATTCCAATAGAAGAAATTACAATTTCATTTGGAATTTTCTCAAATGGAAAATCTCAATATCATTATTAATTTTCTCAATTTCATTTGTAATTTTTTTAATTTCATTTGCAATTTTCTCAATTTAAAATGTAAAATTTAAATATCTTTTTTAATTTCCTCAATTTTATTTGTAATTATCTTAATTTCATTCGGAATTTCATTTGGAAAGTTCTCAATTTCAATTGGTAATGGCGTAGTATATCATAAAAATTAACTAAAATTTATTTATTTTTTGTTTATGCTTTTAATATTAATGACATTTGCATGTAATGGACGTTAAAACTAAGAAAGAAAACTACACCTTTTCCAATTGTTATTCAGAAAACATCAATTGAATTTCAATTCAGAAATAATCAATTGTATTTGAGAAAGTATTAATTGCATTTCAGAATGTACCAAATGTATTTCAGAAAACATCAATTGAATTTCAGAAAGTATCAATTGCATTTCAGAAACCATCAAATGTGTTTCAGTAAACATCAATTGAATTCCGGAAAGTATCAATTGTATTTCAGAAAGTATCAAATGTATTTCAGAAAAATTCAATTGCATTTCAGAAATTATCGATTGTATTTCAGAAAGCCTCAATTGTATTTCAGAAAGTATCAAATGTATATCAGAAAACATCAAATGTCCTTCAGGAAGTATCAAATGTATTTCAGAAAATATTAAATCTGTTTCAGAAAACATCAAATGTATTGCATATTTTATCAATTGAATTTCAGAAATTATTTCAGAAAACATCAATTGAAATTAAAGAAAACTACACCTTTTCAGAAAACATCAATTGAATTTCAGGAAGTATCAATTGTATTTCAGAAAACATCAATTGATCTTCAGATGTATTTCAGAAAGTATCAATTGTATTTCAGAAAACATCAATTGAATTTCAGAAAGCATCCATTATATTTCAGAAAACATCACTTGATTTTTAGAAATAATCAATTGTATTTCAGAAAACATTAATTGAATTTCAGAAAGTATCAAATGTATTTCAGAAAACATCAAATGTATTTAAGAAAGTATCAAATGTATTTCAGAAGACATCAAATGTATTTCAGAAACATCAAATGTATTTCAGAAATTAACAAATGTTTTTCAGAAAATATCAAATGTATTTCAGAATATATCAAATGTATTTCAGAAAACATCAAATATATTTCAGAAACTATCAAATGTATTTCAGAGATTATCAAATGTATTTCAGAAAATGTTAATTGAATTTCAGAAAATATTAATTGAATTTCAGAAAAATAATCAGAACGCTATACAAAAACATATTTTTTAAGTATTACACTGGATTTGTAACATTTCTTGTAAACTATAAACTATTTTCCAAAATTATGACTTTAAAATCGGGCATCACGATGCTGGAATAACTTTATTCCCGATTCCTATCCTGGTTTTTATATTGCAGCTGATTAAAAAATTAAGTCCTCTGCTTCTTACCATTAAGAGTCTGCCCTTGATAGTTTATTTTCCAGTGCATAAAAAATAAGTCCAAATATTGGTAAACATTTTCTGTGACTACAATACACTAATGGAAACAATAATAACTTTTCGGTATTTTAGGGGAAACTACTTTTTAATTCTCAATTCAATTGATATTTTTGAAATACATTTGATAATTATTGAAATACATTTGATGTTTTCTGAAATACATTTGAAACTTTTTGAAATACATTTGATGTTTTCTGAAAAACATTTGATATTTTCTGAAATACATTTGATATTTTCTGAAATACATTTTATGTTTTCTGAAACACATATGATGTTTTCTGAAATACATTTGATACTTTCTAAAATACATTTGATGTTTTCTGAAATTCATTTCATACTTTCTGAAATACAATTGATACTTTCTGAAATACAATTAACACTTTCTGAAATTCAATTGATCTTTTCTGAAATACAATTGATTATTTCTGTAAATCAATTGATGTTTTCTGAAATACACTTTCTGAAATTCAGTTGATGTTTTCTGAAATTCAATTGAGACTTTCTGAAATATAATTGATACTTTCTGAAGTTCAATTGATATTTTCTGAAACACAATTGATACTTTCTGAAAATCAATTGATATTTTCTGAAATACAATTGGAAAAGGTGTAGTTGGAACGCTATACAAAAACATATTTTTAAAGTATTACACTGGGTTTGTAACATTTCTTGTAAACTATAAGCGTGTATTTTCAAAATGATGACTTCAAAATCGGGCGCTACGATGCAACCAAAACTATATTCCCGATTCCTGTCCTGGTTTCTATATTGCAGCTGTTTAAAAAACTAAGTCCTCTGCTTCTTACCATTAAGAGTCTGCCCTTGATAGTTTATTTTCCAGTGCATAAAAAGTAAGTCTAAATGTTGGCAAACATTTTCTGTGACTGAAAATCACTAATAGAAACAATAATAACTCAATATTGTAGGGTAAACTACTTTTTGATTCTGAAATTCAATTGATATTTTCTGAAATTCAATTGATATTTTCTGAAATAAACTTGATAATTTCAGAAATACATTTGATAAATCTGAAATACATTTGATACTTTCTAAATATAATTGAAAGTTTCTGAAATATAATTGATACTTTCTGAAATTAAATTGATAATTTCTGAAATTCAATTGAAGTTTTCTGAAATACAATTCATATTTTCTGAAATTCAATTGATGTTTTCAGAAATACAATTGATACTTTCTGAAATACAATTGATAGTTTCTGAAATTCAATTGATGTTTTCTGAAATACAATTGATACTTTCTGAAATACAATTTATACTTTCTAAAATGCAATTGATGTTTTCTGAAATACAATTGGAAAAGGTGTAGTGAAAATATCGTACTCGTATGATTTTATACAAAGAATCAATCGTAACAACGAACCACCTTAAAACTGAACTGGTTTCTTCGTAAAAATCATTTAATTAATATTTTATTTATAAAGGGTGATCCAAATAAGAGTGCGCGATTTAATTAAAAAATTAAACGCATTTTTTTTGAGCGAGTGATGATAATTTTATTGCATAGTAAAGTAGACATGTTGCGATTATGTATTGAAAGAATATACGGCATATGGCCCCGCGGCTCCGAACACAAGCCCTTGCTCTTTTCCTAAAATTTTCGATGACATTTTAACAAAAATGTGGCTATCTCACCGATGACATGTTGGATCTCGGCCTTGAGCTCAGGAATTCTTTGTGGTTTATTCACATAGACCTGAGATTTCAAAAAACCCCAAAGAAAGAAATCGTACGACGTTAAATCGCACGATCTTGGCGGCTAATTGATATCAGTATTTCGGGAGATGATTCGGTGTGAAAATCGTTGCCCCAATAAATCGATTGTTTCGTGCGCTGTATGCCAGATGGCGACATCCTGTTGAAACCACATCTCGTTCATATCCATACCATCCTGTTGAGGCCACAATAATTCCATTCACAATTCTGCACTCTTATTGCGTCACTCTTTATAAGCAGATGACGTGGAAATTTTTCATTCAATCTTTTAGATCGTCAAATAGTATTATTACTATGAAAATTAAAATTTTTGACGATCATAAGAAAGTCGCAATCAATTTTTTAAAAATTAAATTAAATCTATGTTGTCTATTAAAATGTATAAATATATAAAAAAAAATAACGAACTTATATTGTACAAACTACGAATGTTCGGAGGAGTAGGTGGAGTTAAGGTAATAGGAGGCAAATTGAGTGAGTTAAGCAATAAATACTTTTTAAACATAAATTAAAATCGATTAACATGTGAATTGAGTAGGCTAGAGCTTATTTTTGTACATTTTACAATAAAAAGTACTAATAAAATGTACATAACAGTGGCGACATTTTAAATAGCACGTAAATTGTTGTTTCTTTTCACTCTACTTTAGACCCTTTTATATTTCTGTTAACCACGACGACTTATTTATCAAATGGAACCAAAATGTTTTCAATTTTCTCAGACTTCTATTTTTTTTTTTTTTTTTCAGATCGATTTACCCATTTGATCGACATTTTCTAGACTTTGTAGTATGTTTAAGGATCGTTATCTTGTTCCAACTTCCATTTTTTCGTCTACAGAAAATGTTTTTGTATACTATTTGATCCATACTGTCCTTTATACGCATAATTGACCACACTATATACAAGGAGAAACTTCCCCGGACTAGTACACATTCTCCCCATGTATCACACTTTAATGTGTGTATAGGATCAAATTATGTGTTTTTATAACGTCTCACATACCTTTTTTCATCTGATCCGAAGCGATTGAACATTGATTCATCTCTAAAAAGAATATTGTTACACCAACTTTCAGGTTTTTTTATGATCCATTATGTCTAAAGTTGTGTTTTTTTTTTGGAATGCGCCCAACAAATTATTTTTATTATCACGCAGATTGTTTTTAATTGTGCTTGAGGAGAAATTTATGTACAATTTTCCTGAATTTTGTTCCCTAATTCTGGGTGCAGTCGCCTTGCACATTCGAACTATATCATGTGGACGGTTCTCTCGGTCGTCTTTCTACGTGTTTGATAGCTTTAAACACTTTCTTTCTCGAATATTTCATTTTATGGGCTATTTCGGTATACGTCAGCTTGTTTTAGAGATATTCAAGGACAAGTCTTCGAAATTCAGGATTTGATTTGATCTGCTCGTCCCTTCCTTGAAAAAAATAAAAAAAAAATTTATTTTGACTCCTTAGTTGATTTTCTTTTTAAATAAAAAATTTTTAATATTTTTATTTTGTATTTTTATGTATTTTAAATGTCCGCTTTATTAGTATAATTGATCTAACTCTACCACTTTTTTTTAAATAGAACCTCTCTTTTTCTATTTAAAACTACTAGCAGATTCCATCGCTCGAAATTCGAGTGCAATTTCTAGGTAGCTTTATTTTTCAACTTAGCCATTTCATAAACCAACTCTTTTATGGTTTATTATTGTGAATGAAGATAACAAACTCATTAACAAACACTCTAACAAATTTAATAAAACACATATAGCATGTGTATAATTTTATAAATGCGTTATTAGCAAAAATAAATACCTTTCAAATAATATACGCTTGGTCAAAATCGGGATAAAACGGTAGAACAAAACATCGGTCACAAGAAATCGCCTAGCCTATTAATATTATAGATATAAAAATAACAACACTTAAAAGAATAAAATAACTAAAAGGAATTACACGAAAAACAAAATAACAAATGTTTGCATAATTTAATGTTCGTTAGCATACGAGCCATTTAAAATGTCGCCACTGTATAATGATGAGTTTTATTTTCAAAGGACTTTAGAAAATTTTAGGGGAACTCTATATTAGTGTGTTTTATTATTTTTTATTTATTTATAATTAGTTGTGTGTTTAAGAAGGGATTTCCATATTTAAATAATTCATAGCACCTATTTATATGCATTTATATATGTATGTCATAATCATCCTTTATTATAAATAACACATACTCGTTAATTCAATTTTCACAAAAACTGTGTGTGAGTTAAAAGCAATAACATCAATTTGTATCTGTTTTGTATATGTTTTGAGATAAATCCTTTTAAAAAATTATCATCATATTGAAATAATTTAGAAAAGCCAATTTTCTTGCAATCGATATAAAAGATATGAATATGTCTCTACAAGTTTTGAGAAATATAAGTTTTTTTTTGTTTGAAGGAATGAGTCCGAAAAAAAACTGTACACATATAAACTTGAATAAAAAATTTGAATACTTCTATACCCTATACCCCTATGTTGTCACGGTGTAATGAGTTTGTGTTGATTTTTTTTTAACTACCAAAAATATTTGACCTTTTATTTTTATTATACTGATCGCTCGGAGTCGATTTAGCGATGTCCTTATGTCCGTCTGAGTATCCATGTAAATCTTGTAATCAAATATGGATATATTTTGATGAAATATATTCATATTTGGTGAAAAGCGGTTCATGCTCAGACCTAGTCCCCATACAAATGATCAGATCGACTTAAATTTAAATAATATCCAAATTATCATATAGATCTCGGTCAAATTGGGTTTATCTTGTTTATTACATCCATTCATCAGTAGTCCAAAAATTAACCCTATAGGACAGTTCTTAGTCATAGCCTCCATATAAAGCTTAAATCAAAACACAAAAATATTGCACAGATTTTTCTCAAATTTGTGACCTTACCAAATGTAGTTAGGATCGGTAAATTTTTCGAACTAGTCCCCATATAAATATAGCAATCGATATGAACTTTTTCATATCCGAAGGCAAACAATTAATAACATTAGCACTCCAATTTGGTTTCTGCTCATTTTCTATATCTAATTAGTTGGGCCTAAGAGATAGGGTCTCTAACCGGATGGTATAGGGTATCGTATAGTCGGTCTAGACCGACTATAATTTATTAAACTTTGTTGTCTATTTTGAAGAAAATATAAAATGAATGATCATAAGATCGATTAATTCATTCACAGACATATTTTTGCGCTCGCTCCTTATTAATTTTTTTTTTTTAGTAGAGAAAGTTGTATAAAAATGTAAATATCTCAGAAATAAAGCAAAATACGACATTCATATTTATGACATGTATTTACGTATATGAAAATTTAAAAATATACAAATAGATATTGTTAAAAAAATATGTAAATAAGGCTTTTCTCAATTATGGTTTCATCACATAAACCCACTTTAAGAATGCACTTTATTTACACACATACATACATATATAACTATAATAAATTATTTACATCACATAGAGTAAATAGCTAAACAATACACATTTTCTACCCATAAAAGGAATATACAAAAAAAAAACTTATTTATGATACATATTTATGTTGTTGACACGTCCTTAACACTCTTCATTTATCCATAGTAAATAATTCATTTGAATTGTGATTTCATAAACTAATAGCATTAATTTAGATTGATTTATTTCCAAATACATAAATTGAAAAACAAATTGGTTTAAAAATATTACAGTCGCGTGGCGTTTTAACTGTTGGTCAACATAGTTTAACATCTCAACATTATATGACTTCGCCGAATAATCAAAATGTTGGTGGTAATATAAGTCTAATACCAACATCGCCGATACCTTTAACATTGACCTCAACAGCGTCATCAAATGTATTAACAGCGTCATCGCAACAAACTATGACAACAGCAATGTCGATGTCACCAACTGCTACGGTCGCTGCAGCCAGTCCAGTTTCTGCATCAATGACCACCACATTGGTATCGGCACATGATCAACATTTACAACAGCATCATCACCACGATCATCAGCATCAACAACATCATGTTAATCAAACAACAATAACTCCTTTATTGGGTACTAGTTGTGGACCACTGCAAACTACTATCACATCGTCGCCATCAACAGCAAATCTTTTATCCAATAATCCACAAAATGTAAGATTGTAAACCGTAAGGCGTTCTAGTCATTTAGTTGATTAGTTCCATTGTTTTTACTCGCACACACTTTTTGTGATTTTTGAAGTTATTTGATGATAAGCGTACTCATAAATGTAAATTGTTTCTTATTTCGTAAATTTAATATACTTTTCAAGTGCATTACTATCAAATATTAAAATGCAACGATTTGCAACCGATTTGCGATCGTTCTGGAGCCGATCAAAGCTTACGTAGCTCACGTTTCATTTAAATATTTTTATATTTGCGACCTTTCGCTTGATAACGAGGTTTACATAGACAAGCAGAAAGACGGATAGTATTATATCGACTCATCGTAACAGTCATACCTTTATATCATAAAATTTAAAAATTTAATTTTTTTATATTATTTGTATTTTTTCGAGCAGAAATAAGAATTTTTTATTTATAAAAATCATATAAAAATCGAACAGGCAAAAAGGATGCAAGCATACAACAAATTTTTCAATCGATTTTTCCTGTGGTTGATTTTTATACCCTATACCACTATATGGTAAGGGTATAATGAGTTTGTGCTGATGTTTGTAACTACCAACAATATTTGACCTAGACCCACCTTTTATTATACCGATCGACTTAGAATCACTTTCTGAGTCGATATAGCGATGCCTGTCCGTCCGTCTGTCTGTGTGTCCATGTAAACCTTGTAATAGAACTACAGGTCGCAAATAGGAACATATTTTGATGAAATTTGGTATATGAGCTTCTATCGGCCATACCATGAACTCTATTGAAATTGGTGAAAATCGGTGCATGTTCAGACCTAGTCCCCTTATAAATAACCCCTATGAAACCGACTTGAATTTCCATAAGATCCAAATAATCATATAGATCTCGGTCAAATTGGGTTTGTGTATGTTTATTACATTCATTAATCAGTAGTCCAAAAATAACTCCTATAGGACAATTCTTATATAAAGCTGCTTTCCGATCTTCACTTAAATTTATCAAAAAAACAAAATTTTGCACAGATTTTTCTCAAATTTGGTTTTTATATATTTTTGCAAAAAAAAAAATAATAAGGGGTCTTACCAAATATGGTCGGGTTCTCCATTTTTCAAATTAAAAAGCAAACAAATTAATAACAATGCCACTGAAATTTTGTTTATGCTTATTTTCTATATCCAATTAGTTCAAACTAAGAGATAGGGTCTCTAAACGCATGGTATAGGGTGTCGTACAGTCTTACTTCTTATATTTGCTTAAAAAAAAAAAAAAAAATCAAAAATTAACTTTTTTGCTCGAAAAAATACAACGCCAAGCATTTCTGAAATACTAGTTCACAAGTCTCAACATTTGTATACTTGCATCAATTCTCCGACATTTCTATTAATAAGCAACGACCAGGTCGGCCGCACTCCTTCAGAATTCATTGGAACAAATCTGTGGTTTTCTGGAATAACCGCGTATGTCCTTTTTTTTTTTTTTTTTTTGTCAGTTTTGAGTTAACGATGCCAAATATATTAATTTTTAACGCTTTTTACATGTGTTCAATTTTTTTTTTGAAATATTGACCATTTCTGAGTTTTTTCTTTAAATAACGACGTAACTTAAATGTTTATTAAATTAATTTGCAGCACTATCGACGTATGTCAACCTACGTTTGATCGCTGACAAATTATTTTCTCAGCAAACGATACATAGCGACATACGCTGTTATTAATGAAAAAAATAATGCAAAATAATTTTGAATTATTTTTCAGTTTATAACCACTTGTAAAAACTTGTTTGTTTATTTCTGTTATTTTTTGTCACTATTATTCATGATACGTTTTTATATTCTCATCCTAAGTCCCGTTAACTTTTTGTTGACGAACAAAAAAATCAATTCTTAAGCAACAACAACCTATGTCTACATGGGTGGTTGCATTGGTAGTTTTCTTTTTCAAAGAAAACGACGTTTGTCGACATAAGTTGTTTAATCTGCACACACTTTAAGTGTTGTTTACATATTGTTTTTTTCGTCCTTCTCTAGGATCTATTCCTCTGAAGATTTTTGACTCAAAATTTTATATGAAGAATTTATTGCCCATATCTACTGGACTGTTAAATTAAAAGCTCTAAAATCTTTATAATTTCAAATATAAGGTTTTTTGGCTCCCCCGAACATTTTGATTTTATGACATACGCGGTTATTCTAGAGAACCACAGATATAACGTACCTCAACTAAGAAAAATTAAAAAAAAATAGTCCTAAAATATGGTGGCGTCAAAAGTGAACATATCCTTAAAAACTCACAAAGTTGGGTCAAGATTCTAACGATGATCTTTAAAAGTACAAATTCAGTTTAGGTCTCATTTCGAAGGTATTAAAATCGACTTTAATATGACAAATAGCAAATATTCAAGGTCATTTTCATATAATCTTTAGTTTCTGAAGGAACATACATCTAAAAAAAATGGGTATTTTAAAATTAAAAAAAAAAAAAAATAAGTTGTTGCCGATAACGCTATGCAACAAAAAATAAATAAATAAAGATAAACACTATATTTCTTAGTTTGTTATGGTCCCTTAAAATAATATGGATTAATTTTTTTTAAATTTTTTTTGGCTTAAGTGGAGTTTACGAGCAACTCCCCGATCGGTTTCAAATTCTCACCACGTATAAAACATTTTATTGCGGTTCTAGGAAAATATTTTTTTTGTCGGTTGATAGTAAATCGAAATCGGTCCTGAAAGGGTTAAGAGGTCGAAATATATATAAAAATAAAGCTACTGGACCCAGCTTTTATTCAGTTTACGTAAAAGCATACATGATATACGTCTGTTTACGAGATAATTCCATTTGTAACAAAAAACCCTATTACAAAAATACAATATTTGAAATAGGTTCATAATGGGTTAATAGATTTAAAATCTAAAAATACCAAATAAGCTCAAGTAAGCTTTCAAATGATATATATATCGCTGATATCCGATAGTAAATAACAAAGTTATATACAAGTCCATGCCAAAACTTCGGAAGTCCATAACTCGGGAAATAGGCCCGACCGACGAAAAAAAAATATTTTCCTAGAATCACCCCAAAAGCCCCTACCCCCCCTAAAAAAATCGGAGAGTTGCTCCTAAAGTCAACTTGTTCCTTTTTTTTCTAAAATTTGGTATTTTTGAAGAGGATGCTCCATAGATTTTATCATAACTTGAGAATAGTTTGTTCAATTTTGATATAAAAAATGTTAATTTAAATTACCTCTTATTTATGCTAATAGTTTTATACACTCAACAATTTCTGAGCTATTCTGAATGAAATGAATTTTAAATATTTTTATTTTTTAAAAATTCGTAGAAAATCGGAAATGCCAAAACAAGAAATATTTTATACTAAATCATAAAACTACATACGCTTCAAATAAAACGATCCGGAAACCATGATAATCTATGGGTAAATGTATATAAATAAATAAAAAATGTTAATTTTATTCTTAATAAAGTGAAGGTACCTGATTTTGACAAAAATTGAAAATTTTTATTTAGTTTAGTTTTTAGTAAATAAACAATGGCCAAACTGCAACAATTGGCCAATATCAAAGAAAACACTGGTCTGAAGATATTGTTAAAACAAAAACATTGCATATCAATGAAGCAAAGTTGGAAACATTTCATATCAGCAACCATGAATTGGAAGACATGCATTTCTTCTGCTAATTTTGGTAGCATAATAAAATCTGGTGGTCCAAAAGACAATATTGAAAATCGTGTCATAAAAGAGAGACAATCCTTCTGTCGATTGAAATCTGTATGGAGCTCGCGTATCCTTTCCTGGCGAGCGAAACTTCAGATATTCAATACAAGCGTGGCTGCGAAACATGAAACGCTGCACCCCAAGCGATCAGAAAATGCAAGTGTTTGTTAACCAGTGCCTCCGCAGAATAACACGTATCTTCTGGCCAAACGTAATAACAAACTACAGTTTATGGACCAAATCAAATCAACTGCCAGTTGCAACAGAGATAAAGAGGCGCAAATGGAACTGAATCGGCCACATCCTACGAAGACCATCAAACGACAGAAATGCCATCGATTGGAATCCGCAAGGCAACCGCAGAAGAGGGAGACCTGCACACTCATGGAGGCGACAAATCGACATCGAAGCTGCAGCCATGAACAGAAGTTGGGGAGAAAAAATTTTCTTCGCCCAAGATAAATTACGCTGGAACGTACTTGTTGAGGCCCTATGCTCCTTATAGGAACCACGGGAACATATACATAAATGATCTAATAATGATTTCGACTTTTGGTTTGTCTACTTTTAACTTCAGGTTTTGATTCACTTTTAAGGAATCTAATAAAATCTCCCATCATTTTTTCGTTCCATAATCCCTGATAATATAATATAGAATAACACTGTGGAACAAATTCAGGTTAGCAAAAGTTAGGTCGATTCTGAGAGTGAGGGGTGAAAATAGAGGCTAAATTAGAAGACCCGTATCGCGGCGTTTGTTTATGTTCGAATTTTTTTTTAATCGACCTTCGAACTTTGCAGTCAAATGCCGATTTTCAGCATATTATTTATATGGTTTTTTGGCTATAACACGTCGACTAATTGATATTTTTTCAATCTGTAAAAGCCAAATTATTGCTAGAGACCTGTACAACAATTAAAATTTTTTAAAAAATTGATTTAGAAAATTTTTGTGGTGCTTATGAAGAAAATGTTGGAAAAATTATTTTTTTCATGCTTTTTGAAAATATTTTCCAGAAAACTAAGTTTTCTTCAATAAATTTCATTTGAAAAGAAAATGGTCTTAGTCGATAATTTGCGTTAAAAATCCCAAAACCATTAAATAACAAGTAAGAAAATTATAGTCGGTCTAGACCGACTATATGATACCCTATACCATGCGTTTAGAGACCCTATCTCTCAGACCCAACTAACTGGATATAGAAAATAAGCATAAACCAAATTTGAGTGGGATTTTTATTAATTTTTTCGGCTGCAGATATGAAAAAGTGCATATCGGATGCTATATCTATATGGGGACTAGGCCCAAAAATGGACTGATCCTGACCATGTTTGGTAAGGTCTCTTGTATTTTGCAAAAATATATACAAACAAAATTTGAGAAGAATCAGTGCAATATTTTAGTTTTTTGATAGATTTAAGTGAAGATCGGGAAGCAGCTCTATATAGGGCCTATGACTAAGAGTTGTCCCATAGAGATAATTTTTGGACTACTGATTAATGGATGTAATAAACACATACAAACCCAATTTGAATAAGATTTATATGATAATTTGTATCTTATGGCAATTTAAGTCGATTTCATAGGGGTCACTTGTATGGGGGCTAGGTCTGAACATGGACCGATTCTCACCAATTTCAATAGCGTTCATCCCATGGCCGATAAAAGATTAAATACCAAATTTCATCAAAATATATTCATATTTGCGACCTGCAGTTTGATTACAAGCTTTACATGGACACTCAGACGGACGGACGGACGGACGGACGGACGGACATCGTTAAATCGAATCAGATAGTGATTCTGATTCGATCGGTATAATTAAAGATGGGTGTAGGTCAAATATTTTTGGTTTTTACAAACAGCAGCACAAAGTCATTATACCCAAACCACATAGTGGTATAGGGTATAAATAGCGATTTAGGTAGAAGTAATTAAAAAGGGAAGTTCCAAGAATTAGGAATTAGTAAAACAACTTTTTTGTTTTCAACCACCGCACAGGTAGCGATTTTTTTTATTTCGTACAAGCGAACTAATTTCAAAAATGAAGATTCAGTTAAGACGAAATTATAGACCTTTCTGATGATGATGACGATGACCAAGATATTAGAGAGAGCAGTGATGTTGACCACAGCCGCCTGCTAAACGGCAACTGGCCAACTCATTAATTTAATTTATTTAATTTTTTTACTTAAAACTTTTCATAACTAACATTTCAAAAATATATTTTTTTCCATATTTTTATAATTTCTTTTTCAATGTTTCTTCAAAACCAACACTGAACAAAATTGGCACATAAAAAATGAGAAGTAAATTAATATTAAGCTGGAAAACGCAAGTTTTGTATTGTGATTGTTTTCTTTTCAAATGAAATTTATTGAAGAAACTGAGAAGCATATTATAGATCAAACAGAAAGCAAAAAAGACTTAGTTTTGTGGAAAATATTTTCAAAAAGCATGAAAAAAAAAAATAATTTTTCCAACATTTTGCTTCATAAGCACCACAAAAATTTTCTAAATCAATTTTTTAAAAAAATTAATTGTTGCACAGGTCTCTAGCAATAATTTGGCTTTTACAGATTGAAAAAATATCAATTAGTCGACGAGTTATAGCCAAAAAACCATATAAACAATATGCTGAAAATAGGCATTTGACTGCAAAGCTCGAAGGTCGATTAAATTAAATTCGAACTAACATAAACAAACGCCGCGATACGGGTCTTCTAATTTAGCCTCTATTTTCACCCCTGAAATGAAATTATAAATTTTTACACCTGAACTTATATGTACTTACCGATTTGTAAATAGTTGTTAAGTAAATCACGAATGATTTCTTTATGATCTGATTATGATCGCCTTCAGAAATGTTTCCCATAAAAAGATTGAGAATATTGTATTTAAATTAGTAAACTATCTTTGTCTAGTGCATTAACAAAAATTTGTACTAATCCAAGCTTGATATGTAATGGTGACATAATTACTTTCTCCTTTTTGATTAGAGCAGCATGTTTTACATTGTGAACGCCTAATGTGCTGTTGGTTCTTGTCGGCCAATCATTTCTTTACATAATACATGTTTCGAGCTCAGCTATCGCAAAAATAGATAAAACAGCACATCTTTTTGTAACCACCTTGCAGATCTGTCAATATAGAAACAACTTTCAAGTCACAAGTTAGACTTTCCAATCGTGCTTTTCATAGTTTATTTTTTAAAATAAATTGGTCATGGTTTCATATAATTCTTATTGCCATTGTGTATTGAAATTGCTTTAAGGCAAATAATGTCGACAAATAATCTCTATTCCTTGCATCATATATTTGGTCAAGCTTTTCAAGAAGTTCACTTATGTCGTACCAAACGCATATATTGTCTTTAGTTGCATATGGCTTATACCGGTGACGGTAGAGCGATGTTTTAACATGATTTTATAACAAATTTCTATCTCTTAATCGAGATGCAAGGAGCTCCGATTTTTCTTTCGTAAGATTGATTGGTCTCTCGTAAGATCATTTAAAGCATGCTGTGATAAAAGCTTCGGATTCGATGAGTCTGAAATGCTACACATTCGATGGTACAGGGGATAATGAAATGACTTCCAATGAACACAACAGTCATTCAATAAACACAAACTAGCAGATTCCAGCGCTCGAAATTCGAGTGCAATTTCTAGATAACTTTAATTTTCAACTTAGTCAATTCACAAACCAACACTTTTTGGTGAATGAAGATAACAAACTCATTAACAAACACATTAACAAATTTAATAAACACACACATAGCATATGTATAATTTTATGAATGTGTTAGTAGCAACTTTAAGTGCAATTTACTTAAAATAAAGGCAAAAATTTAAAAATCTGGTGAACAGCTAAAAAGAAATACATTTAAAATGATATACGTTTGGTCAAAATCGGGATAAAACGGTAGAACAAAACATCGGTAACAAACGTAATTTAAATAAAAATTCGCAATTTTTGCTTTATGATATAGTAATAAAAAATGTCATGTTTCGCCGTTTTCGATTTTTTATGAATTTAAAAAAATATGAATTTTCACTTCATTCTGAATAACTCATATTAAAAAAATAATAATATGAGCACAACTTAGAGGTAAATTTATTTTTTTTTTAAGTTTTTTAGTTATAATAAAATCAAAAATCCCAAATTTTAGAAAAAAAAAATTAAAAAACGTATCCATAGAATTTTAAATTTCGCTTGTTTTTGTTATTAACGAACCATAACCCATCAAAAAAAGTGTGTATCAAGTGTAATATTTTCTTTACTTGTGCTAAATTTAGTGAGTGGGTTTTTAGTGGTTCCTGACTTAAAAATAAAATTTCAAAGACAAGTATAAACTTAGTACAAAAAAGTACTCGTATAATAAAATTTACGTTATTTCATTAATTTATAAAACATAATTGTTGAAGCTCTATTCAAACTTAATTTTTCAATATTAGACTTTTATAATCTTCAAAATGATATATAGATAAAAACCATTGTAAATCTGAATTTCTACTTACAAAATTATATTTATATCTATGTATGTATTAATAAATAATAATAATAAAATAATAATAATGTGCAAAACAAATTCTAAAAAAAAAAAAATCAAATTCAATTCATATTTCTAAAAAAAATTCAAATTATTTTACTATTTTATTTATATCGCAGGAGCCAATAAAAACGACTCACTCATGAAATTTAGCACAATTGTAGAGAAGATATCAGCAACGACATTTTTAATATTTAAAACAAAAATTAAAAATATCACTTTTTAACTTTTGATCATGTGATAATGACCTTTAACCTTTCGCAAATAAATTTTGGACACATATTGTAAAGTATATCTCAATACCTTTTAATTAAGACCCTCATTTTGAAGATTCTAGATAACTTATGTATTTTTCTTTCATAAATACATATATCACTTTTCGTATTAGTAAGGGGAACATTCATGCCAAATTTTTATCAAATTTAAAATGCTCATCTTTTCGTAGTTCATTATAAATTCAACTACCAACAGTGTTGGTCAGAACAAAAGCAACCAAAATCACTATTAATTTTTTTGTATTTTTAAGCATGTTATTGTTGTTTTTCCAAAATCTTCTTTATTATTTCTTATTCTTTAACAAACTTGTAAACTAAAGGAACTGTTATATTTTTATTTTTTGCAAAAAAAAAAAAAAAAAAAAAAAAAAAACTAAAAGTGGCACTATTTCAGTTGAACAAAAGCAACTTTAAGCATTGTCTACTTTCAAGTTTAACGACTTTTTTCGCATTCTCTTTTAATTTAATTCAAATCGTCATGGCTCGTGATAAATACTCCGAAAAATTAAATAATTAAGGATTTTTTGAATGGAAACAGTCAAATAGAACTAGCTAAAAAGCATAATATTAATAAATCAATAATATCTCGCCTTATACAAAAATAAAGAAATAAACAACAATATCTGTAAAAAAACATTACATTTGGGAGGAGCACCACGGAAGACAAATGAAAGGACAGACCGTCACATTGTATAAGTTGTGCAAAAATATTTAAATCATTTAACTGTTCGTCGCCGCACATTAGAAGCAGGTTTCCGAAGCTTCAGGCCAACAAAAAAAAAACACTGTTCACTAAGAAACATTTGCCAAAAAGGTAGAACTTATTTATGTATATCAATTCTATTTCGCTAAAATGCTTAGCATATCAATATTTGTAGTATTGTAGCAACTGTGATATTAGTGTAGTAATTATTTGTGCAAGTTTTATTTATTATTATATATTTTTTTTTTTTAATTTTACAACAATTTTGACAACCGCCTTTTTGGGATATTTATTTAATTAATACTGGACGGCCACTTCCGATGTCAATTATAATTGTTAAATAATTTTCAAAATAATAAAAAATTAACCCTGAAGAAGTCGGCATAGACCGACGAAACGTTGGGAAACCTATGAAATAAACTTCGTTTTATTTGCATATTCAAAATCGACCAGTAAGCTCGAAACAACAATAAATACATTTGTAGGCTTCATTTTGCACAAAAATGTCAAAACTGGACGCCTGAAAAATGGAAAATTGTTTTATTTAGCGACGAGTCAAAATTTAATTTGTTTAACTCTGGCGGAATGTGCACTGTTCGCCGCAAGAAAGGATATAATTTATACCCACGCTTCTGCAAGCCAGCTGTGAAGCATGGCGGCGGATCAATTATGATTTGGGCATTCTTCTCTGGTTTTGGCATTGGACCCTTAGACTCAATCGACAGATTAATGGACAGATTTAAATATAGAGACATTCTTGCTAATGTTAAGATGCCACACTCTGAGTGGGAGATGCCGCTTCGTTGGATATTTCAACCCAACAACGACCCGAAACATACTTCGAAGCTCGTAAAAGAGTAGCTCGCTGAAAATGGGGTTCAAACACTTGATTGGCCGACCCAATCAGCTGATTTGAATGCTATTGAGAACTTATTTGGCATTTTAAAGCGACAAGTAGCTGGTCGGGCTTTCACTTCTAAACAACCTTTAAAAGAAGCGCTGGAAACTGAGTGGAAAAGCATTCCAGTCAATATTAGTTCTGTTGAAGCATGTTCAAGTATGTTGAACATTAGTCGAGTGCGTTCCACCAGAAAAATGTCAAGCTAAAGAGAGAGACATTTGCAGTTACTCACCACAACTCACCATGCTTGAACAGCTTGAACTTTGCTAGAACAAATTTGTGTGAGTAAGTTTCAACCATTTACGAAAAGTGACAGAAGCAGTTGTTTTCATTCGTTTTTTTGGTTTTTTGAGTTTTGTCAAAAAGAATAAAATTTTGGTAAAAATAAAAAAAAATGGAAAAATTAGTTTTATATGAAAATTTCTTGGAATCAAGCAGTGATTCAGAAGAAGAATTAATTATGAATCATGAGAGCGAAGAGCGTAAATATGAAATTACTCAATGCTTGAGTTTTGCTAGACTTTTAAAAGATATTGTTCTGGCGGAACAGGCCTATTATTAACCACCTTATTGAATCCATGCCACGTAGATGCCGCGAAATGTTGATTTTGTTTTGTCCAAATGAAGTAGTGCCATTTTGTGTTTTTTTTTGCAAAAATATAACGATTCTTTTAGTTTACAATTTTAATTTCGTCTTTTTATTTGTAATGTTATAAAGAGTAAGAAATGATAAAGAAGATTTTGGAAAAACAACAATAACATGCTTAAAATACAAAAAAGGTTAATAGTGATTTTGGCTGCTTTTGTTCTGACCAACACTGTATATGCTTTTTTTGAAATGAGTTTTTGAGTCGACCTTTATAATAAAAGATCTAAGATTTAAATCATACCCTGTAGGGATAAATATATATTTTTTTTAAAGAAAACTCCATAATTATTAATTTTTTAAATATTAAAATGACATTGAATGAAGAAATAATGATTGAATTATATGAAATATACTTTCCATTTCACATAGAATAAAAATTAGATTTTTGTATGAGCTGGTCACATTAAACAAAGTCAGGGCTAATATATTTTTATGCATGGAAATATTAAAAAGAGGTTTAGGCTAAAGTATATGAATATCAGGCTTTTTTTGGGCGCAACCAAGACTTTAGGTCTACTTTAAAATATAAACCAAAAGCTACAAGAGAGAAGGAAAACTAAAAGATGTATCAAAGTTTTAAACATTTTTAAATGAATTGTTTTTATTTTCTTTTTTCATTTTATTATTTGAATTTTAAAATTTCTAACAATAATTTGTCCACCTTTTTTACAGTTGGGTAAATATTGGGTTGTTACTAATTTATTTCAAGGACAACCGGGTCAGACTGCAGGCTATAACGAGGGTGTAACACATACACAAACATCTATAGCGGGAGTGCCTTCATCAACTTTAGTACGTGCAATATCCACAACTGCTGGCAGCGAAACAGCGGTAACGAAAACCGAAATAGTTATAAGTAGCAGTGCTGGAACACTGCAAATACCACAAACACAAATGCTGACACAGACTGCATTAGGGCAACAACTGCCAAATGGCACAATTATAACCACACAGGCACAGCAGCAGCAACAACAACAGCAACAACAGCAGAGACATGTTGCAGAGCATCAACAACAGCAGCAGCAATTGCATATTCATGGTAAGTTTTCCACAAACTTAATTGCATAAATTGAAGATTTTATTTGACGAAAGAATTTTGGATTTCTGATTTGTCGTGGATGTTTATAAACACTATTGTACAGAATGTTATTTATTCTATTTGCAACGTCTTGAGATATGTGCCCATAATTATGAAAGTGATCTAAGTCAAAATTTAAAATATAAAATATGGGTCATACATAGATTGATGTTCTTGATCTATGTTCTTTATCGGTCTATTGAAATCCACAGTAAATAGTGAATTTTGTTACAATTCCATGTGTATCGAAATTCCACATAACTGCCATTTTGTGAAAACTAGAACACGAAAATGTGCTGAATAATTTTATTTCATGTGAATGTGAAAGTCAGAACAGGGGTGATTAGTAGTGAATGTGAAAGTCAGAACAGGGGTGATTAGTATATTTTAATCATTACTTAAAATATGAAGAAAAGCAGATACATATTTGAAGATAAAATATTTTTTATTGTAACAAAAAATACTTAAAAAGAATAGTATAGGATATTGTATAGTCGGTGTAGACCTTTTTTCCTACTTGTTTTATTAAGACTTATTGACTCTCCTCGTAAATTAAATTTATATTTCTAACATTTTATTATCGTATTTCTGTTGATGAAAGTGGATATTACGAAAAAAAAAACGATCAAACTTGTATTCATAATGTATTGGAACAATAAATTAATCTACTTTTTGTTTTTGCCATCGGTTTGAAGTTTTGTGCGCTATAATGGATAACTGGGTAATTAAATATTGAAACCTGGGGTCGAATCACCGCATTCGTTATCGAAATTTTTTGATCGAAATTATTTTTTTATTTTCCAACATAATATACTAAGAGCACAGCTAACGAGTTATGGTCCATAAGTAATAGTAAATGTGAAACGAGATCTGACGATTGTCCGTCTTCTTTAAATAAGAAACCAAAATATGAAATTTCGATTGATTTTACTCGATATCGAATGCGACGATTTGCCCCCAGGAATGTGATCTTTAAAATAACATATACTTACCATGACAATTGGATCGAGCAATCCAGATATATTTTGTTCTAAGTTTCAAATGGTTCAAAGCGCATTGTTTTTGTTTTTGTTTTCCTTTAAAGAAAGTATTAAAAAATAAACTTTTAGGCGAACTCTGTATATCCGTTGGATGCTTTCTGTATCTATATATATAAAATTCATTTTCGGTTTGTTTGTTTGTTTGTTTGACCGCTATACAAATTTTTATTTTCCAACGGATTTTCCTGAAATTTTGTACACACGATCTCTATACCCCAGGAAAGGTCGCCATATACTTTTTACCGGCCACGCCTACTTTCACGCCCACTTTTTATGTAAAATTCATTTTCTGTTTTATTCATATTTGTTCACTATACAAATTTTTATTTGTTAACAGATTTCTCTGAAATTCGGTACACACGATCCCTGTACTCCAGCTAGGGTCACCATATGCTTTTTATCGCCTACTTTTACGCCCACTTTTTATATACAATTCATTTTCTGCTTTTTGGTATATTTGTTCGCTATACAAATTATTATTTTTCAACGGATTTCTCTGAATTTTGCTACATACGATCTCCGTACTCCAGGAAAAGTCGCCATATCATTCTTACCGGCCACGCCTACTTTAACGCCCACTTTTTGTATACAATTCATTTTCTGTGTTTGGTATATTTGTTCGCTATACAAAATTTTTATTTTTCAACGCATTTCTCTGAAATTTGGTACACACGATCTCTCTGCTCCAGGCAAGGTCGACATATTCTTCGCACCGGTCACGCCTACTTATACGCCCACTTTTTGTATACAATTCATATTCTGTTTTTTGGTACATTTGTTCGCTACACAATTTTTTTTTAAACGAATTTCTCTGAAATTTGCTACACACGATCTCTGTACTCCAGAGAGGTCGCCATATGATTCTTGCCGGCCACGCCTACTTCTACGCCCACTTTTTATACAAAATTAATTTTCTGTTTTTGGTATATTTGTTCACTATAGAAATTTTTATTTTCCTAGAGATGTCTAAAATTAAGTCACACGATCTCTATACTACAGGGAAGGTCACCATATGCTTCTTACAGGCCATGCCTACTTTGCGCCAACTTCTATGTATATAAAACTTATTTTTTTCCTTTTATTTGATTCTTTATTTGATTGCTATACAAACTTTTATTTTTCAATGGCTTTCTCCGAAATTTAGTACATATTCCAGGGAAGGTCGCCATATGATTTTTACTGACCACGCCTACTTTTACTCCCAATTTTCATATAAAATTCATATTTTGTTGTGTGGTATATTTCTTCGCTATACTAATTTTTACTTTTCAACGGATTTCTCTGAAATTTGGTTTACACGGAAATAAGTACACGGTGAACAAATTCCCCAAACTTAAAAAAAGGCACCCAAAAGAAATGAACAAATTCCCCATTTTTTTTAATCGAAAGAAAAAATGAACTTACTCCCCAAATTAATTCTTAAATTTTTACATATTTTTATTTTATGAATTTTGTGAAATATTTATTTTAGTAAACATTTGCATACTGCTCTCAATATATGTCCTACAATAAATGCATTTAAAATGAGAATTCTTTTCAATAGCATCATTTCGTTGCGCGGAAGCTACGCGCACGGAGAATACAGCTTAGCTAGAATATCGGAATGATCTGAAAAATATATTTTGACAATTAAAATAAGTTGGCAACAGCCGCGCGGCAGCACAGGTGTGATTGCCAAATGCGCGGAAGCGGCGCACGGCGCGCGACTGCGGACTCGGACGCGACGGGTGCGGACGCGACGCACTCTCGGAACACAGCTCAGCTAAAATATCGTAATGCTCTAAAAAATATGTTTTAGGAATTAAAATAAGTTAACGAGAACTAAGCGGCAGAACGGGTAGTAGCTGCGAGGAAACGGCGCGAGGATTGATTCCTTTAATTTGCGAACCATTCCGTTATATTTGATGTTTATAAATAAAAAACTTAAAGCGGTTTCGCAACTTATTTTTGAAGCATTTTTGCTGCAGCATCTTATAAAAACTTCTAAATTAAAAAATCAAAAAATTTTTAATTGAAATAAAAATGAATTTACTGCCCATACGAATTTTTGGGGAGAAAGTTCATTTTATTGGGGAATTTGTTAATTGCGGACTAAGTACTCAGCGCCTGGTAAGCATAGTGAACCATTTTTCAAGTCAAAGGCTTTTTTATACCGGGCAAGACCGGGTAAAAACAGCTAGTAGTAAATAAAATTATTGATCCTCAATTGCATATACTTTATGAAAAATCGGATAAAACACGAACTAGTCGCTAATTAAAAAAAAGCTGAAATACGTTCTCATTAAAACAGAACTACGAGTAACATATGCGAGTTTTGATTAAAAATGCAAAAGTCATACAGTGAGTCACAGTGAAAATATATTAATATTTTTAAACTCTTTCTTTTAACTCATACTCTCTGTCTATCTGTCGTGGGGCAACCACATTCCTCCTTATCCAATTGATCTCAAACTTGGCCCATAGTCTTGTTGTGACTACAGATTAATTTTGGGGTAGTCACGCACAGTCATGGAGTGATCTAAATGTCATTTCCCCTCATCCGATCGATCTGAAACTTGGTCCATACACTTGCTGTAAAAAAAGATTAACTTTGACTTAGTCACGCATATTCACGGAGTGATTTAAAATCCACTTCCATGTATCCGATCGATCAGAAACTTGGTCGATAGTCTTGCTGTGAAAAAAGATTAACTTTGACATCAGTCACGCATAGTCACGGAGATTAAAACCTCACTTCCCCTTATCCGATCGATTTGAAACTTTGTCCATAAACTTGTTGTGGCCAAAGATTAATTTTAAGATAGTCACACACAGTCACGCTCAGTCACAGAGATTCAAAACTCATATGCATAAGGAAAGAAAGAGTTTTATGGGTTAGATTATTTTAGTTGAAAATGGAAAAACAATATTTTTTAATAAATTTTATTTAATTATTAGTATACAAAATTACTTTTTTAATCAGTTTTACTTAAACAATATTTATTGATAACGTATTTAAAGAAATTATCGCAACAGTGCTGACAGTGAAAATGGTCCAGTCAATTTAATAAGAAAAATCTGTTTTTTAAGTTTTTAGTATTTTGTTGGGAATCCGTTTTGCGCAATGACAGATTTTAATCTATCAATTCCACATTTTTTTTTTTTTTTTTTTTTGTAAAATCTGGGAAATTTTTTTTTCCCATTTGTCATGTAAAGCTCTTTTGAGGTTAATTACGTTCGAAATCGGATTTCTAACTCCAGTTTTTGATAACTATTGAAATCTATCTATTATTCCCTTCACAAAACACAGCCGATGAACACGCACCCCATAGCACCACGTCACCACCACCATGTTTTACCGTAGGGCGCAAGTGATTGGGATTTCACTGCTCATTTGGCTTTCTTCACACATTTATTCGTCTGTCGGAACCGAAAATGTATAATTTGGACTCATTCACATATAAAACGTTTTCGCAAAACCAGAAATTCTTTATCACGTACTTATAGACGAACCCCAATCTAATCTTTTTAGATTTTTTTTTTCGCTAACGAAGTGTTTTTTTCGGGCAATTCTTCCACTCAAGCCAGCATTTCTCACGACTCTTCGTACTGTTTCTGGATTGCGAATTATATCCAGTTGTTCTTCAACCATGCTTGATTTATTTAATTTTGGATTATTTTTTTGTTTTTTTGAATTATCCAACGTCCATCCTTGAAAAAACTTTTTTTTGGAACTCATTTTTGCATTATTTTCAATTCGTTTTTCGTCTTGAAATCTTATAATTATATTTTCACCGTTCTACGAGCTATTTTTATAATTTCTGCAATCTGCCACTGACTTTTTCCATCTTTATAATGGTCAATAACTAATTTTCTAACATCAATTGTAGTGTAAGGAACCATTTTGGAAAATATTCTAAAAAGCGTGGTTTATTATATTTTATCAAGTCTAATGAACTTGAACTGAGCTTAAAACAAACTTAAAACAAAAGAGAGAGTAAAAATTGATATTTTCTCTTTAACACATTCGATCCTACTGTACTCGCTTGAGTACAAACAAAGTAAATTTTGTGATGCTATATCTCACGTTACTTTTTTTTAAAGAATTTTTTTGTTATACATCATATTAGTTAAGAGTATAGAGAAAAAAAAAATGTAACGATAAATTTGCACATTCTTTTTTGTCAATAGTCATTTTCGTTTTTGGATTTTTTTCACTTTTCGTTGGAATTTGCTTGAAATTAATTAGTGCCAAATTGAAGTTTAAAATAAATTAAACACATCTGTTTAAATATTTAAAAAAAATATATATATATACAGTTTGGTGCAAAAGTGAGGCAATATTTGAAATAAGATCAATTATATTTTTTCAAATTGAAAACTATTTACATAAATAAAAATATCAATCCTTAAGAAATAAAAAACAATAAAAACAAGTAAGAAAATTATAGTCGGTCTAGACCGACTATACGATACCCTATACCATGCGTTTAGAGACCCTATCTCTCAGGTCCAACTAACTGGATATAGAAAATAAGCATAAACCAAATTTGAGTGGGATTTTTATTAATTTTTTCGGCTGCAGATATGAAAAAGTTCATATCGGATGCTATATCTATATGGGGACTAGGCCCAAAAATGGACCGATCCTGACCATGTTTGGTAAAAGTTGTCCAATAGGGATCATTTTTGGACTACTGATTAATGGATGTAATATATACATACAAACCCAATTTGACTAAGATTTGTATGATAATTTGGATCTTATGGCAATAGATGTTGATTTCATAGGGGTCATTTGTATGGGGGCTAGGTCTGAACATGGACCGATTCTCACCAATTTCAATAGCGTTCATCCCATGACCGATAGAAGATTAAATACGAAATTTCATCAAAATATATTCATATTTGCGACCTGCAGTTTGATTACAAGCTTTACATGGACACACAGGCGGACGGACGGACGGACGGACATCGTTAAATCGAATCAGATAGTGATTCTGATTCGATCGGTATAATTAAAGATGGGAGTAGGTCAAATATTTTTGGTTGTTACAAACAGCAGCACAAAGTCATTATACCCAAACCACCTGTGAACTAAGCCATTCCTTGACGATTTTCGCTGAATGTTTGTGGTCGTTGTCATGATGGAAGGTGACATTTTCAGGTCTATCTGAAATTTGGGTGATTGCTAAACGCAAATTCTTTTGCAAAATGCGAATATAGTTTTCGTTTTTCATTATGCCATCGATCCGTATAAGTGGGCCTACACTGTGAGTATTACAGTATCGAAGGTATGAAATTTTAGTTAGGTATGTTACATACCGTCGGAAAACTTAATTTGTTTTAGTTTACGTTTAATAGGAAAATAGGAAAAAATTCAAATTAGTGCTATGGTAAAAATTGAAAAACCGTTGTCTTGAGTTACAAAACATTTTTTTTATAGATATCCCACTCGCATCCCAGTAAGCGATCAAAAAGCTCTTAAAGGAAAAACCTAAGCTTTCTTTTGAGCAAAAAAAAATTTCCGAAAGACGGAAGAAATAGCTATCTAAAGGTGCTATTACATGATGTGTTTTTTACATATGTACTGTCAAATTTTCCCACAACAAAAGTTGTACACATCGTGTGATACATATGAAACATTGTTTATGTACAATACATGAGGAAAGTCACATGTACATTTTTCAATTAGAACAGGTTCTATTTTTGCATGACAAACATATGAAAATACAACACTGCTTGTGGCGAAAGAAAAACAGACTAAATTTTAAAGATTAATATTAAAAGAAAAATAAATTGTTTAGTATTAATTAACCATTAAAAATATATAACCTTTTTTTTAACAATAAATTTTTATTAATTCACAAATTAAATCAGCTGTTGTTTACATTTAGAGGTTATGTCATACGGAAATACATATGCACGTGTGATAGCAAAAATTATGAATCGTAAATTTTGACAGACATGAGGAATTTCATATGGATAAAAAAAGTGACAGTACATATGTAAAAAACAGTTCGTGTAATAGCTCCTTAAACTATTTGGGACAAATTTTGCGAAGAAAAATAGGTAAAAAGTTACATGGATGAAACGCCCCATATGTGTTTAAAGTTAGCTCAACACATTTTGCAAGACATATGTAAATTTTTCAATTAAAGCAGGTTCTATTTTGGCAAGACAAACATATGAAAATACAACACTGCTTGTGGCGAAAGAAAAAAAGAGTAAATTATAAAGATTAATATTGAAAGAAAAATAAATTGTTTAATATTAACAATAAAAAAATATATAAAACATATAACTTTATTTTTAACAATAAATTTTTCTAAATTCAGAAATTAAATCAGCTGTTGTTTACATTTAGAGGTTATGTCATACGGAAATATGTACGTTTGAATGCAAAAATTATGAATCGTATGTAAAATGCTAATTTTGACTCACACACGGAATTACGTATGGATCGTAAAACTGAATTTACATATGGAAAATACACATAGTGTAAACACACCTTAAGTGATTTGAGTTTTTTTATTATACCGATCGACTCAAAATCACTTTCGATTTAACGATGTACGTCCGTCTGTCCGTCTGTCGTTCATTGTGTCCATGTAAACCTTATAATCAAACTACAGGTCGCAAATATGAATATATTTTGATGAAATTTAGTATATAAGTTTTTGTCAGCCATAGGATGAACGCTGTTAAAATTCGGTTCATGTTCAGACCTAGTCCCCATACAAATGACCCCTGTGAAATCGACATAAATTGCCATAAGATCCAAATTAGGTTCGCATGTGTTTATTATATCCATTAATCAGTAGCCCAAAAATTATTCTTCTTCCCGAACTTCACTCAAATCTATCAAAAAAGAAAAATATTGCACAGATTTTTGTCAAATTTGGTTATATATTTTTTCAAAATATAAATGACTTTACCAAATATAGTCAGGATCGGTTCATTTTTCGACCTGGTCCCCATGTAGACAATGCATCCCATATGAATTTTTCATATCTGCAGCCAAAAAAATTAATAACATGTAATATACGATTAATGGTCAAAAGTCTGTTAATGGTTTTCCTGCATTCTGCTTTTGTTAGATATTTTTTTTAAGTTTTATCGTCGCCTGTACATTTCACATAATGTTAACTTTTTTTTTTATCTCAAGCAATTAAAACTTCAGTAGCTCCACCATCAAAATGGTTTGTGTCCCCGCTAATTTACATGAAACTCTTATACTTACATATTGGATTGTTATATTAGCATAAAGTATTAAATATTTTATTATGCATTTGGTCATAGTATCTAAGAAAGAAAAATAAAAATAGTGATAAAAGTAGAGAAAATATTTGCAATATCCATTCCATCAGTTTTACTTAAGAAATTATTTTTTTTTAATAAACATAGTTAATCACGACGCATATGAACGCATTGCAACGCAGAAAGTAACATGCAGCTGTTGCAACTACTGTGAGCGTCAAAAAAAAGTAAACAGCAATTTTTAATCTTTAAATTGTCTTACAACAAAGTTAATATTGACTTACGATAAAAAGTAATATTACAGAGTTTACTTCTATACCATTTAGAGATTGAGTGATATATTGCACAAATCTCTCGAAAGTGAAAATGCATCAAATTTTACGAGTCAAAAAAAAAAGTAAACAGTGTTAACACTTACTTACGATTTTTCATATTTTGGGGAAGAACCTAAATTTTTTGTGAATAATTTGTACTGGTCACGTGTTTTACTTTAATAAAAATCACTTTAAGTTGATTTGTACTAATTAATAATAACTAAAAAGATGTAAAAGAAAATAATCTCACTATGGGAAAGCAAACATAGTCTGATACTCGGAAAATTATGATAGATTTAAAGGAGAAAAATCCTTGCATGAAATTGGCGAAATTGTGAGTGTGAACCACTGCACAATAAAAAAAATAGTTGTAAGTACGTCAAACTGTATCAGGTTGATAGAGTACACAGATAAGGATGCCCAAAACGGCTTCGTGGTACTGAAGTTAGAGTTGTAGTAAGAGACGTAAAGACATATCCAGCCTAAAGTGCAGTTAAATTATCAGAAAACATAACGCCGACATCAGGCAAACGAGTAAGTTCGAGTACAAAAATGGTCTACATGGAAGGATACCATGCAAGAAACCATACATATCCAAGGGGAAAACATATTATATACAGATGAGAGGAAATTCGCACTTTTCGGAGCAAAAGTGCCCCAAAAATATGGCGTGCTAAGAATTAAACCTTCAAAGAAAAGTGTGTTTCCAACACTGTCAAACACGGCGGAGGTTTAGTTATGGTTTGGGGCTATATTGGCGGGAACAGGTGTTGGTAATCTTGTTTTTATTTACTCCACTATGAAGAAAATGGATTACTTAGCCATTTTGAAGGACAATGTTGGCCCTAGCATCGAGAAACAAGGCTTGACTGGAGACTGGATCTTCCAACAGGACAACGTCTAAAACATACGGCTTAAATAGTGGAGTGGCCACTTCTCCGGACTCCTAAGACACTTAATCAACCGCCGCAGTCCCCGGACCTTAACACGATCAAGCATCTGAGGGAAAACCTTGACAGAAAAATAAGTGGAGGGGCTATTTCAAGCAAGGCAAACTTAAAGAAGGCTCTAAAAGAAGAATGTAGCGCAATCTCCCCCGAAATAACTTTAAAAAAAATTGTCGAGTCGATGCCTAGAAGACTATACGAGGTGCTTAAGGCAAAAAAAAAATAAAAACCAAATATTAAAAAATTTTAAAAGTTTACTTTTTGTATTGAAGTTCTGTTGCCTTTTGTTCGCTGTTTACTTTTTTTGGCGCGTAAAATATGGTCATTTTCTAGATAAAGTGCATTTATTTCTGTTTTGTAATAGTTTTGTTTAATGTTTATTTTTGAGTTCAGCTATTATTAAATAATTCTTTAATTCCTTATATTTATTTTTGATTTTGTTTTAACTAGCAGATTCCAGTCCTCGAAATTCGAGCGCAAATTCTAGGAAATTTTATTTTTTTTGATTAAATAAAGACCCTAAAAGTATGCTAATCAATTATAGCCAATTCACTAATCAACACAAAAAAACTCATTTTTATTTCAAACACAAGAACAAATTTAGTACACACATAGCATTGTATAACTTTATGTATGTGCTAGTAGCAACTTTAAATGCAATTTACTCAAAACAAAACGGCTAAAAAAATACCTTTCAAATAATATACGTTTGGTCAAAATCGGGATAAAATGGTAGAACAAAACATCAGTAACAAGAAATCGCCTAGCCTATTAATATTATAGATTACTTAATTTTAATAAAACTTTTAATATAATTAAATAAGGTGTTTACTTTTTTTTCCTGATGAGATGAATATTACAAAAAGAAATGCAATTTTTTTGTTTTAAAGATGGTTGGGATCTAATGGGTTAAACTAACGAGCTTTAGTTACTGTTGTACATATATGTATATAAGCAAATGTGAAATTTTTGAACACTTATTAAACCAACTTTTAAAATATGTACATTTAATTTATTTTAATATTATATTATGAAAAAAATTGCGAAATGTATTTTTTTTAAAGGTGGGCCATTTTCACTGCATGTTTTCCAAATCAAATTTTCAATTTTCACTATTAATACTAGATTTCAAAGTACTTTGAAGGTAAAGTCAATTATGATATTTCGCTCTATAACATTTCAAAATCGGTGAAATTCGCTGTATGTATTGTAATTATGTCGGAAATCTAGATATTCTTTGTAATAAACTATTAACTGTTAACTATATGATTGTTAATTGTTCTTCTCAATGTTTAAATAATACAGAAGACAATCGCCAACAACAACAACAACAGCAGCAGCAACAGCAACAACAACAACAATTATCGCAACAACATGTTGCCGTACTTCAAACTGCAGATACAATTAAAGATGAAAAACCATTTGTTTCAAATGGCAAAATTACAGCTACGAACCAACAGATTATTATGCAACACATATCATCAGCTTCAACAGTGGCTCCTGCTACTGCTGGAGCTACAACCATCACCCTCGGTACACCCAAGACCGAAATCAAAGATGATGGCAGTGTTGTTATGAGCGGCAAGCTACACCCTGGCATTGAAATGTATAAAGTTAATATTGAAGATATATCGCAACTATTTAACTATCATGAGGTATTTGGTAAAATACATGCTTCCCTACCAACAGTATCTACCAATAGCAATATGGCTACTGTAGTGTCAGCTACAACTACTAGTGCCAATGATGCGAATAATGTAACTGGGGGAGTGACTGTGGTAACAAACAGTGGTGCACCTAATACTGAACCGATCAGCACAAGTACTGTAGGCGGTAGCGGGGTTGTAGCTACCACAAGTAGCTCTAATTTAACTACGGCCATAGCAAACAATTCGAATGTGACGGTGGCAACAGCGACCACCACTTCCGGTGGTGCTGCTGTTGGGGGCCTGTTAATGCCGAAAATGGAAGGTGGCATTGCGAGCGTAGAACAAAATACCGTTACTTTAGCGCCTGATGGTACAGTAGTCTCCACTGGCGAACATGTGTGCGATATATGCGGTAAAATGTTTGCATTCCGCTATCAATTAATTGTTCATCGTCGTTATCATACCGAACGAAAACCATTTAATTGTCAAGTTTGTGGTCAGGGTTTCTTTACCTCTCAAGATCTTACACGTCATGGTAAGATTCACATTGGCGGTCCTATGTTTACTTGCTTAGTGTGTTTTAATGTTTTCGCCAATAATGCCTCCTTGGAACGCCACATGAAACGTCATTCCACGGACAAACCATTTGCCTGTACTATATGCCAGAAGACGTTTGCACGTAAAGAACATTTGGAAAATCATTTTCGTTCACACACTGGCGAAACTCCGTTTCGGTGTCAGTACTGTGCTAAAACATTTACACGTAAGGAGCATATGGTGAACCATGTACGAAAACATACGGGAGAGACACCACATCGTTGCGATATTTGTAAGAAATCCTTTACGCGCAAAGAGCATTATGTTAATCACTATATGTGGCATACTGGTAGGTTAAAATTAATAAAAACAACACCAAAACCTCGATTTGCAACGTAAAAAAAGGACTAGAAAAAGACGATGTACAACACATACGTACATATACGTTCTACAAACGAATGAAGCAAATTGAGGCTTTGGTGTGCGAGTGGTTTTATGCAAATGAAAAGTTTTCATTTCTCTTTATTTCAGGTCAAACACCTCATCAATGTGAAGTGTGTGGCAAAAAATACACACGCAAGGAACACTTAGCAAATCATATGCGTTCCCATACGAATGACACTCCATTTCGTTGTGAAATTTGTGGCAAGAGTTTTAGTCGTAAAGAACATTTTACCAATCACATACTATGGCATACAGGTATGTGAAATTATTTATTTTAACTTTTCTGCCAATAAAACAGACGACACATCTGTGAGTTATAAGCGGTATTTAATAGAAATTTCCTTGTTTAAAGTCAGATACAGTGAAATCCATTTAAAGGGAATAATGGTTATAACGAGATTTTTCCATAGCCTATTATTCCTCTGGTCTCGAGGCATTTACTTACAAGTTTCATACAAATCACTTCTTTTCTAGCGAACACCGGTTAAAACCAACTTTTTCTTAACCAATACATACGTTTATCCCCTCACTTCGATTGTACGTTTTTTTTTTTTTTTAAATAAATTCTAAAAAACAAATAAGAAAATTATGATTATAAAATAGCCTATACCCATGCATTTAAAGAGACACTCTTGGATACAACTTTGCTGAGGCAATAACCGATTTCGAAAAATAAGCACAAACCAAATTTTAGTGCTATTGTTATTTTCTGGCGTGCACATATAAAAAGGTTCATATCTGATGTTAATTTTATATGGAAGGACTAGGTCAAAGTCACATATTGAAAAGAAATTTCAAAAAAATCTATGCAATATTTTTGTTTTTTGATAGATTTAAGTGCAGCTTGGGAATCAGCTTTATATAGGGACTACGACTAAAACTGGTCCTACAGGGTTTAGTTGAGGACTACTAATTAGTGGTTATAATAGATACAAATACACAAAATTATATCGATATATATATTTAAACTGGATCTTACGACCATTTTAGTCGAAATGATAGGGGTTATTTGTATGGGGGAACATGGACCGGTTTTCACCAATATGAATAGCGTTCGTCTTATGTCCGATAAAAGCTTATATAAATAAATTTCAGAAAAATTTATTCATATTTACATGTTTTACATAGACACGCAGACGGACAGACAGACGGACGCACGGTCATCGCTATATCGACTCAGAAAGCGATTCTGAGTGGATCGGTATAATAAAAGGTATATTTTTGGTAGTTACGAACATCACCACAAATTCATTACAGCCTCACTACATAGTGTTATAGGGTATAATTGAAATGTTATTTGAGTGAAAGATGGGACAAATTTTTATAATAAAATTGTCATAATTATGAGTCTTTTTTTCTGAGGGCTTGAAAATTGTTTTAAATTCTTTCGTATAAATATATGGAATCTTCTATCTATAAGCAACGAACGAGTCAACCGAATTCCCTCAGAAGTCATAAAAAATGTGTACAAATGTTGTACCTTACTCCATTACTTTTATAGTTCCTTAAATATGGCGGCGCCAAAAGTGAACAAATAAAAACTCAAGAAGCTAACGATTATCTTTAAAATTAGTTTACCGAAACGATACCTCATTTCGGAGGTATTAAATTGCCTTTAATATGACAAATGTACTTATTTTTTTTTGGCAAATGTCAAACGTCATAATCGTATAATCTTTTGTGAAAGTATATCTCAAGACGTAATATTTTTTAATTTATAATAAAAATGTGGTTCTTTACTTATGGTAAATTCAATGAGTGGCTTTTTTATTGAATCACTTATTTATTACTTATTGCAATAAAGTAAATTTGAAATTTTTGTTTTTTTAAATACCATTATTTATGTACATTTATAAAAAATAGTTGTTGAAGCTCTATTCAAACTTATTTTTTCGATATTTGACATTTATAACCTAAAAAATGATATTGTTAATCAAATAAAAAAAATTACAAAATCAAATTTATAAAAAATCCATATAATTTTACTATTTCATTTATATCTCAGGAACCAATAATAACAACTCACTCATGAAATTTAGCATAAATGTAGAGAAGAAAAACAGTAATAACACATAAATTTTTGTTAAATATTTAAAATATCACTTTAAATCATTCATTACAAAATCTTGTTCATGTGATAATGGCCTTTGACCAAATAAAAGTTACCCACATGTTATTGTACAGAAGGTTGGCTTAATTAATTAAGAGCTTGGATTAGAGTTACAGGTTTATAAGTTTTGAAGATAAACGCATTTTGTGTTTTTTTATATATGTAAATATTTCACTTTTCGCGCCACCATATTTCGTAGCTTAGTAAAGAATTTTCAAAAATACTCATTTTCTTAGTTAATTATAAATAGAAGAGAGTCCATGTGTATCTTTGTTCGTGAATCCAATTTTATTTCATTTTTTTCTTAATATTTACTAACACGTTTTTAAATACAATAATTCACGGATAAATGCGTTCATGGTAAATGCAAAAACTGGACGCTTTTAAGCGAGAAATGCACTTAAAAAATCTCAGTTAAATACGTTACTGACGTATTTAAAAAAATCTTGGTTAAATGCGTTACTGACTGACTTAACAGAATTCCCTCTTAGCTGCGTCCACAATTCCATTATGAAAAATGTAGTTTAAATGAATATACTACTCTTTTATTGAAAAGAAACAACAATAAACATGTCACTTGAGTCTACATATAATAAAAGGTCATCGTTTTATTCAATTCAAATTAGTACATTTTAAATTAGTTTGACTAAAAATAACAAATATATTTTCTCAGTTTGTATCGGCAAATGGGACTGAATCTGGTATACTTCCTCTATTTTCTGGAGTCCCTCAAGGATCGGTATTGGGTCCGTTTTTATTTATTCTTTATGTTAATGACCTTGTGGATGTCACTAATTCAAGATGGTGTTCTACTTTTTTTGTTTGCTGATGATGTATTCATTTTATTTAGTGGTAACCGTAGGTTTGTAGAAGTTTTTGAGGATAACATAAATTCATGCTTAGTGCATGTGGCGAATTCTTTATCGGAAAATGTATCTAAAACTAAGGCGATAATGTTTGGACCTACAAATCGTTTCTTTTTGGATTTGGACATTTTCTTAGGGGATGATGTAGTTCAATTTGTTGATCATCATAAATGCTTGGGAGTAGTAATTGACAAGCTCTCTTTTGGCAATCATATTGATGCTTTGTCGGGTAGAATTTGGGGTTCTCTGCGTAAAATTAATCCTACGAATATATTTCTGCCTTTGTGTGTTGAGAAGAGATTAGATCATGCAATTTTGATGTCACAAGTCCTTTACGGATTTGAAGTTTTTTCTGGTACGATTGGTATTAACCTTACTAGGCTGAAGTGCATAGTAAATACTATTTTTCGATTCGTATTTAATGTTAGCCTAGATATTATATTTCGGGCTTTGTTAAACGTTGTCTTGGATGCTCGTTTAAATCTTTTATTAAATATCGTAATTTGGTTACTATCATAAAATTATGAAAAGTGGTCGACCCTCTGCCCTGTGTAGAACCTTTTTCTTTTCATCATTTAATAGAAACCCACACTTTGTTTCCCCTAGAGTTGTTAGATCGGCTTTTGGTAGATCTTTCGTAGTCAGAGTCACAAGGTATTGGAACAAACTTCCATTGGAATTGCGGATTTTTTCGCACTCAAATAACGTTTTTCGTCTGAAACTCATGGAACTTCTTTATGGTTCAGATTGATTTTTATATTTTTATTTTTTTTTTTTTTTCAATTTTCATTATTTTATTCAGCTTTTGTGAGTAGATTTGGTTGTGCTACCTCTAATTGGATCCTATTAGCACTACTTTCTAATAAAAAGCGGTAACTATTTGCTTGTATGTATTATGGCTGGGGAGCTAATGAGATATGTGTTGTGATTTGATCTGTACTGATTAGTATTAAGTTATTAACTTAGGTTTCTATTACTGTGTTATATATTTGTTTTGGCCTAAATGGCTTTATATTACGGAAATGAATGAATAAATACACCCCTGTTCTTGAAACCACTATCACGAAAAAAAAAACCTCGTACATGAAAAAATTCTTAAAAGTTAAAAGTTTTTTGCTGTTTTCTAATTTCAATAAGAATATTTTTTCTCGTTTTAATTCACATAGAAAAGGCTTTGTGAAATCAAAACAAATGCCATTTTTTTCTACTAAGCAGGTCTTAAGAGATAAAAAAACTAATTGATATTTAAACTCTAACATGTTTTTTATTGAACCTTGTCATTATTTTAAAAAATTAGACATTAATTTTATGAAAAAAAAAAACAATTTTAAAAAACGTCTACATTTTGCGCTGATTTAAAAAAAAAAACTCGTAATAAGTGGTCGATGTTAATAAAACACTCTTTTTGCGATGATGCTGTTCTATAACTATAATAAAAACTTGGTGATGCCTAACTTTTTAAAAATAGAAAAGTCATTTTTAATTGAATGAAATTGAAAAACAAAAACAATTAAATGAACAAATAAGTTATTTTAAAAGAAAATATTCTTCTTTATACTTTTTCTATAAACTTAAGAAAAAACATGCACAAAATACTTAAAAGTTTTTTGTGAAACTGAATAAAGAACCATATGGCACCTCGGTTTGTAGATAACATATGTTCTTAACTCAAACATATGGTCCTTAACTCAAACATATGTTTCCATTAAATAAATAAAAAAAAAGTGGTTTCAAGAAACCCAAAATTTCAATTTCATGTGATTTTAAATTCACTCTTATTCAAATAGGGGAATGGACTGTGACAAGTAAAGGAGGAGAGTTCTTGATTGCCACTCACTTGGGAGTGGCCAAGTATGATTCCTTTGCTACTCCGTCAAAGCAGCTCACTACCTCCGGTTTACACCAGGTATTCCCCGGGCAATGGCTTTGGAACACCCGTTCAAAGGCTAGCTAGAGTGAGAAGGCGGCTAAGTAACCTGAATGGTCGAAAGACGTCTCAGGTCAGTAGGAAGAATTTCTGAAACTTAGTTTCTGTAAAGTATCCTGATGGCTCGTAATGGGCGTCTCAGGAAGTAGAAGAAACGCGGATAATCTCTGCCTTTGAAAAACTTTACAAATTGCCTGCCTGGAGGTTGCTGGCAGCCCCAGCACCAGGATCGGATGCGGAAGCCTAATAAGCTACCACATCTTAAATAACACTTATTAATGAAACCTCAACTTTTTGGGGCCCTATGCTCCTTATAGGAGTTTCGGGAACATATATATATATATTATTCAAATAACGTTTCAAGAACAGGGCTGATAAATAAATAAAAAATAAATATTATTTTAAGACATAGAGAAAAATAAAATTCTTAAAAGTTGCAATTCATCCATAAATTTACTATCTGGCATAAATGTCTTGCGAAGAATATGCATCAACTTCAAAACATCCAGTACAGAGTAAGCTTCTTTGAGATCATCATTTTCTTTTTCTTCGGTAAGCGGTCAAACGCGGGGTAAATCGTCATCAAAGCTTACAAAACTTTCATTTTCTTGTGAAGATTCATAACTCTTCCATTCTTGTACTATTTCAATTAATTCCTGTGACTCGCTTTGATTTTCAGAGCCGTTATCAAACTAGCATAAAGAACTTACCTATTTGAAACAATTTTGAATACGTTGCGATTTTCTCGAGAAATTTCCTCGAACGAAAAATTTTTTCCCCCCAGATTTCTTGTTTTATTGTTGGCTTTTCGATATAAAACATATCCTTGTACAAGCCAGTTCATTTATGCATTTAACCGTTGAATTTTATTTGATATTTTGTTTTTTTTGAACAAATGTATTACCCAGTTATGAGTGTAAAGCAGTTAAGCGGGATGCATTTAAAAGAGTACACAAAGTAAATGGATCAAGGAAAATGTTTCACTTTAGAATTACTTAAGCGTGAAACCTTCTTAAGCGTGAAGCATTTATCTGTGAACTATTGTATTTACAATTGCTTTCTTTTTTTCAAACGGAAATTCTTGTTTGCATTAATTAATATCAAAATTTTTTAATCTTTTAGGAGAAACTCCCCATCGTTGTGATTTTTGTTCGAAAACGTTTACACGTAAGGAACATTTGCTAAATCATGTACGTCAACATACTGGAGAATCACCACATCGTTGTTCATATTGTATGAAAACATTTACGCGCAAAGAACACTTGGTGAATCATATACGTCAACATACCGGTGAAACACCCTTTAAGTGTACTTATTGCACCAAAGCCTTTACACGCAAAGATCATATGGTTAATCATGTGCGTCAACATACTGGAGAATCGCCACATAAATGTACGTTCTGTACAAAAACCTTTACGCGCAAAGAACATTTAACGAATCATGTTCGTCAGCATACAGGAGAATCACCACACCGATGCACTTATTGCAAAAAAACTTTTACGCGTAAGGAGCATCTTACGAATCATATACGTTTGCATACTGGTGATTCGCCACACAAATGTGAATACTGCCAAAAGACGTTCACACGTAAGGAACATCTGAATAATCATATGCGCCAACATTCTAGTGATAATCCGCATTGTTGTAATGTGTGTAATAAACCATTTACGCGAAAGGAACATTTAATTAATCATATGTCACGTTGTCATACGGGTGATCGACCATTTGCCTGTGAAACTTGTGGAAAATCTTTCCCGCTTAAAGGCAATTTATTGTTTCATCAACGTAGTCATACCAAGGGTCAAGAAATGGAACGACCATTTACATGTGAAAAATGCCCTAAGACTTTTATTTGCAAAGGTAAGACATTATTGGCCTTTGTCCATCCATTTTGGATGGTAGAAAACACATATTTCAAATAAATATCAATGTAAATTATTTTTCTTTAAGGTCACTTGGTGTCTCATATGCGTTCTCATTCCGGTGAAAAGCCACACGCTTGCACTTTGTGCAGTAAAGCCTTTGTGGAAAGAGGAAATTTGAAGCGTCACATGAAAATGAATCATCCAAATGCTCCCATGCCACCACCTCCAGTGCCTCATCCAGTTATTCCAGCAGGTGTTTTGCCCCAAATAAAGCAGGAAGTTAAACCAGTTATAAGTGAATTAAGTAAGATATATATTTTAATTTCTACCTTTTTATTTGAGATAAAGTTTTTTTTTTGTAATTTGGGTAACGGTAACGGTAACAGATTTAAGATCATTTAAATGATATTTTAGCTGGTAACAGTAATTTAATTATATCGTTTACGGTATTTTTATGGAAATGAAAGTCTAATCGAAATTACTTTAAATCTGTAACAGTGTTTTAGAGGTATTGGTCGGTAACCAATCTTGTTTTTATTTTTATTACTCGGAACTATTGGCGTTATCATTATGAGTACGTGCAACGAAGAAAGGCATGCATTATTTGCACGAAAATCGATGTATATTGTACGAAAAATTAATTTCTTTTGCGCCACATAAGAATGGCGTAAAATACGAATGCGTACGAAATTTAGTAAACGTAAGTTTACAAATTGCACAAAAGTTCAAAAATTGAAAACACATCGTAGGTATGGTAGATATTTTATTTTTTGATATATAGTCAAAACACCAATAATGGAATGTACAATTCCTTCAAAGGACGAGAAAACCCTAAAAAACCTGAATAATTAAGATTTTATGTTAACCGAGATAAATAATGATCAGGTCATATAGAAATTGATTATGTAATGTGTTGTTATACTCTGTACATAAATATTGAAAGTTTCAGAGCTCTAGCTAGTCGAGAAGTTGGTTAAAATTCAATTACAAAACTCCACCTCAAAACAAACAAACAGACGAAGAGAGTTAAGGTATGTCCTAGCTTACAATCCCTCAAAAATAACGTTTTTTAAAAGTCGTTTTTCAATTTATCTTGAGAACCAGATGTCGTATCGAAATTCGGCGGACGGCATTTTGTTGGTAATCACATCCGGCAGGTCCTGAACTAGCAGGTCCTGACAAAATAGCGTGATTTTTTTAAATTCAATAATTAGCTGTTTTTGGGGGGTTTTTGCCCTACCCCTCCTCCTCCAATTATCCTAGTTCAAGATCTGCCTGACATGATGACCTACAAAACTCCGCCCGCCGAATTTCGATACGACTTCTGGTTCTCGAGAAAAACGACACCCCAGTGATTTCGAGAAAAACGCATTTAACGTTTTATTACAAGGATTTTCTATATTACCATGTAAATATGTATATACATATATAGCTCTGTAACTCCAAAAATAATTCGAATTTTAAAAAATCCTTTTAGGGATTATTTTTTAAGGATTTTAAGACATTTATGAAAAAAAAAATTTTTTTAAGAGAGGTCATACCTTAAATAAAGGCATACTGAACAATTCACTTTTGTAAAAAAAAAGGGTAAAATATGGGTTCTTCTATTTAAAGTCAATGAAGAAAATAAGCTTTTTCGGCCGTACTCTCTTTGAATTTGATAAAATTTAGCATGAATGTTCTTTCTATCTTAATAAATATTTAAAAAATTTTACATCTATCTCTGAATGAAATACGGCGACGCGAAAGTGAAATATTTATTTAAAAAAAAAATAACTCAATAAAATGGTATAGAATAATTGTATTTATCTTAAAAACTTGTTAATCTAAAGGGTGCTTTTAAGCCCAATAGAAGTGGAATTTGAAAAACTAACTCAAAAATTAAATTTTAATCAAAACAATTATTTAATTCGAAAGATCAATACATGGCATTAAAATTTGAGAATGATTTTGGGCATATGGCCCCAGCGGCTGTTTTTGCGAAGCGCATTCTGGAGTCCAATTTTGGGCCATTTTTTCGAGCATTATGTCACGTATAACATGAACATTGTTGGCCTCCAAGGCGTCAATTGTCGCCGGTTTATCAGTGACTTCTCATAGCCCCACAGGAAATAATCGACAGGTATCATTCTCGACAGGTACATTTCTCGAAATTAACTTATAACCAAATTTTGATTTCAACAAATCGATAAGTGCGATCGCCACATGGCACATAGCGCCTTCCTGTTGAAAACACATCTCTCTCAGATCAATATCATCCAAATTTTTAAACAAAAATTCATTGCTCATGGTGCGGTAACGATCTCCATTGACTGTAACGCAAATTTAATGGGGAATGTTTATTATCATTTGAAAGAACATTCTTTGGCATTTATTTTTTTGAAGATTATGTCTATCAAATGTTGGCCGCGGCTACGTCTCAGATGGTCCATCCGTTGAGTCCAATTTTCGATGACTCGTTCGAGCATTTCGACTGGTAACTGGCGAATGACACGCGTGATGTTTTGCTCCAAGGTCTGAATCGAAGCGGGATTGTCCGCATAAACTTTAGACTTTACATATCCCCACATGAAAAAGTCTAATGGTGTGATATTAGAGATCTTGGTGGCCAATCGACCGGCCCAAAACGTGAAATTATCTGCTCACCGAAGTATTCTCTCAATAAATCCATTGATTGATGCGCTGTGTGGGAAGTGGCTCCGTCTTGTTGAAAACAAATGTCGCCGAGATCACGAGCTTCAATTTCAGGCATCAAATAGTCGGTTATCATGGCACGATAACTGTCGCCATTGACGGTTACGTTCTCACCGGCATCATTTTTGAAGAAATGTGGACCGATGATTCCACCGGCCCACAAATCACACCAAACCGTTGTTTTTTCTGGATGAAGTGGCAGCTCTTGAATCTCTTCAGGTTGCTCTTCGTCCGAAATGCGGCAATTTTGCTTGTTTATACACCCATTGAGCCAGAAATGGGCCTCATCGCTGAACAAATTTTGGCTCAAAAACGTCGGATCTTCTTGGAACTTTTCAAGAGCCCATACAGCGAAGCGATGTCGCTTGGGAAGGTCGGGCGGCTTCAGTTCTTGCAGAAGCTGTATTTTGTACGCTTTCAATTTAAAGCGTGTTGCGAATTGTACGCTCAGTAGCCCGATTATGTTGACCATAAGTTGAGCGAAGTGCACGAAACATATTCTTCACAGAACGTGAATTTTCGTAATAAAGTTGAACGATTTGTAAACGTTGTTCAGGCGTAAGTCTTTCCATAATGAACAAACAAAAATAACATGACAGCATGACACGACTCACACGTGATCTGTCAAAAAAAAAAGCTATTGAAAAAAGTATCTCTACTTGGATCACCCGGTATTATGTAAATGAATGAATTAAGATAAATTTTGTTATTAGATAAATCTAAAATAAAAACGGGGTTCTAACTTTATATTTATGCATTTTAGTTTATAAATGCTTGTGGGATAATCTGGCAATTTGTGTGTATTTAAACATCAAAATTTAATTTTTTTAACTGAATTTCATCTTTGAATTTTTATTATAACTATTTAGTATTATAAATTATAACCAGGGACGTAACAGTTATAAGAGAAATGGCGAAAAGTTTTTACCATTAACATTGATGACTTCAAATAAAAGTTATAATTAACCGTTATTGTGTTTTTTTTTTTTGTTATGAATAACTATTATAATAACCAAAAAAAATTGTTTGGTTACCAATAACCATTATTGAAAATAATTTTATTTTTTGGTTATCGCTACCCGGATATATATCGTATTTTTCATGTAATGGATGCATTTCTAAAGGGTTTGTAGTTTAATTATTGAATTACTATAATTAAACTACTTAAATTTTTAATCAACTTTTTGATTAAATAACATTTTATTTATAAAATATTTCTTACAAAACTGCCCTTTTTGTTTACGTTACCAAAGACATTTAGGTGCCTATTATGAGCAACTTTCGATTTTCGATTGTGGTCGAATTAACTGATCGAACGAATTTTCATTTGGTATTATGGCGCACATTCGATAAAATAGCGCTATTGTGAATTTCACTCAATTGGATTATTCACAATAGTACTACATATTTATTGTTTGTTTACAAATTTATTAAAGAAAAAAAAGATAATTATTTGTTAACATGGAATTATGGTTCTATAATCGTCTGATGAAGATGAATGCTTCGTCATGAGAGATGCTTCCAACATTTTGGAAATGGATTCCACTTCGTAAGTATGCGAGGTTTTAGGTTTTAACAAGGGTACCATTTGTTTACATATAGCAAACTTTCGACTGCAAGGAGGCGTTTATGGAATTGTTGTCTACTACAGATGAATTGCAGCGGCAATGCAAACAAGGCACTTCAATCTAATGAAATAAAAATAATTTACAACTTATATTTTCAATAAGTTTTGCAAACTACCATCCAGCATCGAAAGCAAAATTGTGTTCGATTGGAAATTCGTTGCACAACGAAATTTTTGACCGTGCTGCCAGTTCATAATACGAATTTGACATTCGAAAGTCGATGGTCGATAGCCAGCGAAGATCGTAGATCGAATGCAACTCATAATAAGGGCCTTAAATTCCTCAACCTTCAAACACCTTAGAAATTCATCCATTACATCAAAAATACAATACGTATCCGGGTAGCGATAACCAAAAAATAAAATAACTTTCAATAAAGGTTATAGGTAACCAAAAATTTTTTTGGTTATAATAGTTGATAACAAAAAAATAAAAATTTCTCATTAATATTGGTTACGGTGACCAAAATACTATACCCCCTTTCAGACCTGAGTAGTAAAACGATTGTAGTCATTGTTAAACGGTCAATATAAAAATTCTTTTAACCAAAGTCTACTTTCTTTTTTTAATTATCTTTTGTGTAAGAAAACACACAATCACTGAATACCGGTAGAAAAAATCAAAAAAAGGTATTTATTTATATTTTAAACAACCTAAACCAGATCTCACAATCGATACAGCCAGGTCTGAAAGGGATATATCTTACAATAATTTTTATATATCAATAAAAACTCACTCATTAAATTTAGCACAAGTAAAGAAAAGGTTATCAGCAACAACGTATGTTTTTTTAGTTTTAAAAATATCACAAATTATCACTTCCAGAAATTAAAAATTATATAAAAATTATTTTTTTCTGTTACACTGTGTACTATTTATATACTGCGTATTTTTAAATGTACTTATTCATCATTACTTTCTAAAAATCCATTACTTTAATTATAAGATTGTAAATCTTGTTGTAATGGAAAAATAATGAAATAAATGAAATAAATATGGTTGTGACCAGAGCACCCCATTACTCGAGTTTCGAGGTACTCAAGCCATACAAATGTATGCAAATATGACATCATTTAAAAAAAAAATACAAAAAATACATGCTATAATTTTATATATTTTCGAGTCGGTCCTGAAATATTAAAGTATTCTGATAAAAGTGTACTCGAAAAAGTTCAACCACTTTTTATTGAAATGTATGAAAATACGTTCTTCGTAAATGTTTGATGTCTATTTTCAAATGATTTTTCAAAAACAATTGGAAAAAACTATTAGTATTTGAGTTGATTTTGTTTAGACCAATATATAATGATTTTATTTAATTTTTAGTTTTTTTTTTTTAAATCTTAAAAAACGGCTGGATTGGGCACATTTAACAATACAAACTAACGTTTACAATTTTACCCGACGTTTTGAAGCTTGTATGGCTCCGTCTTCAGGGCTTTTTTTTTATTATTTCTGAAATTCACAATATTTTAACTTACAATAAATACAAATATTCTCTTAACTTACTTATTAGATGTTCCTTAACATTAATTAATAGTTAACATGTCGTCCATTTAAAGAGTTAATTGGTAATGATTGTTTATTTTGTCTTTGTCTTCTTTGGTGTTCACTGTTGTGGTAAAAGGTAAAATTGAGCTCTAATGTGTGAATATTTGCTCTTAATTCAAGTTTGATAATTTTACAAAAAAAAAAAAAATCAATCACGACTTGCTAATTTTTTTTTTTTTTTTTTTTACTGTTTGCTGTTTGAATATTTAAGTAAGAATATTTAAGTAAGACGTGGTACAAATTTATAATTTTTAGAGATTAAAATATGAGGGAAATACGTCCTTCCGCCCAAAATTGTGACTCGGATTAACTACTTCTCCAAAAAGATCAGACTCTACTTTCTATACAAAAGTGTGAAACTTTGTTCTTATTTCAAGTTTGACATCATTTTAGAGAATAATTTCCTCAATGACTTTAGAGTTGCAAATGTACTGATAGTATATTTTTTAAAATTTCAAACAACTCCGACAATAATTTTATGGCGGGTGTACTACTACTCGAAAAAGCTCGCCCATTTTACATACAAATGTCGAAAACATTCACTCCATTGAAGTTTAACATTATTTTACAAAATTTTTTCCAAAAATACATGGCAAATAAATACAAAAAAATTAAGTACAAATTGTATTGCCCCATATCAACAGATTATTTTCCTAAAATATTGAAACATTCAGATGAGATCAGAAATTTAAAAAACATTGTAATAAAAACAAGTAAGAAAATTATAGTCGGTCTAGACCGACTATATGATACCCTATACCATGCGTTTAGAGACCCTATCTCTCAGGCCCAACTAACTGGATATAGAAAATAAGCATAAACCAAATTTGAGTGGGATTTTTATTAATTTTTTCGGCTGCAGATATGAAAAAGTTCATATCGGATGCTATATCTATATGGGGACTAGGCCCAAAAATGGACCGATCCTGACCATATTTGGTAAAGTCTCCTGTATTTTGCAAAAATATATACAAACAAAATTAGAGAAGAATCAGTGCAATATTTTTGTTTTTTGATAGATTTAAGTGAAGATCGGGAAGCAGCTCTATATGGAGCCTATGACTAAGAGTTGTCCAATAGGGATCATTTTTGGACTACTGATTAATGGATGTAATATATACATACAAACCCAATTTGACTAAGATTTGTATGATAATTTGGATCTTATGGCAATATATGTTGATTTCAGAGGGGTCATTTGTATGGGGGCTAGGTCTGAACATGGACCGATTCTCACCAATTTCTATAGCGTTCATCCCATGGCCGATAAAAGATCAAATACCAAATTTCGTCAAAATATATTCATATTTGCGACCTGCAGTTTGATTACAAGCTTTACATGGACACACAGACGGACGCACGGACGGACATCGTTAAATCGAATCAGATAGTGATTCTGATTCGATCGGTATAATTAAAGATGGGTGTAGGTCAAATATTTTTGGTTGTTACAAACAGCAGCACAAAGTCATTATACCCAAACCACATAGTGGTATAGGGTACAATTAAGTGTGTATGTTGTTTTCAACAACTGCAACTGACTATATTCACAGATAATTCATTTAAATTTTTAAGACATTTCGACCAAATAGTGAATATGGTACGGGCAGTAAAAAAAAATTGTTTTTTTTTTTTTTTTGTCAAGCTTAAATTTTTGCCGGAATGCTTTCAAACTTGAAGGAAATATTCTCTTTATGTATATACAGTGGGAGGGTAATCTATTAATATAACTGATATATAAAATTGTATCATGTATTTTTCGATTTTTTTTTTGCAAGATGATAAACATCTATGGATCGCATATTTTCATTCAAATTGAAAGTGGTCGAGCTTTTTTGAGTAGTAGTTTGCCCACGCGAGTAGAACACTTAGTCTTATTAAACGGTGAAATTCCTGGCACATGTACAATTCAAAGAAGTATATGTTTGTTATACTAAATCCATATATTTCTTTTATTTTACATGGTTTCAAACATGAAAAATTTAATTTTTACTACTATAGCTACTCGTTCGGCTCGAGAAGCTTATATACTACTCGAGCTTCAAGCTACTCGAGTAGCTCGAGTACTCGAGCTTGAACGTAGGCTCAAATTATAACTTTTGATATATGCAAAAAAAAAAAAAAAATAAAAAAATCCATTTGCATTATTAAAGGCAATTTTAATACCTTCGAAAAGATACCTCAACTGATCTTGTTGACATCTTTTCATACTTTTTGGGGGGATGCGGCCGAAAATTGAAGGAATGTCGACATGAAATTTATTTCGTAAATATTTTTTTTATAAAGGGTGTCCTAAATTTATCACAAAATTTGAATTGAACAGAAAACACAGTTTATTTTTTTTACATTATTTTTTTTATTAAATCATAAAATACAAAAGATAAGGTTAAGTATGCAATAAAACATCGGGCAAAGACCTCCACGGATTTGCTGGCACATACGCACTCTTATCGAAAATTTCCGTGACCATTTTGTATAAATATGGCTCAATTTCATTGAATCAGCGTTGAAATACCTCCTGCAATCAATGTTTGGTTGTTGGCATATACCTTTGACTTCAAATAACCCCATAAAAAGAAATCCAATGGTGTTAAATCACACAGAAACAAGAGAGTACGCGACCGACCAGGAAATGTCTCATGCAGTAATTGAATCGTTTCACGGGCTGTATGGCATCCAATTTAGGCAGAAAGAACTCTGTTATCATGACGTGATATCGAGCAACAGTGACAGTCACTGCTTGATCAAAGAAATATGTTACAATGATGCCTCCAGCCCAGAATCCGCAACAAACAGTGACACATTGTGGATACATTTCTTTTTCGACAAACACATGTGGGTTCTCTGAACCGAAAATGTGTCAATTTCGACAATTTCAGCTGTGAATTGTTTTTTTTTTTTTTTTTTTTTTTTTGTGTTGCCAACACATTACTGAACAAATCCCGGTAAATTCAAATCTAGTGTGATTTTTGAGACACAATTATTCGTATTAAGAAAAAAAGTGACTACGAAAGTTTCGTAAAATTTAAAAGGCTAAAAAAAATTTCGTAAAATAAGACAATTTCGTATATTCTACAAGAGAATTGCCTACGATTTTTTTTTTCTTTTTTTTTTCAAAAAATGTTGCATATGGGCATTTCTCCAACGTCGAATGCGACATTCGTACGCGTTCAAAGTGAAAAAAAAAACATGCCAAAGCATTATTTTATTTTGCCAAAAGGCGAAACTTATAGCTCTTGATTAGCACTATAATTGGTTGATTTTGGGCAAGGTTGATTTTGGGCAATTGTTCGTTTTTAAGATAATTACAAAAACCAAGGCATTCGCATGCGACAAAAACGGAAGTCACTTTCAGGGCGAACTGTTCAAACACTGATTTCAGCGAAACTTGAAGGAATATTTTAGTGCACTAATTTTAAAATGTTACGCATTGACGTATCATAATAATGTTTTTTAATTGATTAAAAAATATTTAGTAGTTTATACTACAATTTGTTCCATCATACTTATTATGTTTATTTTTTTACTTTTTATGTAACTAGACATGCATAAGAAGATTATAAATGATTTTTAATGTCTTCAATATATTTATTTTCACAACAAAAATAATAAACAAAATATCTTCAATAAAGAAAAACAAGAATAAGTATGTAAATTCATATTATATATGTAAAAACAAAGAACAGAAACTAAATTAACTGAGAATAGTATTACTAACGCCAAATAAAGTTTTTTTTTAATGGAATATGCAGTCCTAGCTGCTTTTACCTTTTGGCCATCGCAATAAAATTAATGCAACTGGGATATATCTGGAATGCTTTTCAACTTATAATGTAGAGATAAATTTTCAATTTGGGCAGATGGCATAAAATACATTTTAATTCCATTTATGTTGTTTTCTGCACATTGATAAAACGATAGTGCATCGGGTAAAACAACGTTTATATTATTTATATTTTATTTATTTTAGAACAAAAAATTGTTTTGAATTTATACATTTTAAACTTACGATGTATCACGACCAAAGCATGGATTATTTTCCAGCAAAATGTTTTTTAGGTTTTTATGAACTTTTTTCGACCTTCGATAAGCGTATTTTATTTAAAAAACGACGAGCCTAAGGTCGCTTGTTTTTTTTTTTTTTTTTATTTATTTATTGAATATTTCTGTCTACTACGTAGACCATCAGCAGCAATTTAGATAAAACATTATGAGATAAAAAAATTACGACAAAATACAAATATACATTCAAATAAGTTTGTGAAATATCCCCCACCGCTAAACATGTTAGGTCTTTGTTGTCATTAGAGCGATTTTTTTATTTAATTTGCAGTAAAAATATATATCTATTTGTTAATAATATGTGATGAACATTTTACAAATTCCTTTGACGCACTGATAAAAAATTTTATTTTTCAATGTCGAACTTGACATCGAAATATACGGTGAATCAAATAAAAAATTTAACGTAATTGGCAATCGCATCGTATGCAATCGCATCGTTCCATGTCAATGCATAATGTCTCTCATTAAGAACATTAATCAAAACAAAACGTGCAACAGAAATGTTTAAAACAAAAGTTTTTCACTTGTTCGACTTTGCATTTGAACATTTCAAAATGTGTTATGAATAAATGTAAAATTTGTTTACATTAGTTAAATTTAATAGATTCCCCATTAAAATATGTTAAAACTACATACTTTTATAGAGTTAGAATTTTTTTTAGCTGCGGTTGACATTTCTGTGGATATGCCCATATTTCTTATAACTTCTAATATCTCAAGTATATTCAATAAACCTAAGAAATATGAAATCTTATGAAACTGTTGATTTAAAACATAAAAAAATTCTTTAACTACAAAAAAATATTAATAAAACATAAATCCCTTACAAACTTCAGCTCCAACTATGCATACCATACAACAAATAACAGCAGGAGCAGCAGCAGTGGAAAATGCAGTGCAATTAACAACTGGTTTGGTGCCTATGGTAACTTCTACCATAACGTCGCATACAACACAAAAACAACAATCGCCCCAGTCACAGACTCAAGCACAACAACAACAACAGCTGCAACAGCAACAAGTAGTGACTACACATCAACAGGTTGCAGCTCATCAGCAAGTCTTACAACAACAGCAGCAACAACAACAACAACAACAGCAGCAGCAACAACAACAACAGCAGCAGCAGCAACAACAACAGCAGCAACAACAACAAAATCAATTACTACAGCTATCTATTCAACATGCAGCTTCAGCAGCACATCAACAGTTACAACAACATCAAGAGCAACAACGCCAACATCATCATCAACAACAGCAGCAACAGCAACAACAAGCTCATCATCAGCAACAACAAACAGCTACAAATGTTACCGTCGTTTCTAATGCTCATCCACAACAGCAACAACAAATAACACAAACTCAACAGCAACAACAACAACAACAGCCACCACCAGTGCCAATCGCTCTTATACAAACCGAACAGGGAGCTTTGGCCCGTGCTGCCATGCAACAATTACAGCATAATATGCCAACAAATGTTGAACAACATCCAGTTGTTTACTAACAATAGCAAAATACCAATTTAACCATTTGGTAAGTCAAACCGAGTCTGAAAAAACTATGGTTTGAATATTGTATGTATGTAATTAAAATTTTTGGCATATTATTTTTTTTACCAATATTGAACAGGATTAAAATATTTATTTTGAAATATTTTTGAAATTCTTACCTTTTCATAACGAAAAAGTAAAGTCTGTCACATAAATGTGGATTAGTCATTTATTTCTACCAAGCAACGAACGAAAAATGTAAGGTAAAAAATTTTACTTTGAATTATTGAATTCTCGCGAGGAAAATACATAAATTTAATAATAAACATATTAAAAAAAAAAACACATATTTATGAAAGTAACTTTCATGAATGGGAAAAATTTAAGTTTTATGGAATTATTTGAAAATATTTAAATCTCTGATAATTGATTTAATTTCCTTGGATGGGCTTGTATAGCGAAAACAATAAATAATACAAATCATTTCTAATTATCATTATCATTTTTAATTATTTTTTAAAGAAGATTTAAAAAACTGTTATAGACATAAAATCAACTTTGTGTATTATTTACTACAAAATCCAAAATGGAAATATCGGTTGATTGTATTTAATATTTTAAATATTAAAGAAAAATTTTTTTTGTAATGAAACAACTGTAATGACTGTACTCGTTCTTGAAAACAGAAAATTGTATACATGAATAAGGAGTGAGATCGAAAAATCTTTACATAAAATGTTGTAATAAGGAAACCATTGAACCTAGGGTTTTGGCTGCTTTTTTATTTAATTTAAATTATATTAAAGCTTACAAAAAATATAACTTCTACAGTTCTAATCACAACTCATGAACTTATGAACTTTTTCCGGAACACCTTCCATTATGGATTTTATAGTGGTTTGTCACTTTTTTAGAACAAATGTACATCTCTATTTAAAATCTTCCACATTTTGGTACACATTTTTTGTGCTTTTCAACTCTCTCTTCACAAAAGCCAACTGGCCTAAGCTGAGAACAGTTTTTAGGATTTGCCTCCCCCCCTTGTTACAAAAGCCAAGAGTTTATTCACATTATGTTGGCTCATTGAAGGAATGAGTCTTTTTTGCAAACACTCCTTAATATAAATTTCGGTGTAACAAGTGAAATGAAGTTCTTTTCAATAGGCTTTCTGTTTTCTTGTCCTTATAAACATTGTGAACCTTCCTTGCTTCCCGAATCTAGTTTCCTTTCAATAGTCAAATTCTAATAACATTGCCAAGCATTTTGACTTTAGACCTTTGATTCTTTGGCCAACTTTTTGTAGTACCAAGCTAGACTTTGTTGAAAATATTTAATAATTTCAGCGCGAACTTTTATTTTAATCAAACTAACAACAATTCAACGGGGTTGTTATTAAACATAATAACTGACATATTTTTTAATGGCAACTTGATCAAAAAATATTCAAATATTGCTTGCGTAAAAATTTTAAAAAGAAAAACGTTAAGATATTTTTCGATCTCACTCCTTATATATGATTTCGTTTTATAAAAACTGTGTTTTGATAAAAAAAAAAAAAGAACTAACGATTTGATAAAGTGCAAAATTCATTTGGTTACCCAAAATAAATTATTTTTTTTTTTTTTTTCTTAAGATAAAATTATGTTTAAAAAACTACATTTTACAAGAAAATAAAATTATATGCAAAATTTTTAAAATTTCTTTTTGTTATACATACATATCTTTATATATTTTTTTACGTTTTTGATTATCCATTTGTGTTCTTTTTTTCTTCTATTAACTAAAAATCACTTAAAATATTTTTGTCTTCAAAAATATATCTAATATACATTATGTTTAAATATTAAATATCTTTTGTGCAATAAGATTTTCTTATTCTTTTTTGTTTGCAAATATTTTGAAAACAAATTTTTATCATTTTAAAATTAATAGTAGCTGGGCTACGTCTGTTAAAGAATTTTGAAAAATTATTAAAAAAAAAAAAATAAGGAGGACCGTGCTCGAATGATTTTTGCCATTATGAATGTGGATGTTCTTTATATTTGTACGGAAAAACACTCCCATAACATATAAATAGCATAAATGTTTTTTCATAGTCTTTATATGCAAAAGTCACACGAGGACTTTCTGCCGTACTTAAAATTAAAAAAAAAACACATAAATTGTTACAATTTTTAAACTTTAGAATCGAACACAAATGGTTAACAATTGTTATTAACAGAATTGTTTTAAACCCTAAATATGCTTTAAATATTTTTAAAATTATTGAGAAAAGAAAAACATAAATATTTATATTTTGAAATATATTATTAAAAATTGTTATTTAAGAACCATAGATTTTAATTAAGCACATTTATTATAATTTATCAGTAACACTGAATTATGGGAACTTATATATAAATGCCTCACTAGCCAAATAGATTAACTCCACTTTACGATTTTTTATGTTATTTTAATTTTAGAGCTTAAAATAAATATCTCCGATAATAAGGATTATGACTACCTTACATTCGGAATGAATCTAAAATTTGACGTTAAAATTAAAAAAAAAAAAAATCAAATAGTATAGTTAATCGATTTGGCAAATGAGGCATTAATTTCTACCATATATATATTTTTTATTATTTTTCTAATCTCACCAAGTTCACTTATATATATGTCATTAATTGAAATTCAAATGTTAAACGCAAAACAGCATTAAAATATATTATATTAAAATTTGCATTTTTACAAAAGCCCTTAAATTTGAGTCGTGCTGAAGAAAAGCTTGATGGTTAATTTATTTTCTTTTCTATAAACATTTTTTGTAATTAGATTTTTAGTAAAAAAAAAAAATATATTAATATGGTGTAATAAATTAAAGGCTTTATAATTATTACATATTTGTATGTATCAATGAAAGATGATGTTAACGTCTAAATTATTAATAAAAAAAAATATTATAACCCTATAATTAAAAAACGTAATATAACTATGAATTAAAACATTACTTTGCACCTAAAATGGTGACACTAAAAGTTCATAAACGGTAAACATGTTTAAAATTGCTTATTGGAACGGGTAGTGTTGTTTGTAATTGTTCTAATTATTTAGTATTTAGTTGTTTTAGCTTACTATGTAATAATATTATACATATTGAAATATATATATACAAATATATAAAGTGAATGTGTGTCTAAATTATTTTAATTTTTTTTCAAAATTTTAGAAAAATCCATCAATTACTTCTGTATCATTTTTGTATATTAGACAAGTCTTTTCCAACAAATGTGCTTTACTTATTTAACTTGATTGCTCCAACACTTTCAAATACTTTAACATTCAAATAAAATTTCAATTTATAATCATTTTAATTTGACCCATGACAATTAAGAAATTTTAAGTGTCACAATAATTCCAGCAGATATAAATATTTTTTATAAACAAAAAATTATTAATAACCTAAACTTGCCTTCTAAAAAGCATATTCAGTTTATACAATACAAAAATACATAATTGAATGGAAAATAATACATATTGTAAATATAAGTTGTGGCCCAAGAACCAGAGGTTATAACATATATATATATACATATATATATATATATATAATAAATATAAGTGGCCCTACATTTAACAAATAACAAAAGCTAATAAATATTTAAAAAATATATACATATATATTTACTTTATACAATTACTGCAGCTATTAATAAAATTAGTGATATAAATTAAAAAGAAAATCTAATTTTTTTTAACATGGTTAAATTGTAAATACGTAAAATTTTCATTTACACAAAAATAAATGTGAATTCACAATAATATTGCCATTAGACCAAGTGGATTACTCTGTAACGCGATTCGAAAATAAATTTTCGAATTCGATAAAATTTATTTTCTCATATCAATTTTTTCCTTTTCGTAAATTCATTTTTTTTTTTTGCATTTGTAACTTCATTTGTCAAATCACGACATGTTTGCAAGTTGCAATACATTAAGACAAAATATATATGAAACTACAGTAGAAGCTCTGTTATCCGGAATGCTTGGGGACGAGTGCAATGAATGTTTCATTAAAACTAAAAATGTTACGAGATTTTCACTTGACTTCATAATTTTTTATGATTCTCGTTTATTCAAATTTTGTACCATAAAATACTTTACACATTAATTTCAAATAGAATAATGCATAAAACAGAAAATAAGTAAAGGAAAGGATATTTTCTACGAATCCCCGAATAATAAACAACAAAAGATTCTCTGGTGAAAGAGAAAAATGTCAAAAAAAAAAAAATGTGCTAAAATTAAAATTCCGGTGAATGTTCCCGTTAATTAGATTCCGGGTAATCGGGCTTTTTCCGTATGTACATAATGAAAATTATTCGACAGTTTTTTCATTTCAAATCGAGTTATGGAGTAACCACCAGTTCAATGTTCAGTAAATTTATATATTGTCTTTGAAATGATATTAAAGTTTTCAAGATTACCAGATTAACAGTTAACTTGCAATTCTGTGGAGATTACTTAAAACTTTCGTCGCTTTTATCTTCGTAGAATTTTTTTCGATTATTATTTTTTTATTTAACTAAAAAAACCTTAGGTGTAGCCTTTTTATGAATAAAAAAAATTCTTTAATTTACAAAATTATTATTATTGAAAATATACGAAAACTTGTGAAAACACTATGAATTTACTGCTGGCAAATTAATTCTTTATTACCACTGAAAAAAATCCATATGCGATCTTCTATTTATAAGAAACGAGCAGGTCGGCCAATCCCCCACAATTTAATAAAAATTGGTATTGTCTTGTTCTGTTTTTTTTTATATTGCTAAACAAACAAACATCAAAATATAAAAGTTCCAACTTTTAGGAGGTTTTACTTACTGGCCTAGTACTTTCATCCTGATTTGAAATGTTTCACTCCCCAGTTATAAATATAAATTCAAAGACATGTATCAAACTCAGTACAAAAAAATAAATTTGAAATTTTTATTTTCGATGTTTTAAATAACAAAATTTACGTTAATTCCTTCATTTATAAAAAAATAGTTGTTGAACTCTATTCCAACTTAATTTTTCATTATTTAAAATCAAATAAAAAAAAAATCCATTTAATTTTAATGTTTTCAGGAACCAATAAAAAGTTGCTCATTACATTTACCACAAGTATAGACAAGACAGCATCATATATTAGAAACAAATAATATAATATATAATATATATAAATATAAATAATATATATATAATATATATATATATATGTATATAATATATAATAAATAATATATAATAAATAATATATATATAATATATAATATATAATATATATAATATATAATATATAATATATAATATATAATATATAATATATAATATATAATATATAATATATAATATATAATATATAATATATAATATATAATATATAATATATAATATATAATATATAATATATAATATATAATATATAATATATTATATATAATATATAATATATAATATATAATATATAATATATAATATATAATATATAATATATAATATATAATATATATTATATAATATATATTATATATTATATAATATATAATATGTAATATATAATATATAATATATAATATATAATATATAATATATAATAATATAATATATATAATATATAATATACAATATATAATATACAATATACAATATATAATATATAATATATAATATATAATATATTATATATAATATATAATATATAATATATTATATATAATATATAATATATAATATATAATATATAATATATAATATATAATATATAATATATATTATATAATATATATATAATATATAATATGTAATATATAATATATAATATATAATAATATAATATATATAATATATAATATACAATATATAATATACAATATATAATATATAATATATAATATATAATATATAATATATAATATATAATATATAATATATAATATATAATATATAATATATAATATATAATATATAATATATAATATATAATATATAATATATAATATATAATATATAATATATAATATATAATATATAATATATAATATATAATATATAATATATAATATATAATATATAATATATAATATATAATATATAATATATAATATATAATATATAATATATAATATATAATATATAATATATAATATATAATATATAATATATAATATATAATATATAATATATAATATATAATATATAATATATAATATATAATATATAATATATAATATATAATATATAATATATAATATATAATATATAATATATAATATATAATATATAATATATAATATATAATATATAATATATAATATATAATATATAATATATAATATATAATATATAATATATAATATATAATATATAATATATAATATATAATATATAATATATAATATATAATATATAATATATAATATATAATATATAATATATAATATATAATATATAATATATAATATATAATATATAATATATAATATATAATATATAATATATAATATATAATATATAATATATAATATATAATATATAATATATAATATATAATATATAATATATAATATATAATATATAATATATAATATATAATATATAATATATAATATATAATATATAATATATAATATATAATATATAATATATAATATATAATATATAATATATAATATATAATATATAATATATAATATATAATATATAATATATAATATATAATATATAATATATAATATATAATATATAATATATAATATATAATATATAATATATAATATATAATATATAATATATAATATATAATATATAATATATAATATATAATATATAATATATAATATATAATATATAATATATAATATATAATATATAATATATAATATATAATATATAATATATAATATATAATATATAATATATAATATATAATATATAATATATAATATATAATAATATAATATATATAATATATAATATATAATATACAATATATAATATACAATATACAATATATAATATATAATATATAATATATAATATATTATATATAATATATAATATATAATATATAATATATAATATATAATATATAATATATAATATATAATATATAATATATAATATATAATATAAAATATATAATATATAATATATAATATATAATATATAATATATATTATATAATATATATATAATATATAATATGTAATATATAATATATAATATATAATATATAATATATAATATATAATAATATAATATATATAATATATAATATACAATATATAATATACAATATATAATATATAATATATAATATATAATATATAATATATAATATATAATATATAATATATAATATATAATATATAATATATAATATATAATATATAATATATAATATATAATATATAATATATAATATATAATATATAATATATAATATATAATATATAATATATAATATATAATATATAATATATAATATATAATATATAATATATAATATATAATATATAATATATAATATATAATATATAATATATAATATATAATATATAATATATAATATATAATATATAATATATAATATATAATATATAATATATAATATATAATATATAATATATAATATATAATATATAATATATAATATATAATATATAATATATATTATATAATATATATATAATATATAATATGTAATATATAATATATAATATATAATAATATAATATATATAATATATAATATACAATATATAATATACAATATATAATATATAATATATAATATACAATATATAATATATAATATATAATATATAATATATAATATATAATATATAATATATAATATATAATATATAATATATAATATATAATATATAATATATAATATATAATATATAATATATAATATATAATATATAATATATATTATATAATATATAATATATAATATATAATATATAATATATAATATATAATATATAATATATAATATATAATATATAATATATAATATATAATATATAATATATAATATATAACATATAATATATAATATATAATATATAATATATAATATATAATATATAATATATAATATATAATATATAATATATAATATATAATATATAACATATAATATATAATATATAATATATAATATATAATATATAATATATAATATATAATATATAATATATAATATATAATATATAATATATAATATATAATATATAATAATATAATATATATAATATATAATATATAATATACAATATATAATATACAATATACAATATATAATATATAATATATAATATATAATATATAATATATTATATATAATATATAATATATAATATATAATATATAATATATAATATATAATATATAATATATAATATATAATATATAATATATAATATATAATATATAATATATAATATATAATATATAATATATAATATATAATATATAATATATAATATATATTATATAATATATATATAATATATAATATGTAATATATAATATATAATATATAATATATAATATATAATATATAATAATATAATATATATAATATATAATATATAATATATAATATATAATATACAATATATAATATATAATATATAATATATAATATATAATATATAATATATAATATATAATATATAATATATAATATATAATATATAATATATAATATATAATATATAATATATAATATATAATATATAATATATAATATATAATATATAATATATAATATATAATATATAATATATAATATATAATATATAATATATATTATATAATATATATATAATATATAATATGTAATATATAATATATAATATATAATAATATAATATATATAATATATAATATACAATATATAATATACAATATATAATATATAATATATAATATATAATATATAATATATAATATATAATATATAATATATAATATATAATATATAATATATAATATAAAATATATAATATATAATATATAATATATAATATATAATATATAATATATAATATATAATATATAATATATAATATATAATATATAATATATAATATATAATATATAATATATAATATATAATATATAATATATAATATATAATATATAATATATAATATATAATATATAATATATAATATATAATATATAATATATAATATATAATATATAATATATAATATATAATATATAATATATAATATATAATATATAATATATAATATATAATATATAATATATAATATATAATATATAATATATAATATATAATATATAATATATAATATATAATATATAATATATAATATATAATATATAATATATAATATATAATATATAATATATAATATATAATATATAATATATAATATATAATATATAATATATAATATATAATATATAATATATAATATATAATATATAATATATAATATATAATATATAATATATAATATATAATATATAATATATAATATATAATATATAATATATAATATATAATATATAATATATAATATATAATATATAATATATAATATATAATATATAATATATAATATATAATATATAATATATAATATATAATATATAATATATAATATATAATATATAATATATAATATATAATATATAATATATAATATATAATATATAATATATAATATATAATATATAATATATAATATATAATATATAATATATAATATATAATATATAATATATAATATATAATATATAATATATAATATATAATATATAATATATAATATATAATATATAATATATAATATATAATATATAATATATAATATATAATATATAATATATAATATATAATATATAATATATAATATATAATATATAATATATAATATATAATATATAATATATAATATATAATATATAATATATAATATATAATATATAATATATAAAACATAATATATAAATATATATAATAATTTTTCATTTTTAAGATATCCCATCTCAAAGTTCTGATCGCAAGACCCTGGGGCCAAATCACCGCATTCGATATCGAGTAATATCAATCAAAATTCCATATTTCGGTTTATTATTTAGAGAAGACGGACAAACATCAACCCTCGTTTCACTTTTACTCTTAACTAGGGGCCATAATTCGTTAACTGTGTCAGAGTAAAATTATTCTTAGTATTTTATTTTAGAAAATAAAAAATAATTTCGATCTAAAAATTTCGATGCCGAATGCGGTGATTTAGTCCCTGGTTAGAGTTATAGGTTAACATGTTTTATTTCAGGAACTGTTAAAGCAAGAGGTAAAAATTTTAAATATTTCTTAGTTTAGAGTGAGACAGAGTAGAATATTCATTAGGGTTATAATTTTTTTTGACAAAATTTCTTCATCGCACCACGCATTGTCCAATGTTGTACTGATAATAAAAAACATCATTTTAGGTCATTTTGGTTAAAAAAGTTCACGCATCGTATACAATTTCTAAACTCCCCCAAGAATTATTTTTTATTTGCTTGAAAACAATTTTTTTTTATTTGTTTACCATATACTTATATGTATATATGGTACATTTGTGATATATGTATATATGCTATATATTATGTATATATAACAATGATAAATAACAATATTTTTGGGTTTAATGAAATAAATTTCAAGTTTGGTGTAAGAGTTGTTTTACATGACGGAAAAATATCTTGAGTAACTTTGATAGCGCGTTCCGAGCATATATTACTGCGCTATTGATTTGGAATTGCAGTCGATTCATATTTCCAGTGCTTAAAAAACACATAGGGGCATTTTCGTATTTTACTAAAGAGTTGTTTGAAACTGAAACATTAAAACCAAAATACTAAACAAAAATTCCGCATGTAATTTCTCAATTTTCCCTTTGCTCATATTATGAATAAAAATTCATTCCCATTTTCCCTAAAAAAATTTCACTTGCAAAACAGACGGGAGTTTACTTAAAAATGTAAGTAGTATTTTGATAAAAACAAAATTTAAATAAAAAATATATATTTTTTTGTTCTTGTGGGACAAAGACCACAAATAAAGCCGAACTATAACTTTTGTCAACTTTAATGGAAACCAATTCAGGCATTGATCGTGGTTTCCATAGATTCATCCCGCAATTGTTTTCTAGCAATATTTTGGCTATTTCGTTGTTGTTATTCTACAACACCAATTTCTTCCACAAGTGTTCGCATCATAGCTATGCTATTCATTTTTTATTTAATTTTTCTTTAAAATATTTTTATTTGCGTTTGCACACACCAAAAAATAGAAAATTAATTGTCAATAAGGAAAACAACTGGCTTCGAAATTCGATGATGTCATTTATTCATTATTTTGTTCACGCGGAATTTATAATAAGAGTATTTTTGTCTTGAGAAAAGTATTTTCTTTGAGTAAGAAAATCTTTGTGAATATTCGTAATTGGGCTGATTATCATCCGATGAAACAATGATCAAAAAACCACACATCGCATATAAAATCATAACACGAACGATAAATTCAAATAAAAGAAATAACTTCGATATAATACAAACAACATACATACATACGTTTTGTAATTAAAATACTTGTGATAAAAATGTCGACAGCTCCCTTGACACAAGTTTTATACACGCATAGTGCGTAAACTTTTTTAGCGATCGCGAAAAAGTAATATACTTCTTAACATTTGTTCATGATCTATAGGGCTGGCTATGCGATTAAGAATTTGATATTTGCAAAAATAAAAAAGTTATAACCCCAAAATTCATATAAAATTATCAGATTCAAATAAGGGTAAGGCCAAAAAAGCTTAATTTTTTCATTGATTACAAATAGAAACCATATTTAATATATACGAAAACTGTAGGAAAAATTTTTTTGATTCGCACAACGAAGATGTGTCTTAAAATATCTGTGGTCACAAGCGATAACCGCTTAAGTCAACTTAAGAGCGATTTGAGTTATGTATGCTATCATGTTCTACTAAAAACGCTCTATATTTACGTAAAATCCCCATTTCTCTAACACTGTTTAATAAAAAGTTATTAATGAAAACATACTGACCTAAGTCGTAATGAAGCCCCATTACATTTATATAAACAGTCATTTTTCTCGAAAGCATGGTATTCTACGATTTGGGTTATCTTTGCTATCATGTTCTGCTAAAAAAGTTTTATATTTACGTGATATCCCCATTTCTCTAACACTGTTTAATAAAAAGTTATTAATGAAAACATACTGATCTAAGTCGTAATGAAGCCCCATTACAATTATATAAAAAGCTATTTTTCTCAAAAGCATGATTTTCGACTTAGGCGGTTAATGCTTGTGACCACAGATATATGAAATAGAGCAATATTTTTTCCTTTTTTTATGTTTTACGAAAATCTTATAAGTTTTTAAAAACAATCATGAAAAAAAAATGTTCAAAACAAATCCATATTTAAATGATAGATATGAATAAATAATTCTATGAATTTACCGAGAGTTAATTCATAAAGCTATTAAAATTTTTTTGTAAGATTCATCAATTTCAAAAGTTTGGAGTCTAATTGTTGCAGGCGTGATCGAAATATATTGCATCGAAATAAATAGTTCGATATTTCTGACTCGTTAGGTATAGAAACGATAAAAGTCGAACACTTTTAGGGCCTATTAAAAAATTTTCAAAATAAAAAACTTTAAATGCTGAAATCGGTTATAATGACAAGTTGCATCAATTTTTAGCAGCATTTTCTTTTAAAAAAAAATGTGTCAGATCATTTTAATCGTCGCCGCGAGTCTGCCTGCAAAGTTTCAGCTCGATTGGATCACAGGAAATGGCCTCTCCAAATATTTTTCAATGTTCTCAACTTAACTGTAAGTAATTCTGCAAATTCCTGAAGAAATTTCAAGAAAATGTAAAGATTCATCCAGAAAAATCTGCCAATCACTTGACGAGCCCATAAAAGTTCTCACATACGAAAAACCTATCAAATAAGTATATTCAATGAAAATAAAACTACAAATATCTGTGCCGGTTGTACAAAAAATGTTTGTGGTAAAAATATTTATAAAAAATTTCTATTTTTACAAATTGCGGTAATAGAAATTTTAATATTGTGCCAACTAAACATCGAACCAGGCCGGGTTGGTATAAATAGGTATATAACGAATGTTGGTAGTTCTACATATTGTTAAAACCCTAAAAGTAAAACCCTTCGAGTACATTTTTCTCTATTATACCAGTTTTTTTTTTTTAATTTGAATTCGAATTTTATTCTTCAACGTAAACTCCATTAAGTGAAATGCACTTCTTCCAACGAAAAAATACGATTTGTCAAACCCTTCAAAATAGGCTTCCGTCTCTGATATGACTTCTTTATTTATTTGTTAAATCTCTTCTCCCTGGAGCCATCTTTTCAAGTTTGGGAACAAATAATAATCGCTGGAGGCCAGCTCTGGAGAATACAAGGGTTGGGGAAACAATTCGTAATGTAAAGGCTTCAATTTTTTTGAAGCCAAAGCAGATGAATGCGCCGGTGCACTGTCATGATGGTCCAAGATTTTTTTTCTTATTTAAGTGGGGTCGGTTTTTTCTTAATTTCTTCATCCAATCTGTCCAAAACCTCAACATAGTACTTGGCAGTTATGGGTTTTCCTCTCTCCAAGTAATCAATAAATATTATACCACGTCCCAAAAACACTGGCCATAACCATTCCAGCCGATTGTTGAGTCTTTGGTCGGCTTTCGCATGTTTGTAACTACATGTTTGTAATTCACGTCTCATCTATTGTTATATATCGACGTAAAAATTCAGTTGAATTTACTTCAAACATCTTCAAAGAATACTTTGTATCATGAACACGTTTCAGTTTTTGTTCAATTGTTAAAAACCGCGGCACCCATCGAACTCGCTCTGTAGATATTTTTACTATGCCAGCAACCTCACTCACTTTAATTTTTCGATCATCCAAGTCAACCTGCTGCACTTTTCCTACGTTTTCTTTGGTAACTGCCTCATTTGGACGACCAGGGGGCAAAGCTCGGCATTCGTTATCGAGTAAAATCAATCGAAATTCCATATTTTGGTTGATTATTTAAGGAAGACGGACAATCGTCAAACCTCGTTTAACTTTTACTATTAACTATGGACCATAACTCGTTAGCTGTGACAAAGTAGAATTACTCTTACAATTTTATTTTAGAAAATAAGAAAATAATTTCGATCGAAAAATTTCGATAACGAATGCGACGATTCGATCCCAGGACGATTTGTATCATTTGTGCTCGTACGACCACGTAAATTCGGAATACCACGTTTTAACCATTGAATTGGCGGCGAATATTCACAATAATGTTTATCAATCCATTCTTTGGCTTGGACAGTATTTTCCCACCAAAAACATCGCTTAATCAAAGCACGAAACTCTGCAAACCATTTTCTCTCAAACTTTAAAAGCAGCATCATTTTTATAACGGTAACTTTTTTTCTAATTAATGAAATGTCAGAAAATGTTGATACAATTTTTCTAACAGTTGGCCCTACTGAATAAACAGACAAATTGGCACTTATCAGGCCATCTCTTTGTGATACCACGTACTTTTCACTCCATGTAGTACACCAAAGATATAAATTTCGGACGTTCGACAAGTTTTTCATTATTTTTTTTTAGGGAAATAAGATAAACTTTCTAATTTTTATTTTTTTTTTGTAAGCTTTTTTTAAAAAAATTTTATTTTGACATTCTTTTAAATTTCATGCTTAAAGATGTCAATAATATAAAAAAAAATTTTAGCAATCAATATCTTTAAGAAATGTCAATATTTAAAATCATGTTGCATTTAACTTTAACCTTATGAAATTCCATTTCAAATGAGGAAGTGGTCACACACTTGTCTATCTCTAATATAACTTTTTGATTGAAAATGTTTATGCACACTAAAAATTGTTTATTCCAAATTATAGTAATTCTTATTTATGTCACCAGGGGAGTTTTACTCTTAAAATCGATTTGAAAAAGCTTTCGAACAGAATTTCCATTACGAAAAGAAAGTAGTCGAAAATATTTTTTCTTAATGTGTTGCTAACGTGTCATGATTTGACTAATTAAGTAAAAATTGCTAATTGAATTATCGAACGAATATATTTTTATCAACTTCGAAAAAAAAATTCGAATAAAATTACGGATCTGGATTGGCCAGGTTAACATTTTTTTTTTATTTGGTTTGGAATGTCCAATCAATGTTTATTCATAAATTTTTATTCGAAAAATAAAAGAAACGTTTCTTTTGCCCTACGAAAAAAGTGACTACGCAAAATGTTGCATTGTTTTTTTTTTTCAGTGTTTAATAATTTGTTAAAATTTAAATTTCATTTCTGATATTTATGAAAAGCTATTTTTGTCGTAAAATATAATAAATTGTTTATAAAACTTAAAAACCTTTTGTGCTTTCGTATATTTTCAACACCTTTCGGCTATTTGACAGCTTTAAGTTTATATACTAATTTCAACGTTAAGTTTTAGTAAGCTGTTGCAGCTTGTATGTATTTTTTATATATATACAGTGAGTGACAATACAATGGAAACTTTTAAGAAAATATATTTTTGACGACTTTAACGATCGACACCAAAAATTGGATTATAAAATTTAAATGTCTTTCATTAATTTAAGAACTTTTATGTTTTATTTATATAAAAAATAAAAAATATTAACCTAAAATAGCATAACTTCAGAAAAAAAATAACAAAACTTAAAAGTATTAGGGCCGTATGCAAAAAAAATTAAAGTGTACTTCAAGTAGACTTTATTGTATGTTTTTCATACAAAATTTGTTGATAAAGTCTACTTGAAGTACACTTTAATTTTTTTTGCATACTACCCTTAATATGTACTAGCAGATTCCAGCCCTCGAAATTCGAGCGCAAATTCTAGGAAATTTTATTTTTTCATTAAATAGAGACCCTAAAAGTATGCTAATCAATTATAGCCAATTCACAAATCAACACGAAAAGCAAACTCATTTTTGTTACAAACACATTCACAAACTTAATAAACACACACATAGCATTGTATAATTTTATGTATGTGTTAGTAGCAACTTTAAATGCAATTTCCTCAAATTAAAGGGAAAAAATGTAAAAATCTGTAAATCTGGTGAACAGCTAAAAAGAAATACCTTTCAAATAATGTACGTTTGGTCCAAATCGGTATAAAACGGTAGAACAAAGCATTGGTCACAAGAAATCGCCTAGCCTATTAATATTATAGATGCTGCTGACAAAAAAATTTAAACCTTTACTATACAATAATTGAAATCTTTCCCTCTATCTTATGTTTCAATATTTTATTTAGTATCCATTATTTTTTAGTACTACTTCTCAACGCCGAGGTATGGGGTCAATTAAATTGTTGTAATTTCGTGAAAGTATTTTTCGATCTACAATCTCTCTTATATATTATATGGGTAATTGGTCTGGCCATTCCAAAACACTAACTGCATTCGGTTACAACTTTGGAGGTGTGTTTTAGGTCATTGTCAAATTGGATCCTCCAGACCGAGGGCATATTTTCCATTGCGTATGGATACATTATGTCATTTAGAATATGCCTGTATCCAATTCCAGTAAGATAATCTGTTACTACATGAATTGGATCCATTCCTTGGCCCGAAAAGCAACCCCATACCATAATAATGCCACCGCCAAACTTAAGTTTTTTTTTTGTATATTTTGGGTCTAGTCTTTTTTCCTGTGGTCATCGTACAAACGTTCTCCTATCATGGCCTCCTAAATTAAAATTGGACTCATCTGAAAATAGAACAGCATTCCAATTCCGCCTTGATCAGTTAATAACGGTTAAGATTTTTCTTTCATGCCATCTTATTTATACCCCATACCATCATGTGGTTTGAGTATAATGACTATGCTGCTGTTTGTAACTACCAAAAATATTTGACCTAGACCCATCTTTTATTATACCGATCGACTCAGAATCACTTTCTGGGTCGATTTAGCGATGTCCGTCCGTCCGTCCGTCTGTGTGTCCATGTAAACCTTGTAATCAAACTACAGGTCGCAAATATGAATATATTTTGATGAAATTTGGTATATAAGCTTTTACCGGATGAACGTTATTGAAATCGGTGAAATTCGGTCCATGTTCAGAGCTAGTCCCCATACAAATGACCCCTATAAAATAGACATAAATTGCAATAAGATCCAAATTATCATATAGATCTCAGTCAAATTGAGTTTGTATGTGTTTATTATATCCATTAATCAGTATTCCAAAAATAATCCCTATAGGACAATTTTTAGTCATAGGCCCCATATAGAGCTGCTTCCCGATCTTCACTTAAATCTATCAAAAAACAAAAACATTGCACAGATTTTTCTCAAATTTAGTTTGTATATATTTTCGCAAAATACAAGAGACTTTACCAACCATGGTCAGGATCGGTCCATTTTTGGACCTAGTCCCCATATAGGCATAGCATCCGATATGAACTTTTTCATATCTGCAGCCAAAAAAATTAATAAAAATGCCACTCAAATTTGGTTTATGCTTATTTTCTATATCGAATTAGTTGGACCGAAGAGATAGGGTCTCTGAAACATGGTATAAGGTATCGTATAGTCGGTCTAGACCTACTATAATTCCTTACTTGTTTTTATTGTTTTAATCAAAAAAAAGCTTCTTTTCGTTTATCTATTTTTTTAAATTGTATTTTTTGTAATTTTAAGACTTAACGTGAAATTAAATTATTTAGAAACTAAATTCGCAAATATAGAATTTTGTAAAAGTTTCCAATGTATTGTCACCCACAGTATAAATAAATATTTATTTTTGTCCTAAAAAAACAGGGAACTTTTTTTTTTTTTTTTATTATTAATACTATAGGTATAATAAAAACATTAACTAGATTCCTAGATGCAATAAAAAATTAGAACACCTAAAAATATACATACCTACATATTTACATCAGAGAGAAAAACAATAATTTAAAAAATATTTTATACTACATACATTAAAAATATACATCAATTTAAAAGTCATATATTGTAATAAATATTCATATATTTTTTGCACTTATCAATTGTGTACGCCATAATAACGAAACGAAATGTGCGGGTGTTTTTTAACCAACCCTTATAGTATATGAAACCTCATAGTAATACAGGTTAACAAATACCAATACATATTCAATTAATACATATTGGTATTTTCTTATATAAATAAGACGTATGAGTAAAAATATTTAAGATATTCGAGAGAAAAATTTACCTTAGTGGGTTATTTAAATTTAGTTATATATTGTTATATAAAAATATGTATGCATTAATGTACTCATAGGCTTTTAGTATGTAATATGAAATAAACAGTAACATTAATGTAAAATAAAAAAAACAAGCATATGTATAGCGAAATGATATGTAAAATTTAGATGAATATACATATGTTAACCCAGCGTAAATAAGAATGGAATATTGTGTTGAATTCATTTAACTAAGAAGATTTAAAAGAACGAAATTACTAAAGAACACGAAAAAATAAGTGACCTATATTTTTTAGCTGCCCATAAAAACAAAGTTTTTATTAAAACTCTTTCTTTCCTTATGCATATGAGTTTTGAATCTCTCCGTGACTGTGCGTGACTTTGCGTGACTATTTTAAAATTAATCTTTGGTACAAGTCTATGGACCAAATTTCAAATTGATTGGATGAGGGGAAATGGGTTTTATTAAATCACTCCGTGACTGTGCGTGACTATGCGTGACTGTGCGTGACTATGTCAAAGTTAATTTTTCTTTACAGCAAGTATATCGACCAAGTTTCAGATTGATTGGGTGAGGCGAAATCCGTTTTAAATCTCCGTGGCTGTGCGTGACCATGCATGACTGTGCGTGACTAAGTAAAAGTTAATCTCTTTTTCACAGCAAGTGTATGGACCAAGTTTCAGATCGATCGGATGAGGGTAAATGACATTTAGATCACTCCGTGACTGAGCGTGACTACCCCAAAATTAATCTGTAGTCACAACAAGACTATGGGCCAAGTTTCAGATCAATTTGATAAGAGGTAATGGGGTTGACAGACAGACAGAGAGTATGAGTTAAAAGAAATAGTTTAAAAAAGTTACCAATGCAAATGGCAGTTTTTATTCCCTATCACTATGTGGTTTGGGTATAATGACTTTGTGCTGCTGCTTGTAACTACCAAAAATATTTGACCCATCTTTTATTATACCGATCGACTCAGAATCACGTTCTAAGTCGATATAGCGATGTCCGTCCGTCTGTCCGTCTATGTGCCCATGTAAACCTTGTAATCAAACTACAGTTCGCAAATATGAATATATTTTGATAAAATTTGGTATATAAGCTTTTATCGGCCATAGGACCTAGTCCCCATATAAATATATCATCCGATATGAACTTTTTCATATCTGCAGCCAAAAAAATTAATAACAGTGCCACTCAAATTTGGTTTATGCTTATTTTCTATATTTATGCTTATTTTCTATAACCATGGTCTACACCGACTATAATTTTCTTACTTGTTTGTTTCTTTTTCTCAGATTTTTCATATTAGATGTAAAGAAACGATGTAAGGAGTGACATCGAATAAATATTAACGCACGTTTTTCTTAGTAATATTTTTCGCAAGCATTATTTAAAATTTTGTATTTTTTTTTATTTTTTATCTTTGATGATAAAATGATAACCCTGGGGCCAAATCGTCGCATTTGATATCGAGTAAGATCAATTGAAATTCCAAACGTCAGAATGTTTGCAATGTAATTAGAAAGTATCAGGGGAATTTGGCCATTATTTGGAAACCTAGTTCAGGAAGAAAGAGAGGTCCAGATGATGTTCGTAAGGCCAAAAAACCACGACGGTGGTCTCAGAACTACCCGACCTGATGTGGAGATGGCGGCAGTAGTTTGAAAAAAAAAAATACTTTGTTGAAAAGTGGTAACCTTATGAAACACATGTTTTAAGTTTCAAGGCGTCACGTTGTTTAGTTTTTTTTTTTTTTTTTTTTTTGAGGCATCAAAAATAACCGATCTCAGTGAATTTGTAAACATGGAAAAATTGGTGACCGATATGTAATGCCATGCTTTCATTTGAAAGGTCTCAGTGCAACCAATATTAAAGCCAAGTTAGATTCTAATCTGGGGGAGTCTGCTCCTTCGATTATGACTATAAAATATTGGGTGGCAGAGTTTAAACGAGGACATACGAGCTGCCAAGACGAACATCGAAGTCGGCGATCAATTGTGGTGGCCAGGGCATATACGGTTAAAAAAAAACTCGGCTGAAGGTGCGTGAGCTAGCTGAAATGTTAGGAATATCAAAAAGTGCTAACATCGCATATTGACCGAAAATTTTAAGATGAGAAAGCAGTCCGCAAGATGGGTGCTACGTTTGCTCACACTAGAACAATAACAGCGTGGTGAAGATGTTTCAATAGTGTTTGGTGATGTAAAGAGCTAGACAGTTCTTACTATAAATAGGGTATCGTAGCTATTGAATATATCGCTAGGAAATTTTTTCCCAAATTTGTTGTGTTTCTTTGTCAGGTCAGGTTGTTCTGGGACCGCCAGGAGCTTAGCCCAGTAGAGAGATATTGAGCTTTTGTAAAAAGGGAGTTGACGGCGCAAAAAAGGTGTCCCAAAATGCTGAACATTTTAAACTGAGATGGACTATCTGTTACATAAAAGTTACTGAAACCACTACAAAATTGCTAATGAAAGGGTTTTCAAACGGTCCAAAAGTTCATAAGTAGTGATTGGAACTATAAAATTTTTTTTATTTTTGTAAGATTTAATATAATTTATATTAAATAAAAAAGCAATCAAAATACTAGGTTCAATGGTTTCTTTATTATCAAATTTTAGCTATGTTTAGATTTTTTCGATCTCACTCCTTACAATTATATAGCAAACTTGCGCATAAATTATAGATAATATAAGTGATTTTTTGAATAAATAATTAATATGGGTATCAGTAATTTTATTTTCATGAGTTTATACGTCTGCGGAAAATTTCCCGAAAACAATTTCCCAAATACAATTGCCCGAAAACAATTGCCCGAAAAAACAATTCGCCGAAAAATTCGGGACATTTCGGGAAATTGTGTTCGGGAAATTGTAATTTCGGGAAATTGTCATTTCGGGAAATTGTGTTCGTGAAATTGTAATTTCGGGAAATTGTTTTCGGGAAATTTTCCGCAAATCGAGTTTATAACCAACGTGTAAAAAAGCTTCAATATCGAAAATTTTCATTTTACTACTGGGGCCAAATCACCGCATTCGATAACGAGTAATATCAATCGAAATTCCATATTTTGGTTTATTATTTAGAGAAGACAGACAAACATCAGCCCTCGTTTCACTTTTACTCTTAACTAGGGGTCATAATTCGTTAACTGTGTCAGAGTAAAATTATTCTTGGTATTTTATTTGGGAAAATAAAAAAAATAATTTCGATCGAAAAATTTCGGTCTTTGTCGGTCTTTGGTCAGTCATTTTGCTACATGAAATTATTATTTTTGGGTGGACCTCAAAGAAAAACATTAAACAACTATAAACTGCTATTAATAACTACTATAACTTATAATCAACCCCATTGGAATTACTAAGACATGAGGCTAGATACAGAAACAGTTAATTTTAGAAAACAAAAATGTGGTTAATATGGTGTCTAGATTAGTTACAATTTCTTCTGATGGTTTTCGTAATAGTTTTTGGAACCAACTTTATCTCCAGAACATGAATCCACCATCTATAAAACCGAATGCCACACGTAGGTTGAAAAAACATTAGTAACACAAATAAATTCAAGAAAATTCTACAGAATAAAATTTATAAAACTGTAGTTAACACAAACACATTAACAAATTTAATAAACACATACATAGCATGGTATAACTTTATGTATGCGCTAGTAGCAACTTAAAACGATCATAACTCCAAAAAAATATTCCAGACGATGAAAATTGTAAATCTGGGTAACAGCTAAAAAGAAATACCTTTCAACTGATAAATTTTTTGTCAAAATCGGGGTAAAACTGTGAAACTTATATCGGTCACAAGAAATCGCCTTGTATATTAATATCATAGATTTGGTTTTCAAGATATTATAGTTGTATATAACAAGGTTGTAAAATTATTTGTAATGGGTGATCCAAGTAGAGATACTTTTTTCAATAGCCTTTTTTTGACAGATCACGTGTGAGTCGTGTCATGCTGTCATGTTATTTTTGTTTAGTATTGTTTGGCTTTTCATTATGGAAAGACTTACGCCTGAACAACGTTTACAAATCGTTCAACTTTGTTACGAAAATTCACGTTCTGTGAAGAATGTGTTTCGTGCACTTCGCTCAACTTATGGTCAACAAAATCGGCCTACTGAGCGTACTATTCGCGACACCATCACCCATTTGAGACCCAGCATTCATTATTGGATAATATTCGACCGAATAGACCACGTCCAGCACGCAGTGAAGAAAATATAGCGGCCGTAGCTGTGAGTGTACACGAAAACCGTGGAGAGTCGATTCGGCGCCGTTCGCAGCAACTCGGACCGTTATCGTGCCATGATAACCGAATATTTGATGCCTGAAATTGAAGCTCGTGATCTCGGCGACATTTGGTTTGAACAAGATGGCGCCACTTCCCACACAGCGAATCAATCAATGGATTTATTGAGAGAACACTTCGGTGAGCGGATAATTTCACGTTTTGGGTCGGTCGATTGGCCACCAAGATCGTGTGATATCACACCGTAAGACTTTTTCCTGTGGGGATATGTAAAGTCTAAAGTTTATGCAGACAATCCCGCTTCGTTTCGGCCTTGAAGCAAAACATCACGCGTGTCATTCGCCAGTTACCAGTCGAAATGCTCGAACGAGACATCGAAAATTGGACTCAACGGATGGACCATCTGAGACGTAGCCGCGGCCAACATTTGATAGACATAATCTTCAAAAAATAAATGCCAAAGAATGTTCTTTCAAATGATAATAAACATTCCCCATTAAATTTTAACTTTCTGTGTTTTTTTATTTAAAAAAGGAGGGAACCTCGAAATGGATCACCCTTTATTTATGGTGCATCAATTGATCTAGAAAATTTCGTAGAATACCTGATCGTGCGATAGTATTTCGGCTGAATTAGGGGCCATTGGGGCGGTCCAAAGGAAGTCCAAAATTATAATCAACGGACAGTCTTAGTGCAACTAAGGCTTTAACCAACGGGTCTTTTAGCAACTTCATCGCAATACCTTATCAAAAACCAGGAAATTGTAATATTATGGGTCCCCTCACACATGGGCATAGAATTCGCTGATAGGACTGCCAAAAATTCACAAAATCTATTGCATTTTACGGAAACGCCATGCATACCGAATATTATTTCAAACAAATGCCATGCGTTGCAAAATCGACTTCACCATTTCGATCGAGGCGTAAATACAATGTTAATTTGACAAGAAGTGAATGCGTACTGCTGTCGACTTAGGGTTCGAAAAGCTATTTTCATTACCAGCACTATTATAATCGCACGGACTCGGAAAAATATGATTTTTGTGATGATGTCCAAACTCCAAAATTGACTAACATCAGGAGACTGTACTACGACCGTTAATTTATTTATAGAATATATTGCAATTAAATAAATAAATTTTAATTTTTATTTTTGTACAGAGTATACCATTTATTTATCATAAATTATATCTGTGGTTTTCTAGAATAACCGCGTATGTCATAAAATCAAAATGTTCAGGGGAGCCAAAAAAACGTTATATTTGAAATAATGGGCTCGGTATAAAGTTTTTAGAGCTTCTTATTTGACAGTCCTGTAGATATGGGAATAAATACTTTATATAAAATTTTGAGTCAAAAATCTTCAGAGGAATAGATCCTAGAGAAGGACGAAGAAAACAATAGGTAAATAACACTTAAAGTGTGTGCAGGTAAAACAACTTATGTCGACAAACGTCCAATGCAACCACCCATATAGACATAAGTTGATGTTGTTTGAAAAATGGATTTTTTTGTTCCAAGAATAATAGTGACAAAAAATAACAGAAATAAACACACAAGTTTTTATAAGTGGTTATAAACTGAAAAATAATCCAAAATTATTTAGCATTTTTTTCATTAATAACAGTGTATGTCGCTATGTGTCGTTTTCTGAGAAAATAATTTGTCAGTGATCAAACGTAGGTTGACATACGTCGATAGTGCTGCAAATTAATTTAAAAAACATTTAAGTTACGTCGTTATTTAAAGAAAAAACTCAGAAATGGTCAATATTTTTTTTTTTTTTTTTAATTAAACACATGTAAAAAGCGTTAAAAATTAATATATTTGGCATCGTTAACTCAAAACTGACATAAATGGGCATACGCGGTTATTCCAGAAAACCACAGATATGTTGTTTGAAAGGTGTTAAAATTATGTAATTTTTCTTTTTGTAGAATTGAAAAAAATAAAACATTAAATAATTTCGGAACTGGAACTGGAATACTAAAGAATGTGTATGATGTAATTTCCCCTAAGATGTTGAAGGTATGCAAAAATGTTATTTCATACCTCTATATATTCAAGTGATTTGAAAATATCCAAACAAAATTATTTCAATACCAAAAGAATGAAATGCTACACTAATAGAAAAGTTTCGACCAATGTTGATAACATTTTTAAAAAATTACTTTATGATGAGTTGTCGATGTACTTAGAAGAAAAAAATTGGATGTGGCACAGAAAAAGCTGTATATATACAGCGGGTGACAATACATTGAAAACTTTTGCAAAATTTTGAATTAGCCAATTTTTGAATTAGCCAATTTTAATAATTTGCGTTAAGTCTTAAATTGTGTTTTTTTCTTGCGAAATCATTCGTTGGCGTGTTCTTTATCGAAAGATAACAAGTTTGTTATAAAAAATACAACTAAAAAATATATAAACGAAAAAAGTACTTTTTTATCGATGACAAAACAATGGAAACTTTTATTCTTTTATACCAGAGTTGATTAAAAAAATAAAAGTGGAAGATGGTATGAAAGAAAATGTATAAAATCTTATTTTATTTAAACCATTATAGTTTCTGGCGTTTTCTTTCAACTGTTTTTTAAACAATCTTATACATAATTAATTATTATAAAATAATGGCAAGAATAAAGTCTTGTGATGAGTTAATAACCGGAATAAACATGATTTTACTGCTGGTTTTAAGCAAAAGAAAATTTGTGATAAATATTATATGAATAAATCAATAATTTCACAAATTACAAGAAATATCGTGGAAGAGGCACGGTGACTACTCCACATTTAGGTGACAGGCCGCGTAAAACAAGTCAAAGAGAGGATAATGTAATAACAAGAGAGTTTATAAAAGTCCAAAAAAGCTACCTAAAGAGGACATTAACAATCTAAAAATAATAGTCGCACTGCTTCCCAACGAGCAATTCACGCTGATATTGATTGTTATTGTCCTGTGAAGAACCCACTGATATCAGAGAAAAATCGTCTGGCTCTCATAAATTTTGCTAAAGAAGAGACGATACAGTTTTTTTTTTCTGGAAAAGATGAAAACGCTAGCTTTTGAATATGATGATGTAATAATATGTGGAGATTTTAACTCTAATTTGATAGTTGAAAGCCATCTTAACAATGATATGAAATCAATTGGTTTAATCCCAACAAATTGTACAGTGCCAACACATTTCACTTCCACCTCTAGAACATTATTGGATTTATTCTTTGTCAGTGATATGAAAAAAGTTCTTTTATATGACCAGTTATCAGTACCTTGTTTCTCTAAACATGATTTGATATTCCTAACCTTTAATTTTCAGTTGCAGTATGTATGTGATGAAACTACTTTTTATTTTAAGAATATGAATTATGTTCTGATGTCCTTTGAGCTATCCAATATTGATTGGAACTCTATATATTATATGCCTTTGGTTGAAGATCAACTGAATTTCGTAGAATACAACTTGTCAAATGTTTTTAATGCATCTGTTCCAGTCAAAACAGTTAAACACAATGCTAGGAAAAACCATGGTTCAATGCAGGAATCAAATCAGCGATCGCTCGTAGAGATTTGAATTATAAATGTTGGAAAACTTTCAAAACTACAGAATTCCAAACTGAGTACTGCAATACTAGAAAAAAAGTTAGTAGGATGATAAAAAGTGCAAAATCTGAATATTATTCTCGTTGTTTTTCATCAGCTATTGGATCAAAAAACACTTGGAAAACTATACGCGAAATTGGTGTTGGTAAATCACCATTTGTGAATGCTGCTGCAATAGACGTAGATGAAATCAATGAGTCGTTTACAACTCTCCCTAATGTTCCATCGAATATTAGTTATTATGAACAATGGCCTACTATTCCTGGAAATAGTTTCTCCTTTAATTGCGTAATTGAATCGGATGTTATATTGAGTTGCCTTGCTATAAAGTCAAATGCTGTTGGGTTTGACAACATCCATCCGAAGTTTTTGATGATTATAATCTCGCTAATTATACCTCATATCACATATATTTTTAATAATATCATCACGAAGAATGTTTATCCCAAGAACTGGAAATATGCTAAACTTATACCCACCCCAAAATCAAACAATGAATATCGCCCAATTGCTATATTGCCTTACTTACAATCTGGATTTCGACGCAGTCACAGCTGCATAACTGCCCTTATTGATGTTTCTGAAGAAATCCGTAGCAAACTTGATGATGGAAATATCTCATTCCTTGTTCTTCTAGACCATTCCAAGGCATTTGACACTGTGGACCATGAAGTTCTCTGCTTAAAGCTGCTCAAAATGTATAATTTCTCAACTTTATCAACACGTTTAATTTCATCGTACTTATCAGGCCGAAGTCAATCTGTTTGTGTAAATAATAAAATATCTCGCTCGTTACCTGTTTTGAAAGGCGTGCCACAAGGGTCAATACTTGGGCCACTACTTTTTACACTCTATATAAATGATTTGGAACAAAAACTATAATACTGTAATGTACACATGTACGCTGATGATGTACAACTTTATATAAGTGGTGACTCAACTAATATAAATAACTGTGTTGAGAAACTAAATTCCGATCTAAAACATGTTCATGAATGGGCAAATTCGAATGGATTATGTATAAATCCCAAGAAGTCTAAGTGTTTGGTAATTGCCAAGAAAAATTTAAAGTTGTCCGTTGAACCATTAATAATGCTTGATAACAATAAAATTGAAATTGTATCTACGGCCAAAAATCTTGGTATCACATTTAATTGTACACTTACATGGTCTGACCACATAAATGCTGCTGCAGGAAAAACATTTGCAAAGTTACGATCTCTTTTGAATACTCAATTTTTTACACCACCTAATATTAGAATTCTACTGCAAAATCTTATTTAATACCTACATTACTATATGGTTGCGAAATATATGCTAGTTGTGACTCAAGGAGTCTGACAAAACTTATATCTACTTACAACGCTATACTGAGATATGTTTTTAATTTGAGGAAATATGGCCACATCTCTCAGTACTCTAAAAAGCTCTATGGAGTTACAATTACTAATCCTTGAAAATAAGAACTTTGATCCTCTTACACAAAATCGTATACACTCATGAACCACCATACCTCTTCGAAAGAATCCAATTTACACGTTCTAGTAGATCTAATGACATTATACATATAAGACATCGAAGTTCAATATCTGACTGGCAATTCTATGTCAATTCAGTCCGTCTTTGGAAGACACTACCTTCGACCATTAAATTTATAAGCAACGCTCTGCATTTTAAAAGAGAACTCTTTCTGTACTACTCATAAAAACTTTTAATTTTAATTTTTGATATTATTATATTATTTTTGTATGCTATTGTAATCTTGTTATTAATTATATTATATAAGAAGGTTTTTAATTGAATTATTTAATGTTCAATGTTCAATGTAAAATTTTATTCTCATTTTTTGATTCTCCTATGTTGATATCCATATCTTCTATTACTCAATGTTTTTCTTTAATAATCTATTGTATTATTCTTTAATTTTACTTTAAGCAATGTAAAATTTCCATAATGCTTTTTTACTTGTTACTAATCCTGTACTTTAATTATAAGATTTATGTCTTGTTGTATAGGATACTATAATAAATAAATAAATAAAAACACATGAACAGGTCAAGACGGAATTGGAATTATGAGATGAGTCCGAGTTTAATTTAAAATGTCATGAAATTACACAAATACGGACATGAAATTACACAAAGAAGACAGATCTCATAGAGGCGGTTAATTCAGAGTGGCAAAAAATTTAAATGGATATCATCAACAATTTAATTGACTCCATACCACGACGTTGTGAAGCAGTACTTAAAAATAATGGATACACAACAAAGCATTATAACCAAAAATAGAGGAAAGTTTTCAATTATATTGGTATTGACGTTCAATGCGTCAAAAATATATTTTGTTAAAAGTTTCCATTGTATTTTCACTTACTGTATATTGTTTTTTTTTTAATTACATAATTGAAAATATATTCTTGCCAACTTATCATATCATAATGTCCGAGCGACGTTCAAATATTGTAATAAAAAAAATACAAAAAAATATTTGAAAATCGTTAAAAATTAAAAAAAAAATTATATAAATTTTGTTTGATGTAATGAATAATTGAGTAACTAAGTATTGAACCCTGGAGAACGATCTTTAAAACCATGAAAATTGGTTGGAATTGTCCAGAAATAATTTGTTTCAAGTTTCGAATGGTTCAAAATGAATTAGTTTTTGTTTAGTTTATTTATAACACTTTTTTGCGAATTCCGTATTTCTTATGAATGATTTCTGTATAGTGTTATAGATCGTTGAAAAGAGCTTTAAAAACGGCTTTGAATGGTAAGGTGTACAAACTATATTGGTTTCTGTTAGAAAAAAATTTAAAACTTAATTTTCGATCATTTTAATTTTCGAAATTCAAATTTTATTGCACATACTAGCTGTTTTTACCCGGTCTTGCCCGGGATAAAAAGGCCTTTGACGCGCTGAGTACTTAGTCCCCAATTAACAAATTCCCCAATAAAATGAACTTTCTGCCCAAAATCTGTATGGGCAGTTAATTAATTTTTTGTTTCAATTAAAAATTTTTCAATTTTTTAATTTAGAAGTTTTTTATAAGATGCTGCAGCAAAAATGCTTTAAAAATAAGTTGCGAAACCGTTTTACGTTTTTTTTAGTTTATTTATAAACATCAAATATAACCGAATGGTTCGCAAATTAAAGGAATCAGAACTTTTAAAAATTGAATTACTTCATTCAATAAGTGATCATCATTGAGCAGAGACGTCAAATTCAAGTTGCAGAAATGAATGACTAATGCGACGTTTAATATTGTGTCGCTCGCAAGGTTTCTTTAAGCAACTGCTTATAGTATATGTGTGGCCTATTTTGATCAACAGGTAATTATTTCACATACGTAGATAAAATTTATCATTCGACATTTCACTAAGCTGTGTTCCGCGAGCGAGTCGCGTCCGCTTCCGCGCGTTTGGCAGCCACACCCGTGCTGCCGCGCAGTTGTTGTCAACTTATTTTAATCGCCAAAATATATTTTCAGGTCATTGTGATATTTTATCTGAGCTGTGTTCCGAGAGCGCGTCGCGTCCGCGTTCGCGCGTTTGGCGGCCACACCTGTGCTGCCGCGCAGCTGTTGCCAACTTATTTTAATTGTTAAAATATATTTTTCAGATCATTCCGATATTCTAGCTAAGCTGTACTCCCCGTGCGCGTAGCTTCCGCGCAACGAAATGATGCTATTGAAAAGAATACTCATTTTAAATGCATTTATTGTAGGACATATATTGAGAGCAGTATGCAAATGTTCACTAAAACAAATATTTAACAAAATTCATTAAATAAAAATATGTAAAAATTTAAGAATGAATTTGGGGAGTAAGTTCATTTTTTATTTCGATTATAAAAAAATGGGGAATTTACTCATTTCTTTTGGGTACCTTTTTTTTAAGTTTGGGGAGTTTGTTCACCGTGTAGTTATTTCCGTGTAAACCAAATTTCAGAGAAATCCGTTGAAAAGTACAAATTTGTATAGGGAAGAAATATACCACACAACAAAATATGAATTTTATATGAAAATTGGGCGTAAAAGTAGGCGTGGTCGGTAAAAATCATAAGGCGACTTTCCCTGGAATATGTACTAAATTTCGGAGAAAGCCATTGAAAAATAAAAGTTTGTATAGCAATCAAATAAAGAAACAAATAAAAGGAAAAAAATAAGTTTTATATACATAGAAGTTACCGCAAAGTAGGCGTGGCCTGTAAGATGCATATGGTGACCTTCCCTGTAGTATAGAGATCGTGTGACCAAATTTTAGACATCCCTTAAAAAATAAAAATTTCTATAGTGAACAAATATACCAAAAAACAGAAAATTAATTTTGTATAAAAAGTGGGTAAGAATCATATGGCGACCTCTCTGGAGCACAGAGATCGTGTGTAGCAAATTTCAAAGAAATCCGTTAAAAAAATTGTGTAGCGGACAAATGTACCAAAAAACAGAATATGAATTGTATACAAAAAGTGGGCGTAACAGTAGGCGTGACCGGTACGAAGAATATGTCGACTTTCCTAGAGCAGAGAGATCGTGTGTACCAAATTTGAGAGAAATCGGTTGAAAAATAAAAATTTGTATAGCGAATATACATATATACCAAAAAACAAAATGAATTGTATACAAAAAGTGGGCGTTAAAGTAGGCGTGACCGGTACGAAGCATACGGCGACCTTAAAAGTATATGGTAATCTTAGCTGGAGTACAGGGATCGTGTGTACCGAATTTCAGAGAAATCTGTTAACAAATAAAAATTTGTATAGTGAACAAATATGAATAAAACAGAAAATGAATTTTACATAAAAAGTGGGCGTAAAAGTAGGCGTGGCCGGTAAAAGGTATAATGCTACCTTTCCTGGGGTATAGAGATCATGTGTACAAAATTTCAGGAAAATCCGTTGAAAAATAAAAATTTGTATAGCGGTCAAACAAACAAACAAACAAACAGAAAATGAATTTTATATATAGTATATAGATATAGATTTGCCTAAATTTTATGCACAGTGTTGCCACCATCGGCTGAAACACGACCTAGCCAATTTATGTATATGTGAGTTTTGCTTTAAAATGTATACATATGTACAACATACACACAATCGTGCATGTCGTATATGCTATTGGATAGGCCTTGCAAATACCTTTCATATAATGTTCAATTTGTATATGGTTTCTTTGGATCAAATGTGAATCTGCAAAAACGATTTTGGTACCCTTTTTAAGGGTCACTTGTTCTTTCCATAACACTTGCAAACTTCATCGCTATCTGAGGGTGCCCCCTATGAGAGTTTGTCCTGTAAGTACAAGCTCTCTATGCAATTAAATTTCCAGTAAGTATAAAAATAATTTTTGAATATATTGCTAAAACTGCACAGCTTACCAAAATATTAGATAAAAGAATTTGGCGCCAGCTTAAAATCAAAATAGAATTATGGTCTAAAAAGATTGTCTGTATACTTTAAATTATTAATCGAAATATGAAATTTCGATTAGTTTCACTCGACATCGAATGTGGCTATTCGCCCCTAGAAGCTAAAAGGTCATTTCACTTATCGAATGATAACATCAATATATGCTCGAGCCAGTTGTTTTTAAAACGATGGCCACGTACCATTGGAAACAAAAATCAAAATTTGCATATCAATTACAGTATTAACTGCAATATGTTTGAAAATGACGTCAGAATCTAACAAACTATTGAAAATTCGCTTCAGAGCAACATCTCTAATATATGTAAAAAGTACAATATGAGGAATGTACAAACCATACATCATATATTAGAAGTATAAATGCACAAATATTCAAAAAATTCAAAAATAACGATTGCTTGTCTGAACAGGGTTGTATCTTCTGAGATTAATACGAAGTAAAAGCTGTACGATATGAAAACTGATTCTTAACCACACTGCTCTAGATCTGACTTTAGGTGAGTGTGTTAAAGCGCACGACCAAAATGTGCAAGTACGAGTGTATGTGAGATAGACGCAGGTTCAAACCTCACGGCCGCCCCTAAGTAGAACAAATTTCATATAGAAACAATCTATTCAATTTTAACATAACAATTATCACAATGTTCAATAAATCGCTGATGAAGGTTTAAATGCCAGAAACCGGTCCGATTAAGAATACAGTGTAGTTATGAATTTTAGAAATATATGCTTTCTTCTTCTCTACCACGCACCATTGAAAACAAAAATCAAAATTTGAATATTAATTACAGTATCAATTGCAATATGTCTGAAAATGACGTCAGAATCTAAAAAAGTAGAGTAATTATGAACGCAAAGTTGATCTTTATATATAATAATCGTTTTATTTTTTATTATCCACTTTAGAAATAGAAACTTAAGTCTTAATAAAAACATATAATACATATTTTTTGGGTTTATTCTTTTCTGATAGTGTTTACTTGATTCATGCTAACTAGTTTAGTGTTGTTGCTTCCAAACTTAAAGCTAGTGATATATTGTAGTTTTCAGAGATTTTAATCTGCCCAGAGTAACTTGGGTTTTTGGTCGATTGGTGCCTTTTTCAGTATCAAATGATATTAATACTTTTTTTAATATTTTGTTTGATTTATGTCTTGTTCAGTTTAATAACATTCCTAATAGAAACAATTGATTTTTGGACCTTGTTTTCTCGAACTCCTCAAATATTTTTTTAAAGAATGAGAATGAACTCCCTCAATGTATATTACTTTGTTTATTTTGGTTTTTGGAAGAACAAAATAGTTTGTATATTTTGTCTGTTAAATGTTAAAAGAAAATAAAATATTTTTCATTCCTTGTTTACCTTTAAAACGAATATCACCTATTAACAGGATATGGGCCCAGACGCGTAAAAGGATAGCGTATATAAAATAGTGATCATAAGAAATTATAAGTAGCAAGAATCAAGACTCAAGAATGTCAACAAATCATCAAATTAAAAAGCTTCGTGAAAGCGAAAATTTTGAAGATTGGAAATTTGCAGTTGAAGTTCTGTGGAATGCAGTTCAAGATACAGAACCAAAAGAGGATAAAAAAAATTCAAGCTAAAGCTGAATTGATTTTGATGGTTGAAAAGTCTGTGTACCCACACAATCGAGAATGTGAGAGTGCAAATGAAAGTTGGTGCATACTTGGAACAATTTTTGAAGATAGCGGATTGGTGAGAAGAGTCAGTCTTATACAAAAATTTTGTTCTACAAAATTAAATAGTTTTTGTACAGTTGAAGAAAGTATAAATGAAATTCTCACAACAGCTCATAAATTAAGAGCTGCTGGTCTTCAAGTTGATGAAGAATGGGTTGGCTCAATGTTGTTAGCTGGACTACCAGAAGAAAACCAATGATAATGGGTATACAAAGTTCGGGAATAAAAATTACAAGTGATGCAATAAAATTAGAATTATTACAAGATGTAAAATGGAATAGACAGATGTGGCATTAGCAGGTCAGAAGAAAGACTTTCGAAACAAAGGACCTAAATGCTTTAATTGTAATAAATTTGGTCATATCAAACCCAATTTCTAGTCCGAAATTGAAGTAACTGAATCGTATGATATGCCCGTGGCCTCAACTAGTTCACGCACTTTTTCTCGTCGGTCACTAAAACCTATATCATGGGTTTTATAGATGATTTTCGAAGTAAACGCTGGTGAAGATGCACCATGGGCTTTGTATTTGATTTCTTGAATTTTTTTTTTGTCTTTCAAGTAGAAGAGTTTGATGCCAACATCGAGGTCGCAATCTATTTTATCAATATGAAAATTACGCTGTTATCCCTAAAGTAACTTATTTTTTATCGTTAATAACGGATCAATTCATTTTTTTTCTTTTTTTTAATAGCAAATGACGGTTTTTTTTTTTTGACAAATTCGGTTTATTTATTTTCCATTTCCTGTACAATGGCAGACAGACAGAGAGTATGAGTTAAAAGAAAAAGTTTAAACATTGCCATCTATAATGTCATGTCGTGGATATGTGGATGATTGTTAAACGCAATAAAAGCAATACAGATTTCCGAAATGGCGATAAACTTTTTGTCCAAATGGAGCACCAATGGAATATGATTCCAAGGGATTATATTCAAAAGCTAATAGCCTCAATGCCTAAAAGATGTTCTCACGTAATAAAAAAAAATAAAGGTTATGGAACAAAATACTAAACATACGCAAATATTTTTCTTCTTTTTCTTCTGAATTCATCTATAATTGCAAATGTTTATAACACTTAAATTTGGATTAGTTTTGCTAACTTTTTTTTTTATTATTTCAAGCTAATTAATAATATATTTCTGTTTGTAGTATAATAAACAATAACATAATTTAATAAAAAAAATAATTAAAATTTATACTGAAAGTTATTAATGATAAATAAAAATTTGTTTTCAGTTGCAATGTATTAGCCACTACTGTATGTCATAGTAAAACACTAAAACAAAATATTATGATTACTTTATTAAACGTGCTGAAGTTTCATAACGTATGTTAATTTACTAAATATTATAAAAATTTATTGCAAATAAAAAATTGAAAATAAAACAAGAGTGTTAAATTCGGCTGTGCCAATATTGGGTACGGCTACCACTTTGAAACTGTTGCCGATACTGAAACATTAAATCCGAATACCAATTAAATTAAGAGTTAATTGGTTTTTAATTTTTAATTTTTAATCTTTAATTTTTAAATTTTCATTTTTCAATTTACATTTTTTATTATTCATTTTTCAATTTTCATTCCCCATTTATCATTTTTCGTTTTTCATTTTTCATTTTCCATTTTTCATTTTCCATTTTGAATTTTCGGTTTTCCATTTTTCATTTTCAATTTTCATTTTTCATTTTCCATTTTTCATTATTGATTTTCCATTTTTAATTTTTATACCCTATACCACTATGTGGTTTGGGTATAATGACTTTGTGCTGCTGTTTGTAACAACCAAAAATAATTGACCTAGACCCATCTTTAATTATACCGATCGAATCAGAATCACTTTCTGAGTTGATTTAACAATGTCCGTCCGTCTGTGTGTTCATGTAAACCTTGTAATCAAACTGCAGGTCGCAAATATGAATATATTTTGATGAAATTTGGTACATAAGCTTTTATCGGCCATGGGATGAACGCTATTGAAATTGGTGAGAATCGGTCCATGTTCAGACCTAGCCCCCATACAAATTACCCCTATGAAATCGACATAAATTGTCATATGATCCAAATTGTCATATAGATCTTACTCAAATTGGGTTTATATGCGTTCATTACATCCATTAATGAGTAGTCCAAAAATGATCCCTTTGGCCCCATATAGAGCTGCTTCCCGATTTTCACTTAAATCTATTAAAAAACAAAAATATTGCACTGATTCTTCTCAAATTTTGTTTGTATATATTTTTGCAAAATACAAGAGACTTTACGAAACATGATCAGGATCGGTCCATTTTTGGACCTAGTCCCCATATAGATATAGCATCCGATATGAACTTTTTCATATCTGCAGCCAAAAAAATTAATAAACATCCCACTCAAATTTGGTTTTTGCTTATTTTCTATGTCCAGTTAGTTGGGCCTAAGAGATAGGGTTTCTAAACGCATGGTATAGGGTATCATATAGTCGGTCTAGACCGCCTATAATTTTCTTACTTGTTCCCTTTTGTTTTGCAATTTTTCATTTTCCATTTTCCATTTTTATTTTTCATTTTCCATTTTTCATTTCTATTTTTCAATTTTTAATTTTTCAAGTTCCATTTTTCAATTTTCATTTTTCATTTTACATTTTCCATTTTTCATTTTTCATTTTTCATTTTTCATTTTTCATTTTCCATTTTTCATTTTTCATTTCTCATTTTACATTTTTCATTTTTAATTTTTCATTTTCCAATTTCCATTTTCCGTTTTCCATTTTCAATTTTTAATTTTTAATTTTTAATTTTGAATTTTTAATTTTGAATTTGTAATTTGTAATTTGAAATTTTTAATTTTTAATTTATATTTTTTAATTTTTAATTTTGATTTTTAATTTTTAATTTTTAAATTTTAATTTTTGATTTTTAATTTTTAATTTTTAAGTTTTAATTTTTAATTTTTATATTTTAATTTTTAATTTTTAATTTTTAATTTTTAATTTTTAATTTTTAATTTTTAATTTTTAATTTTTAATTTTTAATTTTTAATTTTTAATTTTTAATTTTTAATTTTTAGTTTTTAATTTTCCAATTTCCATTTTCCGCTTTCCATTTTCAATTTTCTATTTTTCATTTTTCAATTTTCATTTTCCATTTTGCATTTCTCATTTTTAATTTTCCATTTTCCGATTTCCATTTTTCATTTTCAATTTTTCATTTTCCATATTTCATTTTTCATTTTTCATTTTTAACTTTTGGTTTTTCATTTTCCATTTTTCATTATTAATTTTTCATTTTCTATTTTTCTTTTTTCATTTCCATTTTTCATTTTCCATTTTTCATTTGTCATTTTTCATTTTTCATTTTTATTTTTTATTTTTCAATTTTTAATTTTTCATTTTCTATTTTTCAATTTTCATTTTTAATTTTTCAATTTTCATTTTCCATTTCCCAATTTTATTTTTCATTTTCCATTTTTCATTTTTATTTTTCAATTTTTAATTTTTCAATTTTCATTTTCCGTTTTTCATTTTTCGTTTTTCATTTTCCATTTTGAATTTTCCATTTTCCAATTTTAATTTTCCATTTTGCATTTTCCATTTTTCATTCCATTTTTTTTATTTTTTATTTTTAATTTTTAATATTTAACTTTTAATTTTATTTTTTTAGTTTTTATTTTTATTAATTTTTTAATTTTAACGATAAAAAAATATATGACAAGCCTATATATATGTACGCTCTGCCACTGATGTTTCAAATTAGTTTTTTAGTTTATTCGTAATATTTTTTTGTGAAATCTGTATTTTCTTTAGATGATTTCTTTGTTTATATAGTTGAATAGAGCTCAAAAAACGCTTTAATATGGTCTACAAAAACTATTAAGGTTCCTGTTAAAAAAAATAAAAATTACATATAAAAATCTTTTTCGCGATAATTTGGAGTATTTCTTAAATTTTCGAAATTTAAATTCTTTTTGTGCACATTGGTTATATACTCATAAAAATAAAGTGACAGATATCCATATTGCCTGTATTTTATGCACGAGATTGCCACAATTGAACATAAAGAGGTATCTTCGAGAAAATCGCCCGCTTTACAGAGAACGACTGAAACAGATTTAAAATGACCCGCCATACAAAAGCCCATAAAATGTTAGGGTTTCATTAAATAACACACGCATTTTAGCATGATAGTGCATAAATTGATCAAAAAGAAAAAGGTAAATATAGGATGGGAAAGATGTAGGGTTTTTGATGGAACGGAAATAATACAATGTCTTAAATGTAAGGGATATAATCATCTTGCAAGAGAACGCAGAAACCAAGAGGTATGTTTAAAATGCCATGGCAATCATAAGACTAAAGAGTGTGATAAAGAGCAGATCATAAAATGTATTAATTGTGTGCGAATGAACATTAAACTAAACATGGGATTAGACGAAAATCACCTAACCAATAACAAAGAGTGTCAAGTTTATCAAAATAAACTTAATATGAAAAAGAAGAGAATTGGTTTAGTAATGTAACAATTAAAGAATATCCGTGGACTATACACAAACGTACAAGGCTTAATTAATAATTTTAATCAGGTGGAAGTAATTGCTGCAACCGAAAACCTCGAATTTATTATTTTATCGGAGACACATTTAACCAAGGATATTGAAGACGGTGAAATAATGATAGCAGACTTTGACCACATAGCGTCTTTGTCTAACTCTTCACGGACTGGAGGTGTAATTATATACTTTAAAAGATCATGGAGAAAAAATATTCGAGAAAGTTGAAAATTTCAAGTATTGGACATTAGTTTGCTTAGCAGAATATGATAACACACGTTTGTTAATTGCAGCAGTATATAGATCACCGAGCAGTACGGAGGCCGAATTTTGCGAAGTTTTTGATGAAATATTAGATGAAATCTGTGATAACAACTATGATATAATAATATGTGGAGACTTTAATATAGATTGGTCGCAAAATGTTTTTTATAAGAATAGAATTGAAAGCAGTTTAAATGATAATGGATTGAAACAAATCGTAAACAATTATACACGGGTAACAAAACATTCCAATACTATAATTGATTATGTTATAACAAATAGCCATAATGTGACGGTAGAAAATATTTGCAATAATAATATAGCAGATCACGAATCTTTGTACATAAATATTGAAAATAAATACATTAGTCAAAAGGAAACAAATATTAAGACTCAAGATATATTTAAATACAATAAGAATTTATTCAACAGACAATTATATGCAATATTAAAGTATAACATAGATAATGGTGTAAATGAAAACGCAGTAGTGTTGGATAAATCTCTTGAAGAAGTGATCAAAAAATTTACTAATAAGAAGACAATACAACATACAAATGGTGCAAATAAGTGGTTTAGTAATGAACTTCGTGTATTAAAAAGAGAAAAAATTATAAAACAGCAAATCGCAAGGTATGAGAACACTGACGAAGCGTGGTCAAATTATAGATCGATAAGAAATGTATATAAAGTAAAAATTGAAAATGAGAAAAACAAATACATAAATAATAAAATAAATAACGCAAAAGATCAAAAACAAATGTGGAAAGAAATAAAAAACCTAGTATTTAAAAAGAAACAACCTGTGATAAAAAATGTGATATTTAACCATATAGAATATAATGATAACAATCAGATAGCTAGGCATTTTAACAATTATTTTGTCAGTAGTATTAGATCTATAAGAGAATCGATTGAGAAAGTGCAATACGTTAACAACATAAAACCAATAACACACAAATTCAAATTTCGCGCAATAACGAATTTAGAACTTAGGGCCATAATAATGCAACTAAATAATAAACCAGACTATAACAAAATATCGAGAAAAATTATAATTGATAATTGGAACATAACGGGAAATATTTTGTTAAGTACATATAATAAATAATTCTTTAAAATATGGAGAGTTTCCGGAAAATTGGAAGGAAACAATGACACCAATTGAGAAGATAGCAAACACAAAGAAATGTGAAGAATATCGTCCGTAAATACATTAAAAACGTGTGAAAAGATTTTAGAAAAAGTGGTAAAAATACAATTAGAAAATTATATTGAGAAATACTCGTTGTTATCAAAATATCAATCTGGGTTCAGAAAAAAATTTTCGTGTGAAACCGCAGTTAATTATGTGATAAATCGGTGGAAGAAAATAGAAAAACATAATAAAATAATGGCAATTTTTTTGGACTTTAAAAGAGCATTTGAGACCATAGACAGGGAAATAATGTTAAAGAAACTTTATATGTACGGAGTACAGAACACCGAGCTAAAATGGTTTAAATCAGTTAATTATGTGATAAATCGGTGGAAGAAAATAGAAAAACATAATAAAATAATGGCAATTTTTTTGGACTTTAAAAGAGCATTTGAGACCATAGACAGGGAAATAATGTTAAAGAAACTTTATATGTACGGAGTACGGAACACCGAGCTAAAATGGTTTAAATCATATTTAACGAATAGGAAACAAATCACAAAGGTTAATGGTATAAAATCCATTTCAATTGAAAATGAGTTCGGTGTTCCGCAGGGATCAATATTGGGTGCACTATTATTTAGTATATATATAAATGATATGCCTAACATATTAAAAAAATGTGAAATTATTTTATATGCGGATGATACTCTCATATACACGGAAGGAGATAACGAGAACCAATGCCAAAACAATATGACACAGGATATAAAGAATATTAATATATGGTTAAAAATGAATAAACTGAAACTAAATGAACAGAAAACAAAAATAATAGAAATAAATATGACTAGCAATGCAAACTTTATAATAAATGGTGAAATAATAGAAAAAGTGAGACAAATAAAATACCTTGTTTTCATTATTGATAAAGAACTAAAATTCAACGATCACATAGAGTATATTTGTAAGAAAATCGGTAAAAAAAATTGGTTGTTTCAAAAGAATTAGGAATAAAATATCACCAACGACAGCAGTAAATATATATAATACCATGATAAAACCACACTTGGAATATGGTTCGACAATTATATATACATGTTGTAGAGCAGCACAACTGGACAGACTACAAAAATTGCAAAATAAGGCAATGCGGACAATTCTAAGATGCAACAGGTATACACCAATAGCTATAATGTTAGATGCACTCAAGTGGATGAGTATAAAGCAAAGATTGGAAATAAATACTTTAATGTTTATACAAAAAATAAGAAATGGTAATGCGCCAGAATATTTAAGCGAGCAACTAAATTATGTAGGAGATGTACAGCCGTATAGACTAAGAAATGCTGAAAATTTTAGAATACAACGAGTCGCCACAACGGCAATGCAGCGATCACTTTTCTACAAAGGACTTAAATTATATAACTTAATTCCAAATAATATAAAAAATGAGAGAAATGAATGTGTCTTTAGAAGAGAATGTGTAAAATTTATAAGAAATAATGTGTTTTTATAGAGCTAAAATTGAAAATTAAACTATTTATGAAATATGTAAACATTGTGAACATTAAAAGTATTAAAAATACTGATAAATAAAATTAATAAATAATTCCAAAAACATAGTTCATACAGCTTATGCTGCAACAGAGCTTATTCCGTGGTTCGTACCAGGGATGAGTAACCTCTAGCATATGCGGACCTATGCAGGGTGGATTTATTTCTATTATTATTATTATTATTGGATAAGGTTTGCAAATACCTTTCATATAACATCAAATCTGTAAGTTTTTTTTTATACTATATGAAAAATCTGAGATTGGGCAGCAAAAAAATATTTTTTCGTGCTCTATAACAAATCTAAGTTTCATCGCGATCTGTAGGTGCCCCCTAATGAGACCTTCCTTCAGAATTTGAATAAATTCAACTTTTTAACTCTTTAGTCAAATAGTTATAAGACCGAGTTTTTGATATGAAAAATTCAACTTAGTCTAGTGTTTAACAATGTGAAATTTATTAACTAATTTTAAATGACATCCCAAAAACAGCCAAAATCTCTCCCTTAGAGAACATTTTCCTTAACAAAGAACACTGTTGTTACAATAGCTTTTATGAGATCAATCAGCTATTTGCTTTTTCTAAATGATTAATTTATTTAAGCAACATTCAGCCTTATCAACTATGAACTTTATCAACTAAGAACTTATGGGGTAAAATAGCACATTTTTTAAAATCATTTTTAATATTTGATAAAAGAAAAGTTGTATTTTTTGTCATTGATTTTATTTTAAACAAATACAAGATATATAATCTAATAAACATTAAAGCATTGTCATTAAAATAAAATTAAGCACAAGTTGATACATATTTAAAAAAAAGTTTAAAGGAGTTATATATAGTATTACTTTTCGCATTATATATCAAAAGAATAATATAATTATGAATCTAACGAATACTTTGTCGAAACACACTTTGTTTAGATTTGCCAGCAACTGATCCAGATTTTTTAGCAGTATGAGGATCAGGGGCAAAACAATTCCACAAACGTAAAGTTTCATCACCGCCGGCACTAATAACAGTGCTACCATCTGGAGATAAAGCCATTTGTAAAACTCTCGAAGTATGACCGGTGAGCTCAGCTTGTTTAACCATAGAAGGATATTTCCATATTGTAAGTTGATTGTTGGCAAAACCATGAGCGGAAATGAGTTCTTTAAAATTGCGAGACCACAAGAGTGCACAGACTTGAGATTTGGAATCTACAGAATTGATAAGTGATCCATTATTAACATTCCAAAATTTAATACATCTATCAGCAGTGCCTCCACCAGTAGCTAAAATATTTGTTTGCCAAGGACACCAGGCTAAGGCACGAACAGCAGCTTGATGTTGATTGAGTACATATAAAGGCTCACTACCAGTACCTACTCCACCACCTGAAGCAGCCCAGACATTAACCAGATTGTCATTGCCTCCACTAGCAAGATATTTAAAATCTGTAGACCATTTAAGGCCACAAACTTCTTGAGTATGGCCAGCAAGGTTTGCCACTTTATGTTCGCGTGCTCTAACATCATGATGTATTATTGTACCATCGCGGCTGCCAGATGAAATAAGAAAGGAATTCCAAGCCAAAGATCCGACGCGTGCTGAATGACCATCCATTACCCGAAGACGTTTAATTTTTGAACAATCCCATAGCTCAACAGCACCGGTATTATTGCCGATTGCTAGAATTTGTCCCTCTTGTATCCAAGCTAGAGCACAGGCGTGATCGCCTTCTTCGTATTCCACTAATTGTTCAATGTTCCCGGTAACAGCATTCCAGAGATAAACAGCATTTCCCAAAGCTACAGTTACAATGTTGTCAGCACTCCAATCCAAAAGATTAAGATCTACAATATGTACAATATGTTTAAAATAACTTTCAATAATTTATGGACATGTTTAAATTTCTTACAATAATCATTTATAATATCAGGAGCATCCAAAATACGATCCGAAGTAGTTGGTATGTAACGTGAACCGCTTTTAGTTGATATAGGCGTCTTAATGGAATATACAACCTTCAAGGGATTAGTGTGAGACTCTGGAGCAGCAGGAGCTTTATTTTGATAGCACAAAATACGTGAAGATTTACCATCAGCCACTTGCATAGAGTCTGATATAAGTTTTTGACGTTCTGCCTTGGCTGGTGTCATTTTATTATTAGAATTATCCGAAGTACTTTCGGAATTATTTTCTACGTCATTTTCCGATTTTTCCTGTTCTTGTTTTATCTGGGTTTTGATAAAATTATTTATTAATTTTTTTTATATATAATTATTTCTTAACACTTTAAACTTAATTTATTACACATTCACACCAAACCTATAGTATAAGCAATGATTTGCTAAAATTAAATGCAGAAATTGATCACAAAAATAATTTATGGTTGATCAGGGTTTTAAAGAAATTTTATAAAAAAGTTGCAAATTACTAAATCTTGGTTTAATTCTTGCTATATATGTACATACATACATACAGGATATCTGTATCTTAAAAATTAAAATGTAGGCATTAGACCGAAAAATTCTAAAATGTTAGAAAACGTTTTTATTTATAACTTACCAAATAATGACCTAGTTCAAAATTTGTAGTTCCACGATTGGGTATGAAACGATCTCCTCCACCTGGAGTCTTAGAACCTTTACTAGGCGTAGGCGTTTTCATGTTTTTAGCATCGGTATTTTTTCCGGGAGTCTTATTAGGTGGATTAACACCCGAAAAACTTGTGTTATAAGATACTGAAAGTACAGAGCGTGAAGCATTTATACTACCATTAATACTGGCAGCAGAAGCTTCCAATTTCTTCTGCCATCGTGGAGCAGGACCACGAGTAATTTCACCATCCATGGTTAGGGCACTATTAATTTCATTAAAAAAGTTAAATTGAGACATTCTGCTAATATTGTTTTAAATTTTATATATATATTTTTTTTTGCTGCTTATTGAATATATTAAATAGATTATTGAAATCACAGCGATCGAAATGTTTATGACTGCGTGAAATTTTATAATGGCGTTTGATTTTTTGCGCTTTCAAGAATACAGTGTTGATTTTATATCAAGAACTATATTATGGACAAATTAGAATTGCCAACATTTTTATTGTTTGATAATCGAACAGCTGTTGAACATATGTGCAAAGAACTATTATTTAACCGTAAAAATAAAATTTGATGAAAATATAACAAAAATATTAATAAAAAATGGGATTTTTTACAAAAGCAGAAACAAAAGCACAAGAAGAAATACCAGGACTAGACTTTAAAAACGATAAACCTCATACAACGTCGGCCACAAGCGTTACTCCTGAAAATAACATACAAGACAAACCCACCGGCGAAAAAAAAGACACAAAGGAATGGGGCTATGATTTATATCCCGAACGTCGTGGTGAACAGTTTAAACCAAAATGGTCTCGCATTTTGTTAGGTCTCGAAGGTCATGAAGATATCGACAAAATTAAGTGTGAGCGCAATGTTTATTGGTGTGTTAAAAACAGTCCGCTAGTGAAGCTCATGATGGGTGCTTTGAAAAGTTCAGGTTGTCCAATAGATCTAAGAAGACATATATCGTGTGAGGTATGTGATTCTTCCGTTACGGGAGGTTACGATCCAGTACTCAATCAAATTGTGGTTTGTCAAAATATGGCAAAGAAGGAAGGCATGGTCCAGGGAGTTTTAACACATGAAATGATACACATGTTTGATTATTGTAATAATGATTTGGACTTTCGAAATATTGATCATTTGGCATGTACAGAAATAAGAGCAGCGAATTTAGCTCACTGTTCTTTCTTAAGTGCCATGATGCAAGGTGATGCTTCATTGTTTGATATCAAACAGACTCACCAGGTAAATTATTGTTACAATGTAATAAAAAAAAAAATAATTTTTTTTTATTATTTTTAGAATTGTGTAAAATCCAAAGCATTAGCTTCAGTTTTGGCCGTACGTAATGTTACCCGAAAAGAAGCAATCGAAGCAGTTGAGAGAGTATTTCCAAAATGCTACAATGATTTAGAACCTATTGGTCGGCGCATTAGGCGCAATTCACCGGATCAACATAGAGCTTATATGGAAGGTCCTATGTATGGTTACGATGTCTACTAGAAAATTTAGTTGAAATTATTGTTGTTCAATAAATGAAATATGTTTTTACATTTTTAAAAGTCAACGTTTAAACAAACATTTTTTGTAATTTCTAACTAAATCAGAAGCAAACGGTTGGATTTCCAAACCGAAAAAACAGTTTAGTAACCTTTCGATTACGGTAGTCAAAAACGATTCAAGATAAACGAAAATGTTTTTAAAAAAAAGGGAAAAATATGTTAAGCAAAGTATAATTTATACATTTTTGAAAATTTCTATGAAATACTGTAACGAATTAATAAAAAGCTAATATTTACTTTAATCGTATTTAATAAATTTGTATCATTAATTTTATTTTACCATTATTTATTTCCTTTATAGAAAAATAATTTGAATAATAGTGAATACCCAAAAAAATATTGCCTATTTTTGTTTGGTTGGTAATTCTTTTTGACGTAATTTTCACAGTTTTTGCACTTCAACAGAGTTGCATTTTTTTGTAGATAATATGATGCATTTTTCTAAAAATTTAAGTTATTCAGTAGCTGTTTTTATCTGAGTACCAGAACATCATTGCTCACCACTACCCGGAAAATAGATTTAAATCGGTGAATCCTGCATAGATTTAGATATGCTACCCAAGTCATCGGTATCAGCTCTACAAGAATACTGTGCTAAACATAATATCCCTCCACCGACCTACGAATATATTGATTCCGAGGAAGGAGGAGCATTTATATGCCGAGCACAAATAATGGAACTAGAAGCTGATGGTTTCGGGAGATCAAAAAGGGATGCAAAACATTTGGCGGCGTCGAATTTAATTAAGAAACTGTGTGTAAAATATCCAGACACGCAAGAAATACAACAAGTGGAACATACAGAGATTCCAACTAAAGATTTGATTGTCACACTGCGCGACTATTGTGTGCAACATCAACATCCCTTGCCGATTTTCGAAATTGTACAACAAGGCGGAACACCAGATACTCCCGAATTTATAGCAGAATGTTCCCTGGCAACTATAAAACGTTATGGTGTATCGGAAAAGAAAAAAGACGCAAAGCAAATAGCTGCATTGGCAGTGCTAAAAGTAATTGTGGATGTAAGTTTTTTTTTCCTTTTACAAAAACATTTTTTAGCAATTTTGTTCTAGTTAGCAAGATTCATATAAAAAATTAATAACATAATGGTCAATTGTATTTTTCAGCACACACAACCTTTGGAACATCAAATGCAAGTGGCTACAATAGATTCTAAAATAGATGACATCGAATCGGAACGCTATCATAAGTTTAAAACGTATCGTGAACTAACTGAGTCGACTGTAGGCGAGATCCGTCCAGGACTACTACTGGGTGATCGACACAATTATTTCTCGAAATTTAATAAAGATCTGAAAAAAGCTGCTTTAGAGATACTCAAAAGTGAAGCATATGGAGAAAACGATTATAGTCAAGTTATGAACTTATTTCACGTCTTAAAAATAACGCCTCGCATTACGTCAATTCCTGGTGTTTTAAAGGTGGAAAAAATTGTCCAAATTGAGGTTAATTGTGATTACGATGCGTTTTTTGCAGATTTAGAAAGTAGGATCTATTCCAATGTTTTGAATTACTTTCGTGACATGTTAGTTTAGAAATTTATAATTTAGAGTTATGTTCTCTACTTTTTTTTTATAAATTCTTTTTAAGTAGATTTTATTCCAGTTCTTAATAACTTGCGTGATATTTTACTTTGAGAATATGTATATATGGCGCAAATTTAACAATTTTTACTGAAGTTTACTCTTTTTATATAAAATTAATTTAACACACCGATTCCGATTGAATTATGGTTTTGGGTTGTGCTGAATAACTGCTTAAAATGTTTTATGATAAAAGCTATAAATGTATAAACTATAAAAACTAGAATTAAAATTCTTTTCAATAATAATCATAAGATCTTAGGGTCTAATGCAGTAAGAAATTTCAAACATGTGACTATAAAATTTGTATTAAAAGCAGTGCTTTGTTTTTTCATAAAAATTTTTTAGTCGCACGTATGAATAGTCTTACTGAATCAGGTCCTTAAAATTTTTTATTTTTTTTTTTAACGCATTATTAGAGATCAGTAAAATTACTAAAATTTCATTTTTTTCTTTTAAATCATTATCTCTAATATTGAAATCGAACACTGAATAAATAATTAAGGTCATTATGGGCATCAATTTCTTCGTATGATTAAACACTGCTTAATATTGATGTTGGCCAACAGAGGATCAGTTTATTAATTAAAAAAAATACATGTGTTTTATATATATATATATGTATTTTATTTGCATAATAATTTATACAAGCATATATAAATATTTAATTGCTTAAATACAATACATAGTTTTGTTTTAATGTTCATGCTTTTAGTAACAATTGCTTTGGGCTTTTAAGCTTTTTTTTTTATATTATAATTGAAAATAATATCACTATTTATAAACCCATCCAAAGTTTTTATTAACACTAAATTCGTTAATGGTTTTTTATTTTTTTTTTAATCAAATTACACATCGGATGAGGTTACAAAATGTCGATATAATATGTATACCAACTGACATACGACATATGTTTTATATAAAGATTATCGTTTAAAGACTTTGTCTGTATAAATTTTTGCACATAAACTAATTAGACAGCAAATATGAAATTGGTTTTAAATTGAAAATAATAGTAATAATGATATTTACAAGCTATATATATAAAAACCGTTTAAACTAATTTTTGTTTAAAAAAAAATGAATTCAATTTTGAATATAACTTATATATAATAATTTCAATATTATACACTTTATTGTTGTTCAACAACAGTCACCTCAATGGGTGGTATGAATTTCCAAACATGTTCTTGCTGTTCATGATAACTCTGAGCACCAACTGTAATGTCATTTAGAGTTATATGTAGGCTAGTGTCAGTTGGCTGTGCCACAGGACAAGAACGAGAGAGTAAAGATTTGTTTGTCTTGGTCGAAACTTGTTCAGGTTTGGCATGACAGTGTATGCTAGTCTTAAAACGACCAGGTGTGAAAAACAATACAGTGCATTCATGATTTACTTTTTCATCTTTTCGTAAGACTGGTATACGAACACTGTAAATTAAATAAATTTATGTGAATAAATAAAGTTAAATTTTGGACGTTAGCTCTTACCTATTGGGCCCAGAAATGGCTACCCTTGTTTCTAAATTATAATTTTCTGTGCCATTCAAATAGTCCTGGTAGAATTTAATAGTGAGTATTATATTTATAAGTGGCTGTACAGATTGGTTGCAAATAGTAACGCTGAGTATGGAACTTTCTCCCGCTGAACAAACAACTTCTGATTGAGGTTGAACTGGTTGATTTTTAAATGAAATATCTTAAGGGAAAAATGTAAATAGTAAATAAATATTTATAAAAAGTATAAATCATAGAAAAACCTACTCCATTGCAAGGGAGACACAGTGCATAAATCGATCATAGTTGGTGTTAAAACAATGCCTTTCAACGAAGCTATACCTTGAATTTTCGTACCAGTCAGTAACCAATTGATATTAACCCTTTCGGCTATATGTTTCGAACATAAACGACTGACTGAATCATTAAATGAACCCATATCGGTACGAAAACAAAGTTCTGTAATACAAATGTGTTATTTTCTTCTGACATTATGTAGTTGCAAACAAACCTCTTTCCATGTTTTCGGCCATTTCAGCTTCTCTAGCAGCCCATACCTTTTCTACAGAACAGCGATCTACGGGTATTGGAACACGACAACTTTCTTTGGCTTCCATTGATATATTTTTATTATTTGTATAATTGAGTGTCATTTCTTGAGCAGTTAAATTGGTGATATCTAAAACCAAGTAAAATTGTGATGGGCTGGAATAGCAAAAAAAAAACAATTTTTATTGTGATAATCATCATTTTTCTATATACAAATAAAGCCGATAACTTACATTTCAGCTGGTAAAACATCCCAACTTGTTATTTGAGCACTGTGTATCAGTTCTAATTTGAAATAAATTGAACATTGTCGACAATAACCTTCTTGCATGGCTGCACCGCCTGAATACTTTATACGAATTTGAGCATCTATATGTTGAGCTTGATTTGGGGAGGTTGTATCTGCAGCCGTTAAATTTAAAGCAGCTAACGAATGTTGAGCCGTTGTTAAAGTCGACGCTGTAGAACGAAAACTACTATAAGCGTTATCATGGCGTCGCGTTAACTGTTGGCTAGGAGAACCTACACGAGATGGTAGACTTACATGCCCCGATCCAGAAAAATTAGACGAATATGGCGGTGAGTGTGCGTGGTTATATGGATGAATGCTTGTGGAATGTATAGACGAGGCGGCTTGTGGATTATCCACCGCACATATAAAATCTGCTTCGGCAAAAATATCAATTACAAAATCCGCACTGCTCTGAGGAGCAATAGGCAATTTGGACTACAAATTAAAAACGATATCGTTAGTCCTTTTAAATATTGTGGATTTTGTATTACTAACCTGTAAGTCTTCTTTAATTTGAAATACCTTCTTTTGTGTTTCTTGTTCTATATTTGATGTTATATTTACTTCTAAATGTTCCACCGGTATATCACTATCGTTTGTTATTGTTATTGTACACGATGAAGATTCTCCATTGTATAGGGTCATACTAGCTGTTGTTATAACCGAATCTGCACCATTCGTGCTACTAAATGTTGCTGTTTGTGGTAATGATGTTTTAACTGTCACTATTGGCAGTGCTGGTATCACGTCGATTAAAAAATTTTGTGGAAATTTTCTTTCTTTCATGTGTTTCATGCGACAATTAGATTTAACGCCCAAAGTATGTGTACTATATCCTTGTATTTCTAATTGTCCCACTTCAATGGGAGTTCCATGTAGTGTTACATATATTGGCACTTGTGGTTGTAGTATAACAGTTTGCGGTAAAGATTTAAAGACTATGCCATTGGTTAGTAACCGCATATCACAAACAGTTAATTCAAAGGGTAGTGGATTCCGTAGTCGCAAAGTTACTTCACTTATATTGTTCTGGACCCAGAGAAATGCTGAAATAAAAAGTTTAGGAGTTTAGTATAAAACGTTGTAGATATGGAAATTATTTTCAGTTAGATTGATAAATTACAATATCTTCAATTTTCAATTTAAAATTTATTTACTTACGAGGAAGGTGTCATGGGGGTAGAACACGAAAAAATGAGTGACCCTAATTTTATTTTAGTTGGGAGTAAAAAAAGGTAACAAAAAGGCAGTTTTTTTTAAGATTTATCACATTTGATTCAAAGAAACCGCATGATAATTGGATATCATATTAAAGATATTTGAAAGTCATCAAATAGAGTATAAGGCATGCATGATCATGCTTAAATACTTATGTTATTTAAAAAACCTGAAATTTTAGGGGCCTGTGTATGGTGAATTTTGTATGAGTTTTAAATCAAAACTCACATATATTCAATATTGGCTAGTTCGGGTTTTAGCCTATTTATCCCAAAGAGACGTCTTAGGTTCAATGGTGACAACCCTGTGCATAAAATATAGGCAATATAGTTATCAATAATTTTATTGTTATGAGAACATAACCAGTGTGTACAAAAAAAGGAAATACAGAATTCGCACAAAAGTGTTTTTAATAAATTCTTTAAGAAACTAAACAAAAAAATAGTATGATTTTATACCATTTGCAATTTAAAACAAAATATTTCTGGTTAATATCTTAGTTGGTCTTTTAATTCTTTTAATTCCTGACATCAATATTTAGTTATCCACACAAAATTTGTATCTGTATTTGAAATGTTAACGCTTTTTGAAAAAGTTTTTCGTATTTCGGTTTTAATATGTATATATTTCTTTTTTTACTTAATTTATAGTAAATATATATAATATGCGATAAAATTAAAAATTAAATTGTAAGTTAAAAGTGGTCAATGTTATTACAAATATAAAAATCAAGATATATATTAAAAGAAAAATTAAACAATTTATAAAAAAATATTCATAGTAGTGAAAATTTAGTAATTTTTATTTTTTAAGCAGACATGCAATATATGATGTTTATTATAAATTATATGTTGTTTGAAAGGAATTGCGATTATGTAATTTTTAATCACAATCGTGCGTTTGTTATATACTATTGGCCTTGGAAATGCCTTTCATATGATATCGAATTTGTGTATGGTTTCTTTGGAACAAATGTAAAAAACAAACGACAAAAACGGCGTTTTTTTTTGGTACCTTGTTTTAGCTCCAAAATATGAGATTGGGCAGCTAATGCCAGCCATACACTACACAAGTTCAGTGCTCAAGTCTAGCACTGTACAGTGCATTTTTGTAATGTATGGGGGTATTTGCGCTGAACTGAGCAAAAATCAAAACGACTTTGACATACGGGTCACTTATTTTTTCGTGTTCTAGCACATATCCAAATTTCATCGCGATCAGCGGGTATTCCACATGAGACCTTCCTTTTTAGTTTTAACATGAGAAATGAGAAACTAATAATCCGTTCAGATTAAGCTAGTTTCTAGTAAAAATATTGCACATGAACTTACAAATTTTATTTTTGTCTTTATTTTTATCCCTTCTATCTATAGAATTAAACTGCAGTGGTGTAAACAGAAATGGACCGCTATCTGCTTTGGCAATTTTTATGCGTTGAGGTTTTAAATGGGCTGGTAAGTCTCTAACTGCAATATCCATACAAAACGGTAAATCCGTAAGATTGGCAGGAGGTATTATAGTTCCATTTTCCAAAACCAAAGGGACAGGAGAGCCTTCACATTGAGCACTTAAATTCTAAAAAATAAAAATTTTTGAATTAATATATTTTAAGCCCAAGGGCTATAATTTAATAGTTAAAAGATCAATTCTAAAATATTTTCTAAAATTGAAAAAAAAAAAAAATAATTTTTAACATTTTAGTGAAAATCAAATCTTATTTTGCAATTTAATTGTTAAAGACAATTAAATTTTTTTGCATTACACCTTTTTTTTTTTTAAGTTTTGATATATAATATGATGTGCAAAAATGTTAACTGACCTGTAACTGCACGGCCATGTCACTTTGTTCTGTTAGTGTCATATTATGCCACTGGGTTTGTAAAAGAAATGTCATGTGCCTAGTAGCTAAAGTTGAATGTCCCAAACGTTTCGCTGCAGTAATCAGCGATTGTAAAAGATCGATTTGTAGAGAAGGCCAACCGGATTTTGTATCCAAAACCTCTAAGGGGTCCAAGGACAACATGTAGCCAGGAAAACTGGATAACATCAAACGATACGTTTGTGACCATTCGGGATTTGAGGAACTTTGATGAACATGTTCTAAAGCCGCTAAGCGTTGAAAAAATGCAGCCTTACGTCTGTAACCGATTTGTTGGTAAAGAAAAGTCATTATCTCAAAACTTTTAATACGATCAGCTTCAGTCATTGAATGATTTATATAGAGGATGTTTTGCAAATACATTGCCACATCTAGTGGACGATTTTGTTCTATACAAATACGAGCTGCTTTAAAAGCGGCTTCAATTTCTACAATCGCTGCATGGCGATATTTACTATAATTGATTATGGCATTCTTAAAGTATATCAAAATTTCATCCGGTTTTAAAATGTTGCCCGGTAATTCTGTTTGCTGCCCTGAACGGTGATTTGTTGCCGATAACGTAGATGTTGACGATGAAGAAGATGTTGAATTTGAAGATGTTTGTGATAGGGTTGATGTTGTTAGTATTGACGAAACTGATGAATTTGATGCAGAATGTGTAGGCTGATGTGTAGGAGATGTTTTTAATTCAGGATTTTCTTGTATGGGCTTTTCGGTTGCATTAAATCGTTTAGTTATGCCACTTTGTCGCCATTTGTCAGGAGTACCTTTTAGTGGTGAACCCTCTGGCAAGGAAGCATTGCGATGCAAAGCTTCATCGGCCCTTAACTGAGGATATAGTAAACAAACAGATGCTGAACAAAGACCTTCTTCAGCTGCACCTTCCCATAAGAGATCATTAATATTTCTTAATGTTTCACAGGCGCTGTGATATAGACCAAGAGCATCATTTAATAGACCAGCTTGTAACGAGAGATCAGCTAAATTTTTCGTAACTCTACCCACAACTCGTTTACGATTATTTCTTGATTCCATATCTAAGCCAACAAAATCACGTTTTTCAAATGGTGCCGTTAATAATGCCACTTTTTCCACCTTTTCGCGGGATCGTTCTAGCCGCCTCGATTCTAAAACCCAAAAAAGAGCATTAACGAAATCAATCATTTGCGATTCTAAATCTGCACAAGGAGCAGATTCTCTATAAAAGAAAGCTTGGGCTTTAAAATTGGACGGTGTTGTATATTCATCTTGCAAACGTTTAGGTCCACTAGTGATTTGAGTATCTGTGGTTATGTTTTCTTCTATAGTATCTAATTGTGTTGAATCTGGTGCATCTATCTGGTTTTCAGCTTTGTTAGATTTTGAATTATTTTCATCATGTTCAGAGGGTCCAAAAAATATAGCTCTTGAATCATATAAAGTACTGCCATAACGTACTTTAAGGGACTCATGTTGGCGACATAATTCATTTAATTCTGTCTGGCTATCAAATTTGCCTATAGTTACTAGACCCAAAAGACGTCGATGTGTTTGAAAATCGCCCCAGTCATTGTTCTCTACTGGATGATCATGTATATAACGTATCCATATATCTCTGGTGAGACCAGAAGAGTCTGTCAATGAAATAATAAAAATTTGTATGTTAAAAAATAACTTTATATCGCAAAACGGCTCTGAAATGAACTATGTAGTCTTCATATATGTTCATATAAAAGATCAATCAAAGATTTAAAAGCTGCAGTAAATGTATGTACTTCTTACCGGTGATTTTAACATTATTTACACGTCTGACTTTATCAAAGGCTTTTTGTAAAGTTCTAGGTTTTGAAGGTCCGACACCTCGTAATAAGACCAATAAATAACTATGATGTAAAATAGTTTGTTCAAAGTCAGGACGTGACATATTATGATATTAGCGTTTTTGTTAAGATAGCGATGAATATTAATTAATTAACTCCAAAAAAAAAAGAAAATCTTCAAAATTAGTTAATTTTTTAAGCCCGCATCCCCTTAAGAACACAACGAAATTTTATTTCACCAAATCATCCATTCAAGCTTTTGAAGGCGTATATATACGTGGTAATGGTTTTTGGGGTTTTTGAAGTGCCCACAGTAAACCTCCTCTATTTATTTTTATCTATTGAAATAGAATTCACTATCTTTGTATCTTTACATTACACAAATTTAAGTGAGAATATGATATATTATAATATTTTTTTTTTTAATTTAACACTATAAAAGCAATAATTCTTCTAAAAATTCCTATCATTTTTCCCTATTCCTTTTTTGAGTTGTCAATTTAATGTCAATGTATAAAAAAAATAAAAGAATGGCCAACCTACTGACAAAAACACAAAATAACGGGATTACAATTAAATTAGGAATACAACAAAGACTCGCTTAAAATTATTTGAGATCTTTAATTAGCAAATTTTTTTAGGTTATATATAATTATAATTAGAAAAGTTCAGAAGTATTTATATTATAGAATAACACAAACTAAATTAAATGAAAAATTTAATTTTTTATAAGAAATAATTAATATTAAATTCAAATACGTATTAAATAGTGTACCAATTTCCGTATGAATTACGTATATTCTCTTAATCGAATAATGTTATTCGACTTTAAGCCGAATTTACAGAATTCGAATTTATCACTGTGTGAATATATCGGTCAATATATGGAAATTTGAACATAATTTTTTCCTATCTTTTTATTTTTATTAATCGAATAGTTAAATGTAGTTTTTTCTGCCTTTTCTTATTTTCAGTTGGGGACTTGCCAGGGTTTATAAATGAGTGTAATTATTCATGAATTTCATATTATATACGTGTATATTAAATTTTGTGTAATATATATTTATTTATAATTCAGGATTGTTATTATGTAATACGTATTTTTGGCCTGGATGGATTTGTTATATATGTCTAGTTTAGTTTAGTAGCATTTAAATACTTTTAAATGACATTTCACATTAATTTAACAAAATATTATACACTCTGATTAAAATTAATAAAATTAAAAAAAAATATATCTATAATAATAATAGGCTAGGCGATTTCTTGTGACTGATGTTTTGTTCTACCGTTTTATCCCGATTTTGACCAAACGTATATTATTTAAAAGGTATTTCTTTTTTGCCGATTTGCATATTTATAGATTTTTAAATTTTTTCCTTTATTTTGAGTAAATTGCATTTAAAGATGCTACTAACACATACATAAAATTATACAATGCTATGTGTGTGTTTATTAAATTTGCTAATGTGCTTGTAATAAAAATGAGTTTGTTTTTTGTGAAAGTTGATTAGCATACTTTTAGGGTCTTTATTTAATGAAAAAATAAAATTTTCTAGAATTAGCGCTTGAATTTCGAGGGCTGGCATCTGCTAGTAATATACAAATAAAAATATAAACTTATAATTAGCAGCTTTTATATATAACTACCATATACAATATTACCAGACTGATGATAGGTTTTCTTATTAATATTTAAATTGGGCATCACTGTGTTTGGCATATGTTTAAATTTTGAAAAGCGTGTAGACAATTTTCGCAAATTTGTGTTTTTTTATTTAAAATAAATTAAAATAAAGAAATAAGTATGAATTTGTTACCTAGGTCACACGCGGAATTCGCACAAACCGATTATTGGAATGCCTTTTTCAAAAAACGTGGTGGAAAATCTTTCGACTGGTTGGCTAAAATTTTGCGCTATATGTATTTTGTTTTAAGAATATATAAATTTATTTCTTTTCTGCAGGTATGGCGAATACTTGGAGTTATGTGAACAAATCCATAAATATATTAAATATAATGACAAAGTTTTAATGCTGGGCTGTGGCAATTCAAAGCTGGGTATGGAAATGTATGATTCAGGATTCAAGTAAGCATAAATTTGAACTAAGTTGCTTTTTGGAATATATACATAGTAATACTGAAAATATTTTTTTGCAGAGACATAACAAATATTGATATATCTGAAGTTGCGATTAAGAAAATGCAGGCGATTAATAATCAGTCGAGAGGTGACATGCAGTTCTTACAAATGGATGCTACACAAATGTCTTTTGCAAATGAACAATTTTCTGTGGCTCTAGATAAGGGCACGTTAGATGCTCTATTTGTGGATGATAAACCGGAAGTAAAGGTTACAATAGAAAAATATTTCAAAGAAATTGGACGTGTTTTAAGGACGGGTGGACGTTATTTATGCATTTCTCTGCTGCAAGATCACATTTTGAAATATGTAATTGATTATTTTCCAAAAAACTCATTCATGTTACGTATTGTCCACTGTTTGCAAGCGGAGAAAGCAAATCAAGAAAAAAATGCCGACAATCTAGATGCTATGTCAATGCCGGTCTTTGCTGTAGTGGCAACTAAATTTAAAGCATTACCCATGCCGGTAAGTCGTCATAATATTCTCAATGCTTTCTATAATAAATAACAAACGATCTTAGATATTGGAATTTAGCTTCAGTAGTGATAAAATTCAACGTTTGAAAACAACGCAAGAATTAGAGAATGCTGTAAAATCTGTACAAAGAGCGGCTTTAGTATGTAATGGTTTGGCACGTACCAACATAGTTGGTCATAATGAAGTTACTATGGAGCTATACAAACCGGGTGAAAAAATTCCTCGTTATACTATTTATATATTGGACCAAACACCGACAAGAGGTTACGGCAAATATGCTGCATTTATAGTGCCACAAGGAAGGTAAACATTATGCAAAGTAATTTAATTATTCAGTAAATAATCAGAAAACTTATTTCAGAGAAATTGAGTGGTTTTTCGCTACTTCGGATGGTCGTAAAAAGCTACAGGCTTCGGCCAAGTTCCAACGTTTGGCTGTGGTTACCCTCCACCGCGACCAAGAATACGAATCATTGGATTCAGTCAAATTAGAATTATCGGAGAATGTTAAAAGTTTAGCTCCAATGGGTTTAAAAGAGCAGGTGGGATGAAAAAATTATCTTCAACAATTTTATATTATATGGATATTTTATTTTTGATGCATTCGCTATTAGATACCTTTCCTATCACTGGGCTCAGATGTTGGTAAGCGTGAAACGCTGGTGTGTGGCTTTTCAAATATTTCTGGAGAATTTCGAGTTGAAGAAATTACAGGCAGTGATGGTAAACTTTTTAGACGATTGGTATTTTTAAATAATCAATTTGTGGTACAATCTGAGGCTTTAGTAAAACCATGTAAATATTTTATAATTTATAAAATTTTAAACGTTTTCAAAATATAGTTCCCTTCTTTTAGTTAAACCAAAAGGTAAAAGTGAACGAAAAAAAGTAGATTTCGGTTATTTAGCTTGTCAACATCATTTGTATATGTCGGTCGGTGTACAAATGGCTACAGGCGGATCACAACACACCGAAGGGCCTAAAAATGTTTTAGTTGTTGGCTTGGGTGGTGGTGGTTTATGTAGTTTTCTACACGAAGCCTTTCCGTAAGAAAACTGTGTTATTTTAAAATAATATTTTGGATTTTAATTAATTTCATTATAAATAGAAATATACATGTTACGGCCGTTGAAATAGATCCCTTAATGTTGGAAGTTGCTGAAACATATTTTGATCTAAAACAGGGCAAACGTTTACTTGTTATTCTTGATGATGGTTTAGCATTCTTGGAAAAATGTAAAAATGAAGGTAAATTCAGTGCATAATAAATTATATACATACCTTAAGATTAGTTTAATTATATCTCTTTTTTTTATGTAGGCATTAAATTCGAAGCAATTTTATTTGACGTAGACAGCAAAGATTTAGCTTTAGGCATGAGTTGTCCGCCTCCTACATTTTTAGCTGGTTCCGTTTTGGCAAATATCAAAACTCTTATCGGGGAAAAGGGTATTTTCATTTTAAATTTGGTATGTCGTGACGAAGTTTTACGTTTAAAAGCCCTGAAGACTTTAAAAAACGTGTTCCCAGCTATGTGTACATTTAAGCTTGATGAGGATATTAACGAAGTCGTCTATTGTACAAATAATGAAAAATTTACAAATCTCAGGGCTTGGAAAAAGGTATTAGGATCGTCTGGTCGAAATCTAAATACGGCTGTCAAAACAAATAAACTTAATAACGACGATATGCTGGATGTTACAGAATTTATGAATGATTTGAAATTATAAAAAAATATAGAATTATTGTATTTTTTTTTTTTCAAAAGTAATAAAAAGTGTAAAAGTAGAAATTGAAGAAAACCTCTGCATTAATTAGATTTTCTTCGTCTTTTATGCATTAATTGATAAATTTATGTTATTCGCCATGAAAATTAAACCAATATGAATTATGTAACACCGTAAAATTCATGTCAAAAAATTCAACGATCAACGATCAATGATTAAATTACTATTAAAACAAATTTCCATTTTTTTTATATTTTAAATTTATCTAAAATTTTTATTAAAATTTAATCTTTACAAAAAATAATTAAGACAAATTAAAAATTCACTTAAATAAAACATCTAACAAATAACTTATATAATAAATAAAGTAACAAAAATGAAAATTTTATATATTCATATATGGGACAAAATAAAATAAAAAATATGAAATATCAATGTTGTTTTAAATTATCTAAATGTATAAATGAATAAAGAAAGTGGGTCCATTATATACTGCAGTCAAAGTAATCGTTTCCCGATACATTTTTTTTTATAAACAAGGAACTTGGATTTTGTTAAAAATTTCTATACAAAATGTTAAAATAAATATTTATTATTTAAATAATAATATCGTTTATTACAATAGATTTCTACATTTATTGGAATAATGTTTTCAAAATACATTTCCTATTATCAATAAATTCTGAAAAATAAATTTCAAAGTATTTTTTTTTTTGCGATAATATTCTCATATCTATAATATAAATTATTTAACAATTTTCTTTTCTTTAAGCCAAAAACCAATGCAGAAATTTTTGATTTTTAATATTTTAACGTTTGGATATTTAACGGCTTTTTGTTTATTTTATATATTTTTGGTAATTATAATTTTAGTTCTTTATATTTCTTTTTTTTTAAGTTATGTTTTACTTAAGTCATCAACTAGAAATAAAACAGAAAAATATTAAAATAATAATAATTAAAAAAAAAAATATATATATATATATATTAGTGCGATAATAATAGAAAATAGACAGTTAGTTGATGGGTTTAAGCAAAGTTTAACGTTAAAATGATGGTTCTGAAAAGATATCGATATATTAAATAACATTGATATTAATCATGGAAATTAAAAACCCTACGTTTTGAAAGTCTACAGTGATTAATGAGCTCTGATGGCTTATAAAAACGGTCATTTATGATTTTATATATCATTTAAAAGCCTATTAAAACAGGAAAATAAAAAAACTGTTTTTATTGAAAAATAATGTCAACTTTGCTGATCGTATCTTGGCTAATTTTTAACAAGACGTCCATTACCAACTCCATGCTAAAATTTTCCCATAGAAACAAAGAATTTTTCAAAAAAAATTTTCTCCAAAACAAAAAACCTAAAAAAAATTTTAATTCCATAAGAAGGAACGTATCCATCCTCAAAATTATAAAATATAAAAAGAAAATCAAATTAAGTTAAAAAAGAGGCGATCGGAAATGATGATTGAAATTAGATAAGTTAACAAAAATTAAAATTGTATAGATTCCTATAAGATTTGGAAATGTTTAACAATGTAGTTTTTATTGCATTCTAACAAATTTTAAGTAAATTTAAACATTCCAGACATCAAAATTAGGGGATATAAATATTTTTTCTGAAAAAACTATTAAAAAAAAACACTTATATTACAATAATATTAAATTAAATATACTTTAAAATACTTAACAAAAGTTTTACGTAGGGAATGTCGTAGAGAACATTAAATAATAAAGAGAATACTTTATATTAAACTCTACACTGGGTAAGTCGTTATAAGATTTATTTAAAATTCTTTTACTAATTGTTCATCAACTTCTTTTAAGGCTAACTATATATTTCAAATCTAGTTAAAAACACATTTTTGTACTTTTTAACTGTTGCAGAATGTATTATCAAATTAGTTTTTAACGGTTAACGGTTTCTGAATGACTTGTAATTCCATGATATTATTTCTCAGTTATTATTTAAATAACAGATTTAAAATTTTATTTCAATACATTTAGTGATTTATTGATTTAGTGATTGTTAGTGATTTGTCCGCATTAAAACTATTTAACAATTTAATATGCTTATTTTTTTTTTGTTTTGTTTTAGGGTTAATTCAAATATTTATTAGCAATTAATATTAATGTACTTAAATTTACATGAAAACACGAGTTAAAAAAGCAATAAGTCAATATCAGGTATATTTTTTTAACAAAAAAAAAAGTAAAATAGATTTACGAAATACATATGAACTAATATTTTCGTTTTTGCTGCAAGGTAAAATATTTGTTATTGTGCAGAGAGTATATAAAGAGTGCGCGCGATATAAATAATGCGTACTTTTAGACTTATAACAATTTTTGCTAAAAAAATAAAAAATGGATAGCGTTTAAGCTTGTCATTATGCATGAAGCACATAGGCGACTGCGGCAAAACGACAACACGACTACAAATGCTGCTGGCTGCAAATTGTAGTCGTGCAGTCAGCTACTTAATTTTTTTGAAAACGACAGCAACATATAACAACAATATAAACAGCTGTTTTTATACAAATGCATTACTATTTCAGTAGTGCTAATTTTTTTTTATTTTATTAAAATAGAAAAACATGCATGATTCTATATAAACTTGGCTTAAATATACAATTTATTTATATTGTCAGCACTATTTTTGTTTTGTAGCCAACAAAAATAGAAATTATCCTAAGTTGACTACAGCGACAAAAGTAGTCGTGTAGCCGTGCAGCTGTGTTGGTGTCAAAATAATCTTTTTATATAAACGTGTGTATTTTATTTTTGACAGGCTGTAGTCGTGTAGCCCCTGTCGTCTTTGTGTTCCATGCATTATTGTCAAAAAAATTATTAAAATTTTCATAGAATAGCCATACCGTTCGTAAACAACAATTGCTAGGCAAGCAGGGGTATCCAGGAATACTGTTTCTTGGGCGATAAAAACCATAAGGAGTTGTTGACTGTTAAAAGAAAAGATGGCTACATGGCTACGGTGAAAAAGCAGATTTACAGACCGTAAGAAAGCTGGGAAAGTAGTAAGCATTATCTCCGAGAAACCGAATATTTTTGGAAGAAAAATAGCAAAAATGGGATGTTGAAACTGGCCTGAAGGCGTTCAAAGTCCCGGATAGAAATTCCAAAAAAAAAAAATGCTGAGGCAAAAAAGTGAGCAAAAGTTTTGCAAACGAATTTTATCCCCAATTTTGGCTATGTCATAAATCCAAGAGAGACGAATGTTCCAGAATACTGTCGGGTTAAAAAAAAACAAAATTTTCAAAAAATTTTTTGGTCTGGCAAACCATTTGTACTTATGGTCAACGAAGACGTTCATCGATAACCACAGGTTCGATAAATACAGATGTGTACATAAAAGAGTGCCTTCAGAAACGATTTCCTTCATTTTTAAGAACACGTAATGTGACCTCATGCTTCCGGCCCTACCTCGCCACATGCCATTTTAGTAAAAAGGCCATTGAGTAGTACCAAACACATGGTGTTATGTTTGTACCAAAGGAGTCTAATCCTTCAAATTCCCTAGAACTCCGACCGATTGCGCAATATTGGGCTTTAGTTAAAAAGGTCACTAAATGATCTGCTCGAACTGAGAAAGAGTTCGGAAAAAAGTGGGAGCTTCTACTAAAAAGGTGTCTAACGTTACCTCGTGGACTGCTGAAGCAAACGTTTGGTTTTTGATATATATAGCTGCCTATGTTATAATTTTCAACTTTAAGCGGGGCCTGCCTATTTCATTATTGCTGAACTGTTTTTAAAGGCGTCCATCTTGCTTTTTAAGCATACACATACATAAGTGGAATATTTCCTGCAATTTAGTAAACTCAATAAAAAGTGTCAAGTTTCTTCTTCACCTGCCACGTGATCATTTGTATAAAATTCTGGAATAAGAAAAAGAAAATAAAATCGTTTTTGTCTTTTTGGTTTTAATTTATTTTTGACGTTTTCATTTTCCTTTGAAGGTTAAATTGAGGTAAGCGTAATACCTGGCTGGTGTGCTGGTGGTTGAAGGATGGAGGACCCAGGGGAGTCTGGGACCACCATAGGAAGGCCTGAAAAAAGGCCACCGGAAGGTAGGAGAATGCGGGAAACACGCATGAAACAACAGAAAACTGATATGATTTCAACAAGTGAGGTTATGTCTGGAGAGCCAAATGGAGCCGCCGCATGTGAAGTTTTGAGTGTGGTTGAGAAGGACAGTGCTGCTGGACAAAGTAACGTTGAGGTGGTGGAATTGAATGCAAGGGAGAAACAAGTGACTTTCAGGTATGAGAGTGATCACAAAGGACCCTTTATGGTGTATTTAGAAACGAATGGAAACCCACTAACTGTAGGGCGCTTAATTAAAAAACTTAACATAAATAACCTCAATGAAATTACCAAAATTGGCAACGGCCGGTGTAAATTAACTTTTAATAATCGTGAAGCAGCAAATGATTTTGCTGAGGACAAGAGGGTATTAGCGGAAGGTTATGTTGCCAAAATTTTTGCCCACTTTGTTTCTAAAGTAGGTATTGTTTTTTACATACCTACGGACATCTCCATGGAAGAATTTCAAGAATCCCTAGTGTCGCCAATTCCGATAATTAAATGCTTAAGAATGGAACGTAGGGAAAACAATGATGAGAAAAGTAAAATCCCAACTAAAAGAGTTAAAATAATATTTCAGGGTCTTGAGATCCCCCTGGAAATGTACTTTGATTACACTAAAATACCTGTTAAACATTTTATTTCATTCGCTCAATGCTATAGATGCTTTCGATTTAATCATTTTGCACAACATTACAAAAAAAAAAACTCACCATGTTCACATTGTTACCAGTTTCATGATAGTAAGGACCCATGCCTAGACCTCAAATGTCTTAATTGCAAATCACCTCACTCCCCAACAGCCAGGGAATGTCCAGCTAGGGAGAAAGCCTACTCAATAAAAAGGACAATGACAATAGAAACTCTGTCTTTTAGGGAAGCCAGCTCGAAATATAAAACATTTTTCGGAAACAGATTTGACATTTTAACTGATAACGAAAATGATTATTTCCCAACTCATAAACACAAAAACAACCACCCCATCACCATAAACAATAGCCAGGAAGCAGCGCAATATATGCATTCTAGATTTTCTTTGCACAGGCGGCAAAAATAAATCCAAATCGTGAGAGGGAAGCTAATAAAGCAAAAGAAAATATGCAAGAATACTATAACACTATTAGGGATTTCAACATAGAGAACAATTCACCTAGAAAACTTGTCACAAACCCTTTTAAGTCAACACCTGTGGAAAGGCTTAGATCTGATCAGTTCAGAGATAAAACTAACGAACAAAACAAAATTTTCAAGCTAAAAGCCACACACGCGGAAAATGCTCTGGTAGAATTAAAAATTAAATTAATCAAAGCAACCTTGTTGCTACTCAAAGAGAGTCTCTAAACAAAATTAAAAGTGATATAAATAGGAAATTGATAAATTTGGATACATTGGAATTATCCCAGGTAAATCCTAGGATTCGCATCCAATCAGCTTTATAAAAAAATGGCATGAAACTACTTCAATACAACATACAAAGTTTAAAAAAACCTGGCAACAAGGAACTTTTAGAATTATTCATAGAAACGAACAACATAGATATTACCTTGCTAAGCGAAAACTGGCTAAAAGGTAACACCATTACTAGTCTTTTAAATTAGAATTTTATCGGAAAATATCGTGCAGACGCTTACGGGGGCGTCGGTTTGTACACAAACAAGAAAATAAACTTTAAAATTCTAAAACCAGTTTGCTCACTAGAATATATTGCCATTGAGACATTAAACCTCCAAAGAAATATGATATTGATTAGCATGTATGTTAAACCAAACGCAAACAACGATATATTCATATCGGAGTTGGAGAAATTACTCATGTATTGCAACAGGCTGAATAAAATGACTATCATAGGCGGTGACTTCAACGCTAAGTTGCCTATGTGGGGGATACAAGCGGCGAATGCAAGAGGTATATTGTTGGAAGCATTGATACAGGACCTGGATTTCCACGTACTAAACAAGGGTGACGCAACATACACCACGAATGGAACAGCTTCGGCTATTGATCTCACTTTATGCAACGAATGTGGCCCTGGCATTGACTGGAAGATGTCGACCAATAAAATTTCCTACAGTAATCACCTGCCCATACTGGTGAAACTAGACTCAGACCCAAGAGATAGGGAAAACCTCTTCAGGATTAACTATAAACAGGTAGAGACTGATCTGAGAACTCTCAGGGTGGGAGACACAATTCATGACTTTTATAATATAAGAAGTGTTATAGAAAATAACAAAGTGCCCTTAAATCGGGAAAATGAAAGAACGGCCAAAAACTGGTGGTCTTAGGACTCGACAAGACTTTTCCGGCGTAGAAATGCGGCGAGACAAATATACAACGGTTTAGAACTACTGAAAACTTATCTTTATTGTCAATAGCAGACTCTGAACACAAAATTCATATTAAAACCTTAAAAAAGAATAATTTTACGGAAACCCTGGAAAATATATCTAACCCCCTTCCTATTATAATTGTGAGAAGGAAGTCAAAAATTCATGGGATAATCAACAAAAAGTGGAATTCCTAAATTTAATTATATTAATGTTTTATCCTTATATTAATGTTTTATGTTTCCACGATTTTTTACACTTTTTACATTCTAGAAACCCTAAATCCGCTAAAGGTGTAGACGGAATCTCTTATAAAATTCTGCTTCAACTCCCCCAGGAACAAAAGAAAAAAGTTTTCAAAATTATCTGTGGAACCAAAACACTATACCTGATGAATGGAGAAAAATCAGGATCAAACCAATACTGAAGAGAAATAAAGACTTGAGCCTAGCTCAAAACTATCGGCCAATTTGCCTGCTTTCGACGCTACTAAAGCTCACTACTGAGGGTTTGATTAAGGTTCACATCAACAAGTTTTCAGAAGTTCAACAAATCATCCCCAAAAGGTCCTATGCCTTTAGGAGGAAACATTCGACATCCCAGTGTATCAACGATTTTATAAATACAGTTTACCATCATAGAAGTAAAGGGCTCACAGTCATGGGTACATGTATAGATCTAGAGAGGGCATACCATCTGGTGGATATTCACTTACTTAAAAGTCAACTTTATCAACGTGGTGTTAATTCCCATATTATTGAGTGGATCTACAATCTTTTACGTAACAGAACATTAATCTTGGATAACAAATCAATACAAACTTCGGGAGGTTTGATGCAAGGCAGCTGCCTAAGCCCAATACTATTCAATATATATACTGCTGTTTTCCACGAGTTAACTCAAAACAATTCCATGCTTTTCCAGTTTGCCGACAATTTTTTCATTTTAGTTTTCGAACGGGATAACCCAACGGCTAATTTAGTTCTTCAAAATAGGGTTAACCAATTCTCAGAAATCGCAAAAGGTTTAAAATGAGAATCAATCCCGAAAAGTCTAATATTATAAATTTTAAAAGGTCAAAATACACCATGATCAACAGCTCTACCATTACTCAAGCACACTCAATAAAATATCTAGGTAGAATTATCGACATAAACAACTCTCCAACTGAGCAAATTCAAATGGTCATTGATAAAGTAAATAGAACATGTGGCTTCAGCAGTTATAAGCGGTTGCAAATATGGAATTCACCCGACAAGGGCTCTTCATTTTTCTAGAACATTTACGAGAACCAAATTGGAATATGCGGCTTCTTCTTTCGCTAAGGAAACTTAGAAGGGCTTTGGACTTGATAAGGTCGACACCAACACACATCTTACATCATATGGCGGGGGAACTGCCACCTAAATATCGATTCGAATTAGTTACGGTCAGGGAACTAGCAAAATGCATCGCATACGAACTACCTATTATAGAACTTTTCTCGACACCTGATTTCAATCTCAGAACCTGTTATGCAAAAATTTTCAACAAGTACAAAAACATTTTACTGGAAATCGGTAGGGTTCCGGATAATGTTTGGACCAAATCGAAGTTAGTTATTGGGGCAAAATTTTTTCGGAGATATTTGTAAAGGTAAAAGCGAGGCCAACCGCGAAATCACTGAAAGCATCATGCGCCAAAAGCTGATGGATTGTGAAATTATTTATACGGATGGATCGGTGGGGGCTCACGGCTCGGAGTTTGCTTTCTGGCACCCAGAGAGTGAGTCCAAAGGACTTTTTAGAACTAAAGACAAAATTGCGTCAATGTCTGCGGAGTTGGCGACGAAAGAAGCAGCGATTCTCTTTGCGAAGGAGAAAAGTTTTAACAAAGCGGCCATTTTCACTGATAGTAGGTCCGGCTGTTTGGCCCTGATGAAAGGGAAAAGTGATAACCTCAACGTACGGAAAATACATGATGTAGTAAATAATTCAACTTTTGAAAAAATCAGTCTTCAGTTTGTGCCGGGTCATATCAGTATCTTGGGAAACATCGTAGCGGACCTAGCGGCTAGGGAAGCAGTATACACTGAGTCTGGGAGATGCGCTTTCAATTATTGAGGATAGTCTGCGGAATAAATGGAATGAAGAATATGAAGAATTAAGTTTGTCAAAAGGTAGAAAATATGGTGAAATTTTCCCCAGTGTAAGCAAAACTGCAAAAAATTCAAACCGAACGAAGTTAAGACATTAAACAGGCTTCTGAGCGCTCACTCTTTTGACACTTGCTTAGAAACCGAAGACGACTCACATATTATTTTTGAATGCAGCCGCTTTGAGACCATTAGACCAAAATACCCCTTGATTTACAAACACCCATCTTTGAGTGAATTTTTTAAAAATGAGAAAACCGAAGACTTTAAAGTTTTGATTGAATTCTGAAAGGAAATTAAAATCGTTCTCTAAAAGACTGGCCAATTAAATCTTCACAATGACCGCTGGTGGTTGGTGAAGTAAATCTTGACACAAAAAAAAAAAGGTGTCCGGAAAAAGTTAAAAATTTTGTTAAAAACAAATTAATGTAATAGCATTACAACTTTAAATTTCAAAAAATATAAAGGAGTAATTCACTTATTTGTTTTCTTTTATTACGACAAATACGTGTACTACTTATTTCGCGCGCACTCTTTATTAGTTGTAATAATTTTTTGAAAAAATCTGGACATCATAAAATATATTCATATATTCTTGACACTTTTAACACGTGGAGTTGATATAGCGATGACCGTCTGTCCATCCGTTTGTGGAAACCACAATCACGGTTTGACAATTTTTTGTGAAAATGTTTAATATTTATTTGATATTAAAAATTATCAAAATTCGGTTGCTTGTTTACGAGAAAATTCTTATAATATATTAATTCTCTATGTGGTTGATGAAATTCTATTTTTTTGTAATTCTAAATTTGTATTTGCTATGCCGATGTCGTAAATGTTGTTGTGTTATTGTAGTTGTAGTATTTGCGCTCATTACTGATGACTGACTGACGTTTTCTTTAAAAATTTATCTCTTCTTGAAGAAATAATTTTTCTCTAAAAAGTAGATTTTTTCAAAGAAGTACCTTTTCTTTTCTGAAAAACGTACCTTTTCTGATAAAGTACCTTTTCTGAAAAAAGTACCATTTCTGAAAAATATCCCATTTCTTAGAAAGTAAATTTTCTTAAAAAAGTAAATTTTCTTAAAAAAGTAAATTTTTTTTAAAAGTACCATTTCTTTAAAATGCACCGATATTAATAGTTTCAAAAAATCAAAAAACCAGATGAGTGTCGATATAAACGGGACAATTATCGATTAATCACATACGATCAAATATTTGGGTAGGAGCATTGATATAAACAATTCGTCTGCTAAACAAGTACAAATGGTAATTGACAAAGTATACCGAACATGTAGTTTCAGGTAAATAATCAGTGGTATCCAACCTTCAAGAGCTCTACAATTTTTTAGGATATTCACTAGGGGGAAACTAGAATATGTCGCTTCTTCTTTTACAGACATGGGAACCACTACATTAAGAAAGTTTAGCACATACACAAATGCGAATTTGAGAGGAGCACTGGGGCTGATTAGATCTACACCAACACACATAATGTACCACATGGTGTGAATTACTACCAGAGATCCGTTTTGAATTGGCCTCTCCCAGGAAAGATGTATTGCTTACTAACTACCCATTACGCAGACACTTGCGATCTGGGCTTCAACCCAAAATGAAGTTATACCAAGATTTATCATAAATTTAACTATCTTTTTGCGAAAATTGGTTATTAACATAAATTTCTTTGGGGAAATTTGTAATGGTAAAAAAGGAGGCGAACAGCTAAGTCGTTGATTGTATCATGAGACAAAAACTATTTGAACTAAACTGTGAAATAATTTACACGGATGTATCTGTTGGAGTAAATGAAACTGAATTTGCATACTGGTACCCGGAGAGTGAGACAAGGTGTTGATTTAAACTGGACGATAGTGTCATCAATGTCTACGGAGTTGGCGGCTATAGAAATGGCGTTCCTTTTTGCGGGCGAACGAAATTTTAGTCAAATTTCTATTCTTACGGATAGTAAATCGGGTTGCTATGCTCTGTCGGGCAGGAAGAGTGTTATCCACAGGGCGAGGAGAATTCATAAGTTAGGTAACGAGATGAGGAAATCGGCCTGCACTTTATACCTGGACATGCAGATATATTGGGCAATTTAATGGCTGGCGAAGCTGCCAGAAAAGCACTCGTAAACGGAGAAAATTGACAGATTTATAAAATATTGATGACGTTGTATCCAACATCGAAGAAAAGCTGTCGATTAAATGGACTAAGAAATATAGATTAAAATGTGTAGAAAAGAGTATACATTAGGCAGAAATTTTCCCTAATGTAAACAGGAGCAGATCGTGGTGCATAAATTTGAAACCAAACTAGATAAACAAACAATTAAGTGGACATTCCTTTGGCAATCCAGAATGAATGTTGTTGATTCAGATCAATGTGAAGTATGTATGGAAATTGAAGACGATCCATGCGCACGTTCCAAGAGATTCAGACCAAGTTGTCCCCTTATTTATAAATATACCTCTCTAGTGTAATTTTTTTAAGGGGAAAAAATTGATAATCATAAGGTATTGATAGAGTTTTTGAAGAGAATAGGAGTTATGATATAACGCGTCAAGTCGCGTGAATTGGTGGTGGCGTATTAGTTTCAAAACTGGCCAACAAATTCTTCATTTGACCGTATTCGGCAGGTGGAGTAAAAAAAAACAAAGCCAAAAATAGAAAAAAAAAAGAAAATACTCTTTGAAAAGTACCTTTCCTTTAAATAGTAGATTTTCTTTAAAAAGTACCTTTTCTTTATAATGTCCTTTTCCTAAAAAAGTATATATTCTTAACAAAGTAAATGTGCTTTTTAAAGAAAAGGCACTTTTTAAGAAAATATCCTGTTTAGGCAAAGGAACTTTTTTTTTAGAAAATGTACTTATTTTAGAAAATTTACTTTTTTAAGAAAATTTACTTTCTAAGAAAAGGGATATTTTTCAGAAATGGTACTTTTTTCAGAAAAGGTACTTTATCAAAAAAGGTACGTTTTTCAGAAAAGGTACTTGCTTTTACTTCTTTCAGAAAAGGGGACTTTTTTCAGTAAAGGTACTTACTTATTTCAGAAAAGGCACTTCTTCAGAAAATTTACTTTTTGTACCTAAAAAAGACATTTTCTTAAAAAGTACCTTTTCTTTAAAAAGTACATTTTCTTTAAAAAGAACATGTTATTAAAAAAGTATTTTTCTTAAAAATATACATTTCCTCAAACAAGTAATTTTTTTTTTAATATATACTTTCTTAATAAAGTGCCCTTTCCTAAAAAGTACTTTTTATTAAAAAAGTTCCTTTTTGTTTTGTTTGTTAAAAAAGTTCAATTTGTTAAAAAGTAGCATTTGCTAAAAATATACTATTTCATAAAAAAGTACGTTTCCTAAAAGAATTACTTTTTCTTAAAAGTACTTTTAGGAAAAAGTACTTTTAGGAAAAAGTACTTTTCCTAAAAGCATCCATTCCTAAAAAAGTACTTTTTTTAGGAAAAGTACTTTTCCTAAAAGTATCCATTCTTAAAAAAGTACAATTTCTTAGATAAAGTATTAATTCTTCCAAAAGTACAACAAATTACTTTGTTTATGTTTCACGAAAATACTTGAAATTGAAGCATGAAAATGATTAAAATAGGCATGTATTTCAAGCAGATAAAATTTAAAATTTAGTTGAGATTAGAAGCAATATTGTACAATATTAGTTACACTAAAATATTTTATTTAAGACAATGCAATTTCTGTTTACATAACATGACACTGATTTATTAAAATGTGTTATGGACCGATTTGGGCTGATGCGGCTGGCAACTAGCTCTACTTCGGCTCACTCCGGAGGTCCCAACCTCTCACCAGACGTACGTCCATACATTAACAATAACACAATAACAATAAGTGGTGAAATCGGTTAAAATTCACGACCGTAGCAGGTCGACCACTCTACCAATTTCGTGTATTGCCCTTCGCATTATGCAATGTTTTCCAAAGACTATGCAGATAAATGGATAAGGTTATCCCACAACCTTTGAAGGAGCATGTGTTTATATATTTGGATAATCTTTTAATTATTTCGGAGAAATTTGAAACACATATTCAACTGCTGAAAGAGGTCGCACAATGTCTGAAAGATGCAAAGTTGACAATAGGGTTACAAAAATCCCTATTCTGCTTTCAACAGCTAATCACCCCTATTATGTAAGTCGCTGTCGTCGTCACTTTGAAGTCATCACATTGAGTCGGCTCGACATCACCTCAACGCTAAATTGATATTTTATAAAAGTATCAACACAACACTTCTAGATAATATCAATCGACTCAATGTGATGACTTCAAATTGACGGCGACGACGACAACGACTTAAATTATAGGGGTGAATATATCTAGGATTTTTAATCGGCGGTGGAATGTAAAAACAGATCCTGTTAAAAACAGGTCCAAGCCATAAAGGCAATACATCTGCCAAAAACACCTCGAGAAGTTAGAAGTTTTCTTGGCAGTATGGTACTGGAGGTTTATTAAGGATTTTGGGGTCGTATAGGAATGGTGATTGTGGTAATTGTACGACTACGGTAGAGTGGCCAAGAAGGAGACGAACGTCTGTCTCTTATGTGTTGTGTGGTATTATGTCAGAAAGGTAAAGTTCAGTTTTTGGTTTGTGTTTTGAGTAAGTCTGGTGAGATTGTTGGGACCTCCTGAGTGAGTCGAAGTAGAGCTAGTTGCGAGCCTCATCAGTCCAACGGTTAATAACAAGAGGTTATAAAATGTGATCCCCATTTTTTTCTACAATGTATTGTGACAAGTATGGTAATTGTTAAAATAATACCACTATCTTTGGAAACTTGCTATTATTGAATTATTTTCTTTTTTTAGTGGCAATTAATTAAAAATATTTTCTATTTTTGGCTGGAAGCTAAAAATATAATAGAAAACATTGGTGTGTTAATTTAATAGAAATAATTCAATTGGTTTAGAAATAACGCTAGATCAAAAATTTGCCCGACATACATTTGTTAGGGATAATATTTAACATCCTTTTGGGATTAGTAGAGCAGACGTATAGTAAAGACTATTTTGAAAAGAGGTTTGGGGAAAGGCTTGACACAAAATTGAAGATATTTCCAAAAATATTATTTGCACTCTTTTAAATTTGACATATTTTTTTAGCATTAATTAGCAACTGTAGGGACCCTCAAGGTAATTTTAGTTCATATCAGTATTTTCGAGGAATTATTATAAAAATTTGAAATGTACGGTATTGTTCGGAAATTTTCCTTTTTAATTTTTTTTGTTGATTTAAATAAATATTTATGTTCACGGTTTTATGAGATTAAAAAATAAAAATATATAAATTAAGAAATAAAATTGTAATTAAATAAATAGATCGCGTGCATATTAATTTCTAATCAAATTTTAAACATCTTGTAACCTAAAATGCGTTTAAGGCTTTATGGGAGTGTCCTTGCTAGAAGAAATTGAAAAACGCAAAATATATCAAACGTCAAAATCTAATCATTCTTGTGACTTTTGCATTGCTTTTATTTGGTGATCATATGGCAAGAAATCGATTTTTATAAAAGATTCGAAAAATAATAGTGTAACAAATGTAATTGTTTACGACAACTCCTTCTATTTTTGGTCTTATATTATATAAAAGCACAACAATGTGCACCGTGGCCAAAAATAATCTAAGTTTTTATATTTTCTATTTAAACATATTTATGCATATATTCCCCAACTGCAGGAAGTCTCTTTAACCTCGCATATAATATAAAAGTGTTACGTTTCACGTGATTTTTTAGGTTTCAAAATTTTAAACAGTCTAAGCCTATCATCAGCTGTTTGCTATATGCGTCCATAATTATAAAAGTGTTCTAAATCGAATTAAAAAGAAAATGAGTTCATCAGTTATTTCATATGACATTATGTTAATCTAAGTTAATTCAATGTAATGTAATTTTCGAGACAAATACGTCTTAGACCACTTTTATCTATCAGCTGTTTCCTATATGTGAACAGAATTATAAAAGAGGTCTAAGTCAAAATTAAAAGAATGAGTTAATTAGTTATTTCATATGACATTATGTTTAATTAAATTAATTCAATGTACGGTAATTTTCAAAAATATATGACTTAGACCTTTTTCGTAATTATGGGCCCATATAACATATTAATATATAAGGAATTAGCAACTGAAATCGGTTTTAAGCTATGTAAAAAAAAACTTTGATTTCAGTCCATATATTGTTGTGAAATTCTATTTCCTTAGTTTATAAATAATTCTATTCTCATTTTTTTCATGCTGGAATATTAAAGTTGTTATCATAATAATTTGAGAAAATTGTTAAGAAGTTTTGAAATTAGATAACTAGTCAATTTGAAAAAACAAATAATATGCTAAAATTGGATTTATACCAAATATTTACAAATTCGATAATTTTAAGATTATCTATTAAGTTAAAATGCATTTTCTCAATTCAGTCATTTTAAGATTACATTAACTTAAAATTCCTTGATAAATTGATTTTTAAAATACTTTACGGAAAAGCTTGTTAAAACTACGACTTTTCTTTTTCGATTGAGTTGAAGAGTTCGAACTGGAACTACGATTACTATTACTACTACTGCTAATGCCACTACACGTACCATGTATATTACAGTGGGTCTTATTACCATTTGACGATGCCGATATTGTGGTGATGGCACTTTCACCTGATGATAGAATAGCCTCTTCTAAAATGCGAAATGAGTTTTCAGTAGAATTAGTGGGAAAATTAATTTCAGACAAAGATGATGAATCCAAGCTGGCATTGGGTGAAACACTTAAGAATGCATTGTTAGTGCTATTATTGGTATTGGTAGTTTTGGCAGATGATGTTGATGAAGCTGATTTTTTTAAACGATACCATTCCCATGATGTGGACTCATGAGCTGGATTCGATTTGGAGGATGTTTTACCTTTTGGACTTTTTGTAAATGGCGACTTGAAGAAAACTGGCGAAGATAGGCGGCGTGTTTTTTTAATGTTGTTGTCCAATTTATTGGCTGATGTTTTTTTGGAGGCAGGATTGTTGGCATTGGCATTGCAATTAATGCACTGATAACCTCTCGGACCATCAGGCATAAATTCATTGTACGCTAAATCAGTGTTGGGTATGAAATTATCAAGATCATCTTCGTCTAACATAAGTCTTTCGTTAAAGTCGGCACTTTTTAAAGCAGCTGGGGCAGAACTATTCACAAGGTTTACATATTCGGCAGGTGAAGATTGCTGACGTTTAAAACTCTGGTTTTCCTTTTTCTTCTTTGTTTTACCTGTACCATTGAAAATGGGCGGTTTTTTATTTTTCATAGATGTTACATCAGGAGAATCTTGCAATAGAAAAGCATATTTAAATATTGTCATTAAAAAAAATATAATTTCCGTTCTTACCTCCTATAAGTTCTTCATTATTCAATTCTTCCAGATGCTGCCAAGCTTGCTGTTGAGCATGTTCCGTATTGGGCCAGGAGTGTTTTTCAAATTTACGTTTTCCTTGGAATTTTTGAGGCTGAATTGGCGGTAGACCTTCAGCGGAATTTACAGTATTATTGCTGGCATAACATACAGACATTTTACGCTGTCGTGCAGTTGGGTTATTGGTTAAGGCATCTTCCTGTTGTTCTTCAGTTTGCGTTTGTTGGCGATTTACTCTGGCATCACCTTTACAGTCTTTTAATATTAACATAGCCTCTTCACTGGGTCTTCTTGCCTTTTCGCCATAAACACCACTGACATTTTTTGTGTCCTGTTCTTGACGATCTGAGAAATCTTCAAAGGACTTTCGGCGATTTATTTTTTTCTCAGTTTTTGCTACGACAACCATTTCCGTTTTCTTTTTACCACCTTTGTCGTACAGGGACAAAACCTCTTTGGTTTCTCTTCTCATAGAACGATAGAATAGAATGCCAGCCATCAGGACTAAAAACACAAAAGCTCCCACAAATATAATGACCACAATGCAGGCATGAACTTGCAAGGTTAAATCGTCCAATTCATCTTTGAGTTGGGAGTTTCGTAGCGCGTATAATTGTTCCAATTCATTGTGGCGACGACTTTGTTCCTCCAGTATGCGTACTGTTTGAAGTTGTTGTGTTAAAGTCTGTTGCAATTCTTCGACTTGTTTCTTATAACGTCGTGAAAGTTCTTCTAGGTATTGGCCTGACAGCGACATGTTACGTTCAAGTGCCTAAAAGTAAAAAAAAACAATTTTTGTGAGTATTGGTTTTTTTTTGTGAAACTATGTCGAAGGTTTTTCCAAAACGCATGCTAATAAGAGAAACGTTAACCTACGATTAGAATAACCTGTCTGTTTGTGATATTAGCGAAAGTAAAATAACGTGAGGGTGTGTTTAAAAAAAATTAAGGTTATAAAGTATGTACAGTGGGATGGAATTGGTAAAACAAAACTTGGCCGGAATAGGTAAATAAGTTAAGTAAATTCAATAAATTTAAATCTGAAATAAGAAAATTTTCGCTTATCCCTGTCTGTATTGGTCTGTACGCGATAGATGGTTATGATGTAGTTCATTGTTGCAGAGAAGATAATTATGGTGGAACATCTGTTTATGTTGATCTACAAATTACATACAATGTACTGGCTTCGAGGAATAATTTACTTTTGGGGTAAATGTCTATATTACTACCTGCTATTCAAATTAATAACAAACATTTGTTAATTACTTCATTATGTAGGTCATAAAAATGCACGTTACTATCGTTTACTAAAATGTTGGAAACTTTACCTTTCAATTTTGAAAATGTACTATACATTTATGTCGGTGAATTTAACATTAAAATGAAAGCTTCAGATAGATCTACTCGTTGTCTTTTGAATAGTTTTAGTGAATTCATCTTTAACTCATGCCATAAATAAATATCTAGGCATGAAAGCGAATCTTTCATTTATTGCTTTTTTTGTACCAGCTTAAGTTCTCCATCAGTAAACTCAATCCAGAGTACACTCTCAGATCACAATTTCATGCTTGTTCGTATTGAAATAAATTTTATATACCGTGAGACCTCTGTTCTTAAAAAAAATTATAAGACAGATTAAGAAAAATTTGGATCTCACTTAGAGCATTCTCTCGGATGCTAAGATTCAAAGCAACATTTCGAATAACAAACATTATTATTAGCAGACACACATAATGTGCCCGTGGATGTCACAAGAATTCATTTCATTAATAACTATACAAAAAGACCGCTAAAGTCAAGAAAAAGAAGATATAAGGAAGACAAGGAGTATTCTGTGCTATCTGAAACTAATAAGTAAAATTATAAAGTACTAGCAGATTCCAGCCCTCGAAATTCGAGTGCATATTCTAGGATTTTTTTTTTCCTAAAGGAATGTTAATCAATTATAGCCAATTCACAAATCAACACAAAAAAATAAACTCATTTTTATTACAAACACATTAACAAATTTAACATACACATAGCATTGTATAATTTTATGTATGTGTTAGTAGCAACTTTAAATGCAATTTACTCAAAATAAAGGAAAAAATTTAAAAATCTGTAAATATGCAAAACGGTTAAAAAGAAATACCTTTCAAATAATATACGTTTAGTCAAAATCGGGATAAAATGGTAGAACAGAACCTAGATCACAAGAAATCGCTAGCCTATTAATATTATAGATTGTAACAATAAGTTAATGAATGATTATTACACTTAGGTTCGATTAGGTTAGATGGGTTGCCCGCCCGAAGGCGTGTATATCGGAGGCCATATGGCCCATTGTGATAACCTAAATATCTAAGGCGCTGCTCCTTCCGTCCTGTATATTCACACAGAAAATGTTGCACCGACTTATCCTCGTCCACATCCGTACAGTTCCAACAGCAGTCAGCTCTCGGGATACCTATGCGTTCGGCCATCCGCTCTATTATACAGTGTCCACTGAGTATTCCAATAAGTAGGCTGATTGTCCTTTTACCAAAACCAAGGAGTGCTTTCGTTCTCCTTGGATTAGGCAAGGGACATAGGATATGGGATATTCTGAAAGAGGTCAGTTGTGTCCACCTTTTCTTTAATTCAAGATCAGATGCCTTTTCAATTAGATTCGACAGCTCAGATCCGCGCACACTCGTCAACCAACTCGTTTCGTTTGACCCCAGTATGTATGGAACCCGTACCAGCCTCACGTTGTGTTGTCGGATTTGGTCGAGGGACCTGATACATTCCCTCATACACTTCGATCTAACGGTCATCGATTTCAGAGCTTTCAGAGCAGCATGACTGTCCACGAAAATATTAATGGTCGTTGGATCCATATCCCGCTCCGGAATTATATTCGTTGCTATGAGAATTACGTGAATCTCGGCCTGAAAAATGATACATTTGTTAGGGATTCTCCGAGATACTTGAATGTAAAGTTACTCTTCAAACCGTCGGTATACACTGAGATCTCAGCCGTGAGTCTACAGCCCAGTCTTCCCTAGCCGGTATTTTGATCGTAAAATTACTTCCAAAGTTCATCACCGGTACACCGGTTTCCCGATCAATTTCTGTCTCGCCCACTGTTCGTAGGATTGTGCCGTGTCCCCAAGAGCTTTGTTCCAGCATGATGTTCAGCATTACCTCCAGTCCCGCTCGTGGCGTCGATCTAAAGTCAACGGTGGTGCCAAGACAGCCCAATCTCTGTGCCTTCACGAGTCTAGAAAGTCTGGCATATATGTTCACAGCATCCCACCACACCAGATTACCATATGTCAAAATAGATCTAATTATTGCACAATACATCCAGTGGATGATCTGCGGTTTAAGACCCCATATTATGCCAAACGTCCTCCTGCAGGTCTAGAAGGCACATAACGCCTTGGTAGTCCTTACGTTACTCGACCAAGTGAGATCAGAGTCCAGAATAACATCCAAATACTACACTTACTACAATTACAACATAGGAATTTGTGTAGGTGATCCTAAAAAAACTTGAAATTTATTTTAAACAAGCAAATTGAGAATTAGTACGAGATATGGTTCCATTGTTATATAAACTGTAGAAGAAGCTTCAATATTTAACTCGTGCTTTAATGATTCAATGATGGGATATACTAATTTAGCGCGAAAAGTATATATTTTTATTTAACTAATAGAATACAAAAGTATATTTTAAAAATTTTACTTCCAAGCCGATAGATGTTCTGTCGGGAGTACCACAAGATAGCCATCTTAGATCATTTCTCTTCTCCCTATTTATAAACCATCTTCCAAATGTTTTTCGGTATACAAATACTTATACGCAGACTTGCTCATATTAAAGTACTAACTTTAAAAACCAAAACGTTTCGTTTCTTCTAAATATAATAAATGGCGATGTTTGTTCCGGATTCCTGATGAACAATAATTCATTCAACGTTTTTGAACGACCAACACGTTACATCTCACCTTAACCTATTCAGTTCTATAGAGCCAATTACGCGAACGGAGACCCTCTCAGGAGAATGCATATTCAATTTAATGATCTTTAAAGATTTCTTGATTTTTCATTAAATGTTTTCTAACTCAAATTAATTTTAAGATGTTTTTGTAAATAGCGTGTAAGGATTTATTCCATAGACCAACAAAAAAATAAAAAATAAATAAATATAAACCAATAACATCAAACCAATAATACAAGGTTCTATTTGGTTCTATTTGACTGATAGAATTAAAGTGGATTACATATTTGATACTTTGGAAGAAAAAAAAATAGAAATAATATTAGGTATAAGAATAATTACTGTAAATCTTATATTTTTTTTGCTGAAAATAAAGAATTACTTACTACTACTTTGGATTCAAATAAGAGTCCTGGTTGTAACATGATTACGCGTAAAATTTTGCTTGTACGAACGTAAGGCTTCTGTTTCTGATATTATTGAAACAATATTTAATAAGGGTAATTCCATGAAAAGGTCAACTTTAGGTCTAATTTTATAATTTTTATTGATACCATTTCAAAGAAAATGGTACAAATGGCATGAAAATGTGACAATAATTTGTTATATGCATTTTTATAGCCCCTATTTTTCCAGTAAGAAATGAAAAGTGTAGTTAAGTAATTTTGAAACTAAAAGCAGTGTTATGTCTGTCACATTACAAAATACTTCTTTTTACTATAATTTAGTTTAGAATTTATGTTTCTTATATGCTTTATTAATAAACTAGATCTTTTATTAACTATAAACAACTGCTTCTTATTTATCATACAAATAATTTCAGAGCTTTTCTGTGTTTTACAAACATCCTCTTAAATGATGTCTGTTTCTTGTCATGTCTGTCACGACTGCTTTTTGCCCCCAATTATTAATAATACTTCCTCACTTTTTCTAATGGTAAATATGTTGGTCAGGTCCGTCTGCATAATTTTGTATATTTTTATGAACAATGAAAAACTTTTACTGTATAACATTGGATTTGAAAGATAGCAGAATGTCATGTCTGTCACAATAGAATTATCTTACAAGATAATTGAGGAAGCTAAATATCCGAATATTGAAAAGAATCATAAAATTATGTCCATACCTAAGGGTAATGCTTCCAACAAAGTTGAGAAATTCTTTTCATAATTGATAAAATATTTCAGAAAATTTTGTTTGAACAAATAATAAATTATCTTGAAACTAATAATATTTTGTTTGATCGACAATATGGCTTTAAAAAGGGCACTGGAACTGAAGAAGCTATAGTTAATATTGTCTATTACATATGTAGCGGACTTGATGGTGGGTCCAAAGGAGTCGCTGGAGTTTTCTTTGGTCAATCGAAAGCATTTGACTCGTACATCACGATATAATTATTAAAAAATAATGTTTTATTGGTTTTTCTCGAAATGCTATCGGAATAAATAGAAACAGCTCGTTCAAGTTGGCTCGTTCAATTGAATCTGACAGTATTAAATATATAGGAATAAATAAAAAAACATAATCTTTCGTGGGAAAATCACATCAATCAGTTCAAATCCAAAGTAACATCAGGAACTTTGGATCTTATACAAATTTAAAAAGTAAGAAAATTATAGCCGGTTTAGACTGACTATGCGATGTGCTATACCATGCATTTGGAGATTGTTGTTAGGTCCAACTAATTGGGTGTAGAAAATAAGCATAAACCAAATTTGAGTGGAGCTTTTATTAATTTTTTATATGGGGACTAGATGGAAAAATGGACCGATCCTTACCATATTTGGTAGTCACTTATTTTTTTCAATAACATATACAAAATAAATTTGAGAAAAATCTAAATCAATAGCGTTAGAACCTTACAGCCGATTGAAGCTTATATACCAAATTTCATCAAAATATATTCATATTTGCAACCTGTAGTTTGATTTACATGGACACACAGGCGGACGGACGGACATGGATAAATCAACTCAGAAAGTGATAAAAGATGGTTATAGGTCAAATATTTTGGGTAGTAACAAACACCAACACACATAGAGGCTTAGGGTATAAAAACTTATTGAACACTGAAACAAAAATGTTACTATATTTGCCCTGGTTTATGAAAAGGGGCTTTCGTGCGAAAATAAGTTATCGAAAAAACAAAAAAAAAAATCGGCAAAAAAAAAATTGGACAATTATTTCTTTATAGACCAGGTTCACATGTAAGTCTCTAGTCCATACATACTTAACTTTTCTCCCTATGATTTACATGGTGTTTCGACTAGCTATAGTTCATGGAAATGTTCAAGTCAATGGCTAGTAGAGACCGCTAATGTTCATGTCATGACTTAAAAATCCAACTTTTTGCCATAACAGAAATTCTGCCATAAACCCTGCCATTCATTTGAAGTTTCATTCAATTTTGACGTTTTCGTGTTTTAAAATAGCGCTAATTAAATTAAATAAAAGCCAAATTATTAATTTCATTAATATATGTATATCGCTAATATGAGTGCTTATGGCGCTACAAAAGTGAAAACTATAAAAAAACGGATTTAAAAAGAAAAGCGTCGGAGGAAATTGGACACAAATTTAAGTGTTTACGGTTCAAAGACATTTTGGAAATGAAATGTCTAGACATAATTTGCCCACTTCGTGTTATGATGTTATTATTATTATTTAAAATGAACATTGTCATGAATTATAGCTAGTCGAGACACCGTGTTATGGTTTTAAAATAAAGCTCTGTTATGAAATCGCTACAATCGGCACAAACTAAGATTTTTAAAATTGTTTTCGACTTACCGTTAAGGTTCAGTACGAATATTTTATTCACAAATTTTGTATTCTGCCAATACATGGATTGTAGAAAACAGCAGTTATTGTGATACGTATTTAAATATTTAAAATGTAATGGATCTCATACAATAAAATTTTAATAAAAATTTTACTTATACTCATAGAATTACAAGACAGGTTATAAATTTTAATGTTGCAAGAAGTCGTCAAGAGCTAACTAAACAAAAAGTTACTTTTAAAATTTTCATAATAATAACCTCAATGAAATGTGAAAATATGTATGTATATAGATTTTTTTTAAAATTTTTTGTAATCTTGAAGTTTAATATGTTAATAGATTAATTGTTGTCAACTTTATTAAGCCACAAATGGCATTGGGACAAACAATTAAAAATGGTAATGAATTTATTGAAATAAAAACAAGAAAGATTGTTAAATTTGGCTATGCTGAATCTTTGATACTTTCCCCCTGGGTTTTTCGTAAACAATTTGATAAAAACTGAATTTATATAATTTTTTTTGGAAGTCTCCATATTTTGGGCACAATAATGACCTATGACCGGTCCAACTAATTCGGTATAGAAAATAAGCATAAACCAAATTTGAGTGGCATTGTTATTATTTTTTTGGCTGCAGATATGAAAAAGTTCATATCGGATGGTATATTTATATGGGGACTAGGTCGAAATTTGTACCGATCCTGACCATATTTGGTAATGTCACTTATATTTTGAAAAAATATATATAAACCAAATTTGAGAAAAATCTGTGCAATATTTTTGTTTTTTGATAGATTTAAGTGAAGATCGGGAGGCAGCGCTATATGGGGCCTATGACTAAGAATTCTCCTATAGGGATTATTTTTGTTCTACTGATTAATGGATATAATAAACACATACAAACCCAATTTGACTGAGAACTATATGATAATTTTTATCTTATGGCAATTTATGTTGATTTCATAGGGGTCATTTGTATGGGGACTAGGTCTGAACATGGAGCGAATTTAACCAATTTCAATAGCGTTTATTCTATGGCCGGTAAAAGTTTATATATATCAAATTTCATATTTGCGACCTGTAGTTTGATTACAAGGTTTACATGGACACACAGACGGACGGACGGACGGATAGCCATAAATCGACTTAGAAACTGATTCTTAGTCGATCGTTATAATAAAAGATGGGTCTAGGTCAAATATTTTTGGTAGTTACGAACAGCAGCACAAAGTCATTATACCCAAACCACATGGTGGTATAGGGAAAAAAATCATAATGGAAGTTGGGGAATCATTTTCATAATACTTATGCCGTTTTCTTTTCTGACAAAAAATGTCGCATTTTATTTGCACTTTTTTCGAAAAGTGTAAACTAAGAGCAACCTTATTTTATACATCAATCGAAACGTATCAAAGTCGAGCGCCCGTAAATCGCAAAAAATTGTAGCCATTGACTTCTTTCAGGTCATAGTGTGAGAATATTTCCACATTGTTCCCCTTTTTTTAATATTTTCACCCCATGACTTCAAAGAGGATAATAATCAAAATTTTTTGCATTTTATGAACACAGCACTTTGAGACCTTTCGATTGATGTATAAAATTAGGTTACTCTTAATTTAGAATATATAAAAATACACTTTTCGAAAAAAGTGCAAATAAAATGCGACATTTTTTGTCAGAAAAGAAAACGGCATGAGATGTATAAAACTTTCAGTGGCTAAAAACTTTTTTATTGAAAAATGTTTTTTATTTAAAAATACATTTGAGATAAAAAACATTTTCTAAGGCAAAAATGTTTGCTGGTGAGTGAGAATGGAGAAATAGTTTCGGTGTCGGTCAGGGTAGGTAAAGAAGTCGTGGAAGGGGATGCTAGTTCACAATTTTCAGTGGTATAAAATTTTTTCCAGAGTGAAAAATTCTATTTAAGTTGAATTATGTTAAAATTATATTGTGAGTAAAAAAAAAGATATTTGTTTCAAAAATAAGTTCATTGATTCAGTTGGCCGTAGTAGATAGATTTGGGGGTTAGAATGGCTGCTTTAGAATTTTCTACTGAATAAGACGTTTTTTTCACAGAAGTAAAAAATAATTTTTTTATTAAAAGTTTTTAAGTGAAACATTATTTTTAAAATTTGGTTGAAACTTTTATTTTTTAACAAATAATTTTTAGTGAACTTGTTTGTTACTTTATCAAGCATCAGCAAATCAAGTTGGACTAATTTTATTGATGAAATCGTCAATCGAAATCTTTTTGAAATCAATTTTTTGGATAACATAACATATTTTGAGCGTATGATTATACAAGGGAACAAGGTTTTTGAAGGTTAAGAACTGATTAAGAACAAATCTGCACTTGGTTTTTTCTATCAGCTCAACTTTTCGCGATATACAGTTATGTCACTACATATATTGGAGTCACTTGAAAACGGTTCATCATATTCAGTTAAAAAACCCCAAAACTCTTCTACAATATTTTATTTAAGTCGCGCTTACATTGGTTTTAAATTTGCCCACCAGTTTCAAAGATATCGTGGAAGTTTTGAAAAAAATAAAAATTAAAAAAAAAAAATTTTGTTCTTCAAAAATTCATAAAAACTAAAAATGCGACATAGATCCCAGGTTTGGTCTAAAAGCATTTAGTTAAACATATTTTAAATGAAATGAGCTTTATTTCCTGGTAATCGGTGCACAACTTTTGATTTTGGTCACAATTTACTGAGAAAACTCAATTGATAAAAATCGCGAATTAGTGAACTTGTTTGTTACTTTATCAAGCATCAGCAAATCAAGTTTGACTAATTTTATTGATGAAATCTTCAATCGAAATCTTTTTGAAATCAATTTTTTGAATAACATAACATATTTTGAGCGTATGATTATACAAGGGAACAAGGTTTTTGAAGGTTAAGAACTGATTAAGAACAAATCTGCACTTGGTTTTTTCTATCAGCTCAACTTTTCGCGATATACAGTTATGTCACTACATACATGTATTGGAATCACTTGAAAACGGTTCATCATATTCAGTTAAAAAACCCCAAAACTCTTCTACAATATTTTATTTAAGCCGCGCTTACATTGGTTTTAAATTTGCCCACCAGTTTCAAAGATATCGTGGAAGTTTTGAAAAAAATAAAAATTAAAAAAAAAAAAAATTTGTTCTTCAAAAATTCATAAAAACTAAAAATGCGACATAGATCCCAGGTTTGGTCTAAAAGCATTTAGTTAAACATATTTTAAATGAAATGAGCTTTATTTCCTGGTAATCGGTGCACAACTTTTGATTTTGGTCACAATTTACTGAGAAAACTCAATTGATAAAAATCGCGAATTAGTGAACTTGTTTGTTACTTTATCAAGCATCAGCAAATCAAGTTTGACTAATTTTATTGATGAAATCTTCAATCGAAATCTTTTTGAAATCAATTTTGAAATCAATTTTAAGAACTGATTAAGAACAAATCTGCACTTGGTTTTTTCTATCAGCTCAACTTTTCGCGATATACAGTTATGTCACTACATATATTGGAGTCACTTGAAAACGGTTCATCATATTCAGTTAAAAAACCCCAAAACTCTTCTACAATATTATATTTAAGCCGCGCTTACATTGGTTTTAAATTTGCCCCGCAGTTTCAGAGATATCGTCGAAGTTTTGAAAAAAATAAAAAATTAAAAAAAAAAAAAATTTTGTTCTTTAAAAATTCATTAAAACTAAAAATGCGACATAGATCCCAGGTTTGGTCTAAAAGCATTTAGTTAAACACATTTTAAATGAAATGAGCTTTATTTCCTTGTAATTGGTGCACAACTTTTGATTTTGTTCACAATTTACTGAGAAAAATCGTTCCATTTAAAAATAACATTTTTAATATGTGTGTGTTTGCTGCTGTTCTATTTATGCAATAAGTGTGTTATATTAATTGTTTTTAGGCCACTGATTTCAGATATTAAGTAAGATATTTTTTATCAACTCTACTTTTCAATTTATCAATAGAAGAGGATTTTAAAGAAAAATAAAAATATTTAATACACAAATATTACAATTTAATTACAACTCATCGAAAAATTTTCTTTTATATTTTTTTAAATTATCTTGTTTAGAGGCTTTATTTTTAATGCTCCAGCAATAGTTCGCCATCATATGGATATCACAATGACCTTTCTTCACTTCAAAATGAGGTGCCTTCACTTAATGGTGAATAAAAGCGAAACGTGTTCATCGATTTTTATGATCTATGCCTCATTTTGTTCATAGGTTATGTGACTTTACGTGAAAGTAATAAGACTTTACCTTTTTCCTTTTTTTTGGCGTTCTTTAAAAATTTGATTGTTTTCCAAAGGTAACAATTACATCTTAAATAAAAAGCAATTTTTAAAATAAAAAAAAAAAAATGTTGAACCATTTTCAAGTTATTCCAATATACATATGTAATGGAAGTGCCTTAATTTTGGACATGACGGTATATCGCAAAAAGTCGAGCTGATAGAAAAAACGAAGTGCAGATTTGAAATCAGCGACCTCAAATTAGTAAAAAAATTGCAATAAAGTTCCAGTCAACACCAAAAGAGTTCAATTTTGTTCCCTTGTGTTATTTGTAGAGTAGAAGAGATCAGAGTTGTATTTTTAATATTAAACAAACATCAGTATTTTTTATTCTATTTTTTACATGGATATATTAAGAAGAATTAGTTATTTTAGCTTTAGCTATAATTTTGCTGACAAATGAAATGAGAAATCATCAATGGTTCGTGAGTTAAAGCTGAAAAACTAAGCAAGCAAAAATCACGGTAAGGAAAAAATAGTACTTTCACTCTGACTTTTAATTTCTCACCACCCAAAACAATGATCCCGAAAATGTTCTAGAGTTACTAACATAAAATTAAGCCAAGAGTTTGTTTATTTGTTGTAGGCGGACGGTAGGAGAATGATATATGATTTCATATTTTTATTTCTCTTACAATAAAATTCAAACACTTCAAGATCGAATGATGTAGTATAATGTGTATCAAACGTAATGTCTAAATTATATATGTATGGGTATATTGTGTATTAGAGCTGGTCGACTTCATTACACAAAAAGTGTTAGAAGAACCTCCCCATACCCCTAAATGAAACTTTGGTTTATTTTATGATTGTTCCCAAAAAATCTCTGTTCTAGCGATAACTGCCAGTGAGCTGGTTCGTTTAAAAAACTTCTTTTAAATTTCTTCCGAAGAAAAAATGTATAGATGCCTTTTAATTGAATGATCTTTTGGTGACATGTCTAGGAAAGATGTCCAGATTGTTTAGATCAAATTAACATAGTTTCTCTTTATTCGATTTAAGCGATACCGTATTTTACAATTTTTCGATATTCGAATTGGTTCAGATTTTGGACTGAATGAAAAACTATATATTTTAAACATGGCCATTATTGGTATTAAACTTTTCGCTTTGTCAAGGACATTACTAATATATAAATTTTTTTAGGATATCGTTAGTCTGCATCGTGTTGCCATAATCAGATTTCGCATCTTTTAATCAGCTTACAAATGATATACAACATCATATACTATATATACACTGCACAGGGTGGCAACTCTATGTCAAAACCAAGGACAACGTGAGTTCAATTTTCATATCGTTAAAAATTATTACTTTTGTGTAATTATTTTACAAATTTTTAAGAATGCAGTCATGTTTCAGAATGTTCAAATATTTTCGCGTAGGTTGGTAACTCTAAAAAATTTTCTACAATTTGGGTATCAAATTCCATATTTAGAGAGTCAAATAAGTTTATGTAAAATATATTTAAAAATTATGATATGCTCTCAAAAAATAGTTATTTTAGTATACGTATATTAATATAATGTATTTTTGCGCAAGTTGTGAAATTATTTGTCCCACAGTTTTTTTAATCTAATGACCTACTAATTTATCAAATGTTAAGCAACTAGTCTATTGTGATATTAACTTAAACTTAAACATCGAAATATTTTGTTTTTTTTTGTATTCTTAACTAAATTGCAAACTAAAATCAAAGTATTTTAAAGGAAAACTGTTATAAAAGTCATGGAAACACGCAAATTTGCTATTACAGCACACCTTTTGTTGAAGAAACAAAACAGAGAGAATTATATTCTACTTTGACGAATTCCTCAATGCTCTTCACAATATGGCGGCTAGTATGAAGTAGGAAAAATATATATAGTGGGTCTAGGCCGACTAACTGACACTTACACCAAAAAAGTTTCGGCACTTGTCATGAATATATCAAAGTTCATTCCACTAAACACCAAGATATTCATAATTATCTGGGCTTTTTGTATTAAGTATATAATATAAGTATATATTAATTATATTAATATATTGTTATCTTATATTTATAATATAATATTATACTTATTAGTTATATATAAAATTAAATTTTTGGTCTACAACAGCAATTTATCCAGACTGTAAGATGAGAGCCAACTTATATTATTAAGATTTTTCACGATGGTTCTAAAATTATTGCGAATATTTTTACAACTTTTCGCCAACGCAGAGAGCTGAAATTTGGTACACAGATTTTTTTAGGGAAATTCCTTAAAAAAACTCTGAAAAGCTGGAAAACACACTGAAAACATATTCAACGATTTGATTCCGTTTCAGGGAACTATCCGATTTTTCAGAAAAAATTTTCCGGAACTAATCGACAAAAAAATTTTTTCAAACTAAGCGGAATCAATGAATTTTATAAATTTGAATTTCAAACAAAGAACATAATTCAGTCAACGTGCAAAAATCTGAAAATAAAATATGTAAAAACAAGTTTTCGAAGGCCAACCCGTACGAAAAAGTAGAAAATATTTTTTTTTATTATACTCCATTCTACTCCAATCTTTGTTTTAAATAAATAAATTGATAAAAAATTAAAATAAGTTTGTCAAGAATAAAATATTGCCAAAAAAATATTTTTTTTTATTAAAAATTTCTGTCTTTTAAATTTGTCGTTAACAACTAACATTGTTTGTTGAGTGAATTAATTATGTGGGTTTAAAAAACATGAATAATTCTTAAAGACTTTCATTACCATACTACGCAATAAATCAAAACCTTCAGGTCTATTTGGAATTGGAGTGAAATATAATTTAAGAGAACAATATTGGAACACTAAATAGTTAAAAAAAATTCAATACTATACTACTAAATAAAATAGAAAATACATGCGCGGTCTGAGAACAACCCGACCTGGAGAAAAGCGACAACCTTAGAAAACATACTAAATGGAGTGAAAAGTACGTGGCATCATATTGAGATGGCGTGACAAGTGTCATTTTTTTGTTTATTCAGCAGGACCAACTGTTAGAAAAATTTTATAAAAATATCATGACATTTCATTAATTAGAAAAAAAATTTACCTTTATAAAAATGATGTTGCTTTTGATGTTTGAGAAAAAATGGATTGCAAAGAGTTTCCCGTTTTGATTAAACATTGTTTTTTGGTGGGAAAAAATACTATCCAATGCAAAGAATGAATTGATAAACATTATGGTGAATCTTCGCCGTCATATTCAATTGTTGAAAGGTGGTATATCGAATTTAAACGTGGTCGTGCGAGCATAAATGATGCAGATCGTCCTGGTAGTCAAAATGAGGCAGTTACCAAAGAAAAAATAGGAAAAGTGCAACAGATTAAAGTGAGTGAGATTTCTGGCATCATAAAGATATCAACAGAGCGAGTTCGGCAAATATTATATGATCATTTAAATATAAAAAAGCTTTCTGCTCGAAGGGTGCCACGATTTAACAGCTGAACAAAAACTAAAATGTGTTCATGTTTCAAAGTACGCTTTGGAGATGTTTGAAGTAAATTCAACTAATTTTTTACGTCGATTTATAACAAAGGATGTGACATGGATTCATTTTTAACACCGGAGTCAAAAAGACAGTCTGCGGAGTGGTTACAAGCTTGCAAAAGCCGACTACAGCTGCCAAAGATTCAACATTCGGCTAGAAAGGTAAGGGCCAGTATTTTTTGGAATGAACGTGGTATAAATATTCATTGATTATATGGAGAAAGGAAAAACAATAACTGCCAAGTACTATGTTGAGTTATTGGACAGATTGGATGAAGAAATTAAGAAAAAAACGACCCCACTTAAATATGACAAAAATCTTGTACCATCATGACAATGTACCGGCGCATTCATTCGCTTTGGCTTCAGAAAAATTGAAGTCTTTACATTGCGAATTGCTTCTCCACCCCCGTAATCTCTAGATCTGGCCGAAAACCATTATTATTTGTTCCCAAAAGATGAAGAGATGGCTCCAGGAAAAGAGATTTTCCACAAATGAAGAAGTCAAATAAAAGACGAAAGCTTATTTTGAAGGGTTTGATAAATCGTATTTTTTTCAAGGATATCAAGATGTTAGAGGATCGTTGGAAGAAGTGCATTTTACTTAACGGAGATTACGTTGAAGAATAAAATTGATATCGAATCCATGATCCTTTAGCTTGGTCTTTGAAATACCTTCGATTTGAAAACAAACTGACTCTTTTCACTTTAGGAGAAATATTGAAAAAATAAAAAATCGAATCCAAAATTTATGTGGCTTGAATGAGATAGATTTGAAATACTGAATTTATACTTATAAGGCCCCAAAGTGCCTCTTAAACTAATAAAACAGTACAACAACCACCCTGGTGGGGGGGTGAAAAATTCCAAGTCAGGGTGGCAGTACTAGGCCAGTATAGCAAAACCTTCAAAGGGTGTGGCGTTCTCAGGCCAAACTTTTGTGTAACATTTTATATTATTTTTTACCTTGATGTTTATTTGCTTAGTTTTTTAACTATAACTCAAGAACCATTGACGATTTCTCATTTCATTATGACTCTTTCACTTTGGGAGAAATATTGAAAAAAAAAAAACACTAAACCAAAATATATTTTTTTTCAATGAGGTTTGACCATGATTATCGAAAAGAGTTCATTTGAAAGACCTATCTAAAAAAGAATTCTCAAAAATCTTTTGGGGGATAAGAACTCATATTCTGGTTTAAGAGATGCAATTTTAACAAAAAAAAAAAGTTTAATGAGAATAAGTTTACTGCAAATAGAACTAAAAAAATGTAAAAAAAATGAATAATTAAAAATCCTGTTTAACAATTTCATTAAATTTTTTAAAATGAGAAAAAGACCGTTTGCCACCGCTAAACTGACTTTACAAAAATCCGTAAAATCATATTGATATGTGTTACAAGAGGAGGCACAAACTTATATATACTTTTGTATTATTAACAAATACTTTAAGCGGAAATTTTGCCAAAAAAAAGGATATAAAACTGCAAACATGCATTTCCAAGTTCACTAATAAACAACAATAATCCTATAAACTAGGTCAGGGTTAGAGAAATTTTTTCTACATTATATACACTTATGATATACACTTTACACTTTATAATATTCTTTTCACAGTATAACAAAACATTTTTATGATATTTTTAATATATGATATTTAGAAATAAATGAGGTCTATATTAATCCGTTGTGGCCAAATATATACAAAATTGTAACATTATTAACTTAAATAGTACATAAACAAAAATTGCGGTACTTTTTTAACTTAAAGCAATCCAATTGCTGATCAAAATAATAGGAACACTTCAATAATAGTTGAAAATTTATTTTTTAATTTTAATTTTTTTTTAGAGTTATTTTTAATTATTTAATAAAGATTAGTAACCAGTATAACCACTTCTATTTTGTACCCCATCTTTTGACATCTTCCGTTTAAGTGTATCCCCAAGATTTTCTATGGGGTTTAAGTCAATGTGATTGGCTAGGCCAGTTTAAAACCAATTCTTGACCAATGCTGAGGTATGCTTTGGGTCATTATCTTGTTGAAAAGCCCAAAGCAATGGCATTTCTTCTCTTGCATAAGGGAGCATAATATATTGCAAAACTTTTCTATACGCCATAGCATTAATGTTATTAAACTTTTTCTTTTAACTCAATCTCGTTGTCTGTCTGTTGTGGGGCAGCCGAATTCCCCCTTATACAATTGATCTGAAACTTGGCCCATAGTCTTGTTGTGACTACAGATTAATTTTGGGGTAGTCACGCATAGTCACGTACGGTCACGGAGTGATCTAAATGTTATTTCCCCTTATCCAATCGATCTGAAACTTGGTCCATTCACTTGCTGTGAAAAAAAGATTTACGTTGACTTAGTCACGCACAGTCAAGCATTAATGTTATTATACTCTTTCTTTTAACTCAATCTCTCTGTCTGTCTGTCGTGGGGCAACCCCATTCCCCCTTATCCAATTGATCTGAAACTTGGCCCATAGTCTTGTTGTGACTACAGATAGTCACGAACGGTCACGGAGTGATCTAAACGTCATTTCTCCTTACCCGATCGATCTGAAACTTGGTCCATACACTTGCTGTGAAAAAATATTAACTTTGACTTAGTCACGCACAGTCACGGAGAGATTTAAAACGGATTTCCCCTCATCCAATCAATCTGAAACTTGGTGGATATACTTGCTGTAAAGAAAGATTAACTTCGACATAGTCACGCACAGTCACGAAGTGATTTAAAACCCATTTCCCCATATCCGATCGATCTGAAACTTGGTCATAGACTTGCTGTGAAAAAAGATTAACTTTGACATAGTCACGCACAGTCACGCGTAGTCATGCTCAGTTACGGAGTGATTTAAACCCCATTTCCCCTCATTTAGTTAATTTTAAAATAGTCACGCAAAGTCACGCTCAGTCACGGAGAGATTCAGAACTCATATGCATAAGGAAAGAAAGAGTTTTAATAAAAACTTTGTTTTTATGGGTTAGGTTATTTTTAAACGATATATTGGGCCTACCCCACTCCATGAGAAGCATCTCCAGACTATTATATTTCCGCCGCCATGTTTAACAGTTTTTTTGGTAATGCTATATGAAATTCTTTGGCTGATATATGTTTCCGGACAAATTTATTTTTGTTTCATCAGTCCAAAGGATATTTCGCCACTTTTTTTAGCCTTAACTTCCGCACCAGGTAAAAGTTCATTGGCAAAATTTAACCTCATAGTTATATCCGTTTTTTTTCGCATGAGTGGAACTATTTTTGCTATTCTGTCGGGAAAATTGGTTTCCTGAAGACGTCGGCAAACAGTCGGAGCGCTGACTACATTTCCAATTTCGGCAGCAATTGCTTTCGAGGACTTAAACGTGTACTTTTTTGAGATTGAAAAATGTGGCGGACATTTTTATATGGATACCACGGCTTTTTGTAGTTGGTTTCTATTTTATGTGTTTTGCACAAAGTTAACGGAAAGCCTCAAGCCTTTTAATATTTCTCGAAACGATTTTACTTCCTTTCTTAAGTTTCTAATAACTTTCGTTCAATATAAGAGCAATGCCTTTTTCTGCCCATTTTCTTAAAAAAATATATAGTTAGGATTGAAGTAAATGCTTTACATTTTAAATATTCTTCCCCCTTTATTTGAAATAATAAAAATAATTAGGAAATATCTCTTTTAAATTGAACAAATTAGGAAAAAATCTGCTTGCACTTATTATTATAATCAGTGGATTTTCGCATTTTTTTTTTTGGTTAGGTTGGCGCTAGCTCCAGCTAGACATAATGCCAGGTTATACGGCGTATAGATCCCTAAACAACCTATGCCTTTGCAATTGAGGTTAGGGATAGTTAGTTGATCAATGGAATGGTTATCTAATATAACCAGAAAGCATGCACTTAGATACATAATCTAACTGCATGCTGATCAGCAACCACGAGGATAAAAAAATAACACTGCACTGTTATCCCTCATCCGGGGCTCAAAAAATATAAAACCGCAAGGTGTTTTCTTTTACTCGGAAGATTTGATACGACGCAAACACTGTTTAGTAGTTGAAGCGTAAATTACTAATGGTTTTCGCATTTTTTATAAACTGTTAACTGTCAAAGAATAAGTAAAGGTACACTTGTCATATTTTTGTAATTAATAACATTGCCACATAGAGAAATTTACAAAAAAAATAAAATTTTCTCTTTAAATAATTTGGATTTGTCAGATATTAAAATGTCAATATGTACCTTTTTAAAAATTAAAGGTAGCTTACCTTAATACGATTCGAAAGACGTATAAAAACACTTTCAGATTGTGGGCCATTGGAGATTTTCTGATGATTATATTGAGCTGAACCACTACCACCTGCGGTTGAGGATGCGGTGGATGTTAAAAGATGTTCTATATTATCCCAGGAATTGGAATCTTCTTCGCTTTTTGGTGGTAACTGTGGCGATACAGTAACAGCTTCATTAATGGCTGGAGTAGGTGTAGGTGCAGGTACAGACGTCGTAGTGAGGGTGGGCGAAGCTGTTTCAACAATTTCAACTGAATTAGACGTTTCAGTGGTTATAGCGGGTATTTCAGTCTCGGTTGAGGGTTCATCGGCAGGTACATTAAATATATTCGTATCAGGTAAAATAGGTTTTTCTATAATTTGAGGTGCTAAGGTAGTAGTTTCAAGTACGTCTTCAGGTTCCAAAGGTCTGGGTAATTGTTGATTATCATCTAAATTTATTTCTGTTGAAGTCTCCACTATTTGAGCTGAATTTTTAAGAGCAGGTTCCGATGGCTGTTCCACATTTATCGACGGCATTTCCGGCTTAATGAGTTTATTTTCCGGATGATCCAGCAGCTGAAGATCTTCTTTATCAAATTTTTTCTCTACGGTTAAGTTTGAAGATAATTCTGTATCATAGTCTTTAGTGGCCTCATCTAGCAGTGAATTATTATTAAGTTTATCTGGTGTGCTTTTGGTTATGGCCAATAGTTGACATAAGGCACCCACATATTCATTTGGCAAAATATTTACATAAAAACTTCGCCTTATATCTTTTTGTGTATTTAAAATGGCGGTCGTTTCAATACCGTAGCGTTTGAAACACACTTTTGTTTTCAATAGGTCATTTCTTATATCAGCTATATTGAGCAGTGAATTGAGCTGAGTGAATTCACAAGTCAAAGCATTATTTACACGTTCTACTAATGCTGAGGAGCATTCGGCACAGTTGAATAAACCATAAATCGGTGTTCGACATACCACTGATTGGGGCGTTGTTTTAAAAGTTTGATTTTGATTATTTGCTGGTTTACCTAATACTTCTGTGGCCTTCTTAACTATGGACAAAACAGCATCCGAGGCTGATTTAAAGAGATTCGACTCTGAATTCTTAACATTGTTCTGCTCCAGTAAATAATCGTCGTCAAAATCATCTAAATCATCATTTGGATGATTTTCCGTATCAAAAGCCTCAAATTCGGATGTACCAAAAACACGAAATAATGACAGTGTACAGAAATGTTCCTTGGAATAATGCGAATTAATATCAACTCGTACAAATTTTCCAAATAGATGTGGATGTAAATCAAAACTTTGTACAGCTCTTTTATCGTCCGCCTCAAAACGACCCACATTGGACCAATCTCTAGTGGGAAAACGTTTAGCCACTGCTACTGTAAAGTTTTGCGGTGACGAGGAATATAGTTCGAAATTGGCAAAATCGATTTTTTGAGCCTGCACAGCTTCACATAATTCGACAACAAACCAAATACGATTGCCACATAAACTAAGCATGTATTCATCTTTTGATGAACTTAAAACGGCCCCTGCATTAGAGGTGTAAGCACTGGAGGCTATAATTTTAGCTCCACAATCGGGCGAAGCATAATTTTTGGCCCTTATTTTGAGAGCAGGAGCCTTACCATTGCCATTGGTATTGTTTTTCCGTTGTGCCGAATTATTGAATGTTTGCTCTTGCTCTAGAGCCTGTTGTTTTTCAGCAGCCTCCATTTGTTTTTGTGCCCATTCGGAAAACACCGGCATGGGTACCTCTTCGGCGGTGAGATTCACTTGACTAGCAGTGGTCGACGAACTAGCATTTTGTTGTTCTAGACTTTCATTTGTGGATGGTTGTGTATCATTTATATTACTAGCGTCTGCTGGAATGTTATTAGTGGATGCGACTTCTGGGTTTTCTGTGATTGCTGCTGTTGTTGTTATTGTTGGGGAATCTGTACCACTTTTCCCACCGGAATCATTAATTTTTTCAATTTGTTCATCTAAAAAAGCAGAAACAGCATATATTAATTGTTATTCAATAGAACTAGCGATATTTTTATCAGACTATAATCAATTTATTTTATTTAACTTTAAGTTTTAACTAAGATAATCTTGAAGCTATTTTTCGGTCATTTAAGCTTTTTCTAATGTGAAAATTTTAAATTTCTCCAAAATGATTCATTTGATAAACACTATATGACAAAATTCAATTTTTGGTCGATCGCATGGTCAAACTGAAGAGATTCTATAAATATATCGATAAAAAATAGCCGTGACTCCCAGCTTTTTTAAAATAAGTGATGGGGTAACAGTGGCCTTCTGACCACTCCACTCCGCAGCAAATAATGACAAACCTAGGAATATAACATTTAAATGTATTATAAAACAAAGCACACTTTTCACCCTTATGCGACTCTGAACAAAGTTGAGAGAGCAGTACGAGCTAATCAACTATTAAATTTATTAAAGCAACAGCTTCAGTCTATAAAGGAACTATTACAGGTTTAGATAAATTTACAGAATTCAGAATGAGCATAACGTCTTTAAATTTAAATATTAATAAATTAGTTAATATTACACCTGACGGTCAAATAAATTTGATTGGTAAAAATATAGGTTTCAAATGAACTTTCAAGAAAGAATATTCAAAAGTTTCAGCAATTTTCTACTTTGTATAATTCACCAAGATGCTTTCTGCAACGCAGCTCTTAGCGTAAAAGTCATTGTATCTATTGTAATTTTTTACGTTCCACTACATTCCATCATAGACAATTCAAGACTTTCTAAAATACGTACATACTGAATATTCCGATTTAATTTATTATACAAATTGGTTAAGTGCTTAAATTATATTTCTTGAAAAACTTAACAAGAAATAAAATTTTTTAAATTTCGAAGATAATGACTGAATTTCTGATTTTGATTTCATTAGTCATTTCAATAAATTAAAAATATAGAAGTTCCTTTAAAGTCCAGCTAGTATTTTTCAAAAATTAGTTGCGTAAGCAAAATTTGACACATTTTCTCACAAAAAATCCTACTGATAATAAGTTACAACTACATAGAAAATTAAACGACGAATTTGGAAAACGTTTCGAAGATTTCAAACAAATAGAAACTAATAATAAACATATTTTAAGCCCCATTTACGGTAAATGCTGAAAAAGTCGAAACTAATACCAAAATTAGAATTTTATAAAAATTTTGACAAAGTGCTATCTATTTCCATACATTTCGTCATACGTTTGCGGATAAGTTCTTTTCAAAATCAATCGCAATGTAGTTTTTATACCTCTTTTTTACAAAATAAGACTGACATAAATTTTTATTTTGAAAGTTTTATTTTGTTTGTATTATTTTCAGATTTTTAAGGCCGTCGGGAAAATCTATAAAAGTCTCGTTATGACAAATACATTGAGTGTCAACTTATTTGATGCAGGCAATTCAGCTTTATCGTACATTTACTTCTAATTCAAATATGATACCGAACAAATAAAATTCTCGATAACGTTTAAGTCAGAAGAGATGGGGAAAATTCCATATAAGCTATGTCTGCACCACTACCGACTTATTTATCTGGTCGCTGCCTGGTAGAAACGAAAGTTGCGGCGCACACGTAGTCAGTACATGAAATATAGCTAAAATATACGAAATTGCATCCAAATATAAGAAATTTCTTCACAACATCAGCCTTAACGATTAAATTTAGTGGGCGTAATAGTGGAAAAATATTGATTTCCATATATCGCGAAGCTGAATAAGCTTTCGGACCCTGTTTGCTTCTTTAACCTCAATTTCTACTAAAATAAATGATCTGATCCGTTATGGTTTGTATCTGACCATTTTCAGATCAAAGACCATTTATCGTAACTCATGGATTAGGGTACCAGTAGGTCGACCAATACCGAGTTTAATTATCTATCTTGTTTTAACTTACCTTTCTGTATTTCTTCTTCACTCTCTGTAATAATATCAACTGTACGATTGTCGTTTTCCTCCTGCGATCGCCTATCGCTGCCATCATCAATTATAACAGCATCAACGGAATTTTGCGTCGGTTGCAATATTTCCAAAGGCAACTCTGTCACTGTGACCGTGGGAATATCAGCAATGTCAGGCAGACTAAAACGAAAACAAAACATAAAATTAGTAAAATGTTTATTTTATAAACTTTTTTTTTTTTCAATTAATAAAATAATATTTACATACAATGATAGCACAATAATTAAATATTTATTTGAAAAATTTACCTCATAAACATGGTAGAAATTGCCAGAATTTGTGAAAACCAAATGATCCAAAAGAAAATCAAAAACATCGTTAAATTCGTTTTGATTTTCTTAAATTCACAGCTTATGAAATTTGTTAAAATGCGTATTAACATTTTGGCACAATTTTATTTTTTATTAAAAAAAATTCTACTAAAAGCAAAAGTAAAAAAAAAAAATATATATTCAAGAACCGTATTCGAGCACATCACAATGGTTAATATAGAACAGGTGAAATTATAAACGATATACTCCGCTTATTGAAAGCCACGTCAGTTATTTGTTATTGTTTTGTTTAAAATTATCGTCAGTAAAATAAGTCATGAAAATACGAAATGAAAATTTTACACTTTAGTTAACTACCTACTAAATTAAAGTGTTACTCTTTTTCTCACATCATATCAGTGCCACCTGTTGTTGCCTGCGGTATAAAAATATTATTGTCAACAAAAAATAAAAAAACAATTGCATTTAAGTTGTCATTCCTGCATATAATATTGTTACAATAAAAATAAAAAAAAAAACATGTGTTTTACAACAATATATTATTTCGGCCTTTAGAATTGCTTTTAAAAATAGGTGAATTATTTTTTGTTTTTAAATGAAACAAAACAAAACCCAGTTTGTTTTGGTTACTCGTATGCGGATACAGATGTGGCCATTAAAAGTAGGGCCAAATGTAAATTATTTTAAAATTTTGTGTGGTAACTTTTTCAGTCAAAGATTTAAAAAGATTCCCAAAAACCGTCCTTCTTTTATACTAACAATAACTCTGTACAATGTCAAATACTAAATATACATCATAGGATGAATACCTTTTATGTGATATATATTTTATTCTCAACCGATCACAGAACTTCAATTGGATTAGCTTTAACTGAAAATTGAAAACTGATATTTTGTTAAAAAAAATTAACTGATTTTAATTTAAAACTGATCCTAATTATTTGTACTTATATTATTGTTATAATCCTGATATAGACAACCAATTAAACTTTGATTTAAACTATATCTAAGATTTTTGGTCAAGCCGACAGGGTAGATACATGTACAAATTTTAAATCAATTATTACGGTTTAATAAAATATATTTTTATAAGCTTTCCAATGTTGTATATTTTGTTAATTTCCTATCGGTAACTAAGAGTTTTAGTTGAAATGACATGACCAATAAACCACCGTGGAAATTTAATAACCTCTCCTTTGATTCCTTGCTTTCGAAGTTCAAAATAATGATACCACCGTAAAGGAAATTCGAAGTCTTCTGGCAGAAAAGAAATCGCTCTTAAAAAGCCATGGCTAGAGATTCGTCTACACAGATGTCACCAAGTCCCTGAGTATTTCTCCAGTTTATGTCGTGGTTAATGTGAAGGCAATTATTTAATCTTTAGCATACTTTAGCCGCATTCATCGAATATTCTCAGCAGAAGCTTGCGCTGTCTATTGACAGAGAAAAAAAACCTTTATATTTACAGATAGTCTATTAGTCTTAAACGCTATTTCCAACCCCTACATTAACAAAAAAAAAAAAATCAGAGATGCCCTTATGAACCGATCGTCTTGAAATTTTTACAGAAGGTAACTGCCTATTCGGAAGAAAAAATAGGTTATATTTCTTCTTGATTTTTCAAGTGGGTGTGGTACCTCCCATATGAAGTAAATTTTTAACATCTACTTTTAACTTACAATATCTGGAGTGCTACGAAAGCAAGAGTTCTGAAACTATGTACACCATACAAAGTAAATATTTAAGGTCATATATCCAGAGTACTATGATGGAGAACGCTTTGGAACTTTGTCTGAGTTCATGAGTTATTAAGTTAGTAGTCGGACAAAAAGCCTTGGAACTTTGTGTGAGTTTATAAGTTATCAAAGTTAGTACTAGAAAAAATGGGCGGGATCAAATCAGTGGGCGTGGCGCCCCCATACAAAGTAAACATTTAATGTAATAAATCTGGAGTGCTGTAGTTTCGAAAGATTTGGAGCTTTGTGTGAGTTCATAAGTTAATAAAGTGAATAGTCGGACAAAAATGAGCGGGATCGGACCAATGGGCGTGGGACCCCCATACAAAGTAAATATTAAATGTCATATATCTGAAGTACTATAATAGAGCACGCCTTGGATCTTTGTCTGAGTTCATGAGTTATTAATGTGAGTAGTCGGACAAAAAATGGGGGGGATAGAACCAGTGGGCGTGGCAACTCCCATTCAAAGTAAATATTTAATGTCATATAACTGGAATTACATGATAGAGAACGCCTTGGAGCTTTGTCTGAGTTCATGAGTTATTGTTAGTAGTCGGACAAAAAATGGGCGGAGTCGGACCAATTGGGGTGTCACCTTCTATACACAAAAATATGAAGTACTATAAAAATGACAGTCAGGAAGCTTTTGACAATAACATTAATTATTAACGTAAGTAGTCGTGGAAAATATGGGCGGAATCGCCAAAATCAAAAATCGCCAAAAATAAAAATCGCCAAAATCAAGTTTCTTTCCCGCCGTCGGTGTGGATTGGGCAAAGCACGAACATGGACATGGTCTTGTCCATGTGAATTGTCCATGTGAGTTGCTCACTCCATACCTTTGCGGAAGCACAGCTGAGTGCTATCGGGCGCGTCCACAGGTTGCGGATATTGGGAAGTTCCGTAGATATGCGGAGCTGCTGCTAATGCAGTCGCGGACAATCAGCGGTTTCCGGTCTCAGAGAGTCTCAGAGGGTTTCCGGGTGGCTCCCAGACTCCTAACAAGTTCGGAGTGTCTGTGATACTTGTTACGTCAAGGCGAGTGATTGGCGCCTTTAAATAACCAATAGCCTTCAACGGCCAGCGTCTGTCTCCCATGTTAGGGACGGCTGGCAGCGCGCGTCGGATCTTGTAACAAGCGGCTCGCTATATAAACGTGACATGAGGCATGTAAGCCTGCCCGCCCGGAGGCCATGCTGGCAGCCCCAGTTCCAGGATCGGCTACTCATCTTAAATCAACTGATTACCGAAACCGCATATTTTTTTCAGCCCTATGATTCTAATAGGAACTAAATATATAAAAACAAAATTCACAAAAAAAAAAAAAAAAAATCAACAATCAAAAATCGCGAATATCAAAAATCTCCAAAATCAAAAATAGCCAAAACAAAAATAACCAAAATCATCGCCAAAAAATTGTCAGTCAAAAATCAGCAAAACCGAAAATCGCCAAAAACAAAAATCGCCAAAAACGAAAATTGCCAGAACCGAAAATCTCGATAGCAAAAATCGCAAAAAACAAACATCAAAAAATTCAAAAATCGCCAAAACCGAACTTGAACTTTTGGAACACAGAAATTCCATTAAATTTTGTTTGCATAATTTATGTTGCAGAGATATAATGAATTGTTTGCACTTGGTACAAATAATTCGAAGAAAGAGGACAAAAGACATCTATTAATTAACATAACGTCAAGGAAACAAAAGATTTGATGCAGAAAATTGTAATTTTTTGGTACAATCAAATTTAAATAACTTTTATATATGGTGCAATATAAACCTAATGGAGCTCAATATAAAAAAATGGAAGAAAATGTTCTTTTACAGATGTAAAAATCTACTTACTACTTATTTTGTGAATGACAGTGAACTGCACTCGGTTGATACATTCTTAGATCTTGGCATTCTGTTAGATCAGAGATTAAATTTTTGTCTGCATATATCTTTGGCAATAAATAAAGCTTATAGCGTTCTTGGATTTATGAAGCGATGGAGTAAAGAATTTTCAGCTCCATATGTAACCAAACAGCTATATATGTACATCCCAAGTTCGTCCTATCCTGGAATACGGTACCATAATATGGGATCCGTGTTACATTATTCTTATAAATTTCGTCGAATCTGTTTAGAAACAATTTCTTTTATTATGTCTACGTGGACTTGGATAGAACTCCCGCGCCTTACCCTCATATAAATTCAGACTTGCTCTAATCAAGTTACCGACACTGAAAAGTCGTAGAACTACGCTTAGCATTTCCTTTCTGCTCAGTTTATTCCATGGAGACATCGACTCCAATTACTTGTTAAGTAGAATTCAAATTAATATTCCATCGAGACCTGCAAGCTTTAAACTTTTAAATATTAATTATTTTCAATTTGCCTATGCTAATAATGATTCATTTCGCTGGTAGTGTGATCAATTTAATTCAATTCAATTTTTCCGAAAATAGAGATTCCTTGAAACGCAAAATTATTCTATAAATAATTAAATCGTCATGTTAATTCTATATATACACACATTAAATACTTTAGTCTGTAAGGATATTTGTAATTCCATAGACTTTAAATAAATAAATAAATAACTAAAAAAATAGCTGATTAAAAAAAAGAGATATAGCTGCTAGTGTTGAGATTACAAAAGGATCAGTCAGTACCATTTTGAAAAATGTGTCGCCTCCAAACGTCTGATATCGATTGGATTCAAAAAAACTATTTTTTTTTTTATAAAAAAGCCGTATAAATATCTCTGAAATAATGCTGTCTGACTACCAGAACGAAATAAAACTTATCATTACGGGTGGTGAGACTTGAAACTATGCCTACGCCCCTTAAACAACAGACCAATCAAGGCCGAAAGATCACGCCAAATCAAGTTCATGCAACAGTTATCTTCGATTATCAAGGTGTGTTGTATTATGAATCCCTTCCGGCGAGTTAAACTGTTAGCAAGGAATATTATTTTACCGTCGGTTTAGCAACGATAATGTACCGTCTGACACTGCAGTGGTTATCTCTGAAACAATGCTTTTTGACTAGCAGAACGAAATAAAACACATCATTTTATGAGACTTGGATTTATACCTACGGCCTCGAAACAAAGAACAAATCAAGCGAATATTGTAAGTAATACGGCGTTCACACTTAAGTATTTAGCCAAGTGTTAAGTGTTTATGCGATAAAAAATGTACCCATACATTTTTTCGTTTGGCTAAACACCTTAATTGACACGTTTAAATCTTAAACATCTCAAAATACGAAAAAATGACAGAGTTGTATTTAATTTTACGCATGTTTAGTGCAACATTTCTCATTTTTGCCAAGTTGGCAACCTTATTTTTTTTAACATTACTTTTAAAGTGCCATTACAATATAAAAAATATAATACAAAATACAATATAAAATTATCATCTATATTGATAATTTCATCATTAATATAATTAAAGTAGTTGGCCACCAATTTAATGATATTATTTGTATCCATTTTCAAAATTTTACAACTTTTCAATTGTGTTTTATTTTTGAAACAGCTGTTCAATCTGCTGAAATGTTTAACTTAAACACACTAAATCAAGTGTGAACGACTGTGTTTTGTTTTGCAAAACACGAACTAAAACACCTGAAAATATCGTAGTGTGAACGCCTTATAAGACTGAAAAGATTAAGTCAAAGTCGTTCGAAAACAAGGTCATGGTGTGTTTCATTCTGAATATCTTCCGCCGAACCTAACTGTTTACAATATTATTTGAGTGTTATGCGTGATTTGCGTGAAAATATTCGCAAAAAGAAGCCAAAATTATGGGCGGACAACTCTTGGTTTTGGCATAACTATAATACACCGTCTCACACTGTAATTGTTCTTCGAGACCATTTCGCACAAAATCCGACTCATATCGTTCCAATCCTCCAAATTTGTCAGATTTAGTACCGTGTGACTTCTGGCTTTTCAGTAAACTCAAAAGACAATCCCGGGGTCACGGTTTTGAATTGATTGATGAGATAAAAGCTATGAAAGCTATTAAATAGATTTGAAAGAATAAAAATTTTACATCTTATAACAAAAGTGACCTTCTCATTTGAATACGATAGTACATAAACAAAACAAACGCAAAATAGTTAATATTTATTGCTTTTTAAAATATGGTAAAGTAGAAAAATCAACGTTTAATAACAGCAAATACATTTAAATATTATTATTTAAAACTGTAGCGTTATATGAACCCTAACCACTATTAATTCGTGTACACCAAGCAATGACAATACAACATTCCATACTGCACATTTTACTAAATAATATCGACTACGCCACAAACGTTGTACATACTTTTCGAAAAGGCTGTTTCATTATTTTAAAATTTTTAAAAATATGTGCACATTATTATAACACAGTTCATTAAATTTTATAAAAATAATTTGACCACTATTAATTCGTATAGTGGATAATTTTCTAATAATTTAAAACAGCTTCTTGCCGCTTTCGCATTGTATTTATCAATATCTTACATACTTCAAGGGTTATAGACTCCCAAGAGTACATTGTGGGTCGTTCCGCAAATTCATTTTGATGAGAGCCCACAGGGTTTCAATTGAGTTGAGGTCTGTGCTAGATGATGGCCCATCCAGAACATTAATTCCATTTTTCTTGGAGTAATTTTTTTTTTTTGCTGTATGCGAATACTTATTCACCGAAATCGGATAGCTTTGGTACTGATGGAATGGGATTTTCTGGAAACCTAACAGCGGGATTTAAGCAGTCTATTATACGCCTCCACGCTAATACAAATCACCCCTTTTTCTTGCATCACCATCACATACGTCCAACTTAGATTCGCTAATAATAATAATAGTGTCCCATTGCCTATGTACCAAAGAATGTCTTTCCTTTGACGATAATAAATGTTTTTTCATTCCTTAGGCCTAAAAAATAATTGCGTTTTATTAAATACTTTTCGTAACTACAAGTGAATATAAAACTTACTTTACAAAAATCATAAACTACGATGGCGGTCACAGAACAACCCGACCTGACACATAGATGGCGGCAGTAGCTAAAAAAAATAACTTTGGTGAAAAGTGGCAACCTTATAAAACATGTTTTAAGTTTCAAGGCGTCACGTTGTTCAGTATTTTTTTTTGGAGCCATCAAAAGTAAACGATCTCAGTGAATTTGTAAACATGGAAAAAATTGGTCACCGTTATGTGATTCAATACTTTCATTTGAAAGGTCTCAGTGCAAGCAATATTAAAGCCGAGGTAGATTTCACTCTCGAGAGCCTGCCCCTTAATTTACGACCATAAAATATTGGGTGAGTTTAAACGAGACCGTACGAGCTGCCAAGACGAACACGGTTAAGAAAATCCACATAATGGTATTGAATGAACGTCGCCTGAAGATGCGTGAGCTAGGTGAAATGATCATCATATTGACCGAAAATTTGAAGATGAGAAAGCTGTTCGCAAGATGTGTGTGACGTTTGCTCACAATAGAACATGGATGAGACATGGATTCACCACTTCACACCTGAGACAAAGGAACAGTTAAAACATTGGATTGAAATGGGAGAATCGTGTCCAAAGAAGGCGAAAACAGTTCAATCTGCCTTCATTATTGATTATCTTCAAAAAGGAAACACAATCAACGGCGAGTATTTTGCTAATTTATTGCAGAGTTTAAGTGATGAAATTAAGAAAAAAAAAAAAAACACCGCATTTGGCGAAAAATAAAGTGTTGTTTGATCAAGACAAAGCACCACTTCACAAATCCACTGTTGCGATGGCCAAAATCCATGAAATAAAGTTCGAATTGCTTCATCGCGCACTTTATTTAGCTTCCTCGGATTATTTTCTATTTCTAAACTTGCTAAAATGGCTCGTTGGTAAAAGATTTGCTAACACTGAAGATGTGGAGTCGGCGGTTGATGGCTATTTTATAAGCAGCGTTTCAAAGCTATTGAATATCGTTGGGAAAAGTGTATCGGGCTAAAAACAGATTATGTTGATAAATAAAGAAAATTTTTCCCAAATTTTTTGTGGTTTCTTTGTCAGGTCGGGTTGTATTGGGACTGCTCTCATATATCATTCACGTTTTACGGTTTTTTCAATGGTTTCAGACCACTTTCATGGTATGGCTCTAACAGTGCTCCGAATATTGTTTTAAAATTTTATCCGCCCACCCGTTATACAGGGTGGGCCAAAAGTCACCATGAGGTTTAAAAATTTAATAAACTTTTCGTTTGTTTTAATTTTTTTCTTTTTCAGACTATCATATATACAAAATGGAAATATTTTACACTAATGCCGTTTTCTCAATGTATCGTCAAACTGCCTGTTACTTAACCGAACATAAATTTATTGGACCGATAAACTGTCGGTTAACAATTTTGGTTTTCTCAATGTACCGACAAAAACATTATGTATGAAAGTTGGGAGAATTATTTTCAGTTGGCAATGCCTCTTAAAATTGATATGAAAGTTGGGAGAATAATTTATCTGTGCGATAAATAAATAAATGGCAGATGAGTGCCGGTTAGCTTTGCGACAAATTAGAAGCAAACCAGACATTGAGAAAACCAAATTTCTTTAATCGGCAGTTTATCGTTGGGATAAAAGATAATCGCCTATTGAGAAAACGGTCATAAGTATGGAAAATAATGTCACTTAAATCATCACCGTTTTCAGCTTCGCTGTGATAGGCACGTTTTTGGAGAGCGAATAATTTCCAGAAATTCAGATTTGTCAGCTACCGACTATTTACTTTGGAGTTGTTTGAAGGAGCGAGAACATGTGAACAAGCCCGAGGCCAACAAGGCCAATATTGTTGCAGAAATTCAAATGCTACAGCCACAAATTTTGAAAAATTTTATGGAAAATGCTCTAAAACGAGCCTATCATAGCGAAGCTGAAAATGTGGGTCATGTAAGTGACATTATTTTCCATACTTAGTGAAAATAGTGCAAAAAAATTATTAACTTTTTAAACCCCCATAAGACTGAACGAATTAGTAATGGTCAAATTATAAAATTTTTAAAATATAATAAACTATCGGTTAATCTGAGTTTTTAATCAATTTTATTGTAAAATGTTCAAATGTTTTTTTAATGTATTTAATGAAAACTAAATAACATTTCAGATAAGTACAACTTTTTTGGTGTAGTTACATTATTTATTTCATTTAAAAGGTGGCCTTTAATGTAACACAATCAAAAAAATTCTTGGTGTACGAATTGTAGTGGTTAGGTTTTCCAAACAATAATAAACTAAAAATTTTAATTATTAAAAAAAAAAAAACTGTGTCATTATAAAAAAAAAAAAAATGACAAATATTAAATAATACAAAAAAATTATAACAGAAAATTTACGTAAATTAAAACGTGGGTGTTTTAGAAGCAAACAAAATAAATTAAATAATAATTACTAAACAAATACAAATGTTTTAACAACAATTTATTCAAAATACCCATGTACATACATACTTATATTCATCATTTAAAGGGCGTTTAGGAATTTCATTTCAGAATAGAATAAATAGGCAATATTATTTAATGAACGATAACAAATACTTTATCAAATCTTCTTTTGTTGTTTCAATTTGATAAAAAAAAATATATATACATTTAATTAGTTAAACAATTAACAACCCTTGATAATGAAATTTTGCTTAGGTCAATGTGATTTAACAATAATCTTTTGTTGTGTTTTATATCTATCAACTTATTATATATACACTGCATAAATTAAAAGTTTATTTACCTCTTATGTCTTAAAATGACTACGGAATTTTTGTATTTGAATTTTGCTAAGATGTTGTTTGTAAAATATAAACAGAAAAATGTGGCCAACATTGAAAAATATGTTTTTATTTTTTGTTTTTGTTTAATATAAATTTAACACAAATAATTAAATAGCTATTTATAGTTCATATTTGCTTATGAGTTTGGGGGTTAATTTGCATTTTATTGAGAAAGGTAATTGACAATGTTTTTTTTTTTTTTTTTTAAATATAAATTATGTTTTTCTTAAACACAAAAAAGAAAATATATTACATGACATTAAAAAAAAAACACAATTAACATTTTTAACCATTGTCGTTAATTACAGATTGAAGATTTTTGTATTGCGTCCGTCTGTCTGTCTGCGGGTACATGTAAACCTTGTAATCAACCTACAGATCGCAAATATAAATATATTTTAACGAAATTTGGTATATAAGCTTTTTTCGGCCTTAGAAGATCGCTTTGAAATTGGTGAAATCGGTGCATGAAATCGCCCTAAGATCCAAGCGAAAGTATGTATGTTTGTTTGTTTGTAACTTATAGGAGACTAAACTATTGGACCGATCTTCCTGACATTTATACTTACTGTGTATCTGGAAGGAATTATAGACTATAATTTTTTCTTCATATTTTTAGTTTGCGTGGCAAAGTGAATTTTTAATATCATATATATTGAGAACTATGACAGAAACAGCTGTGCAAATTTGTCTTAGGTCATCTTTTATTAATGTGATCAGACGAACAAAACATGGGCGAGTTCAGAGCAGTAGGCGTGGCACCGCTCATGCAAAGTATATTTATATCGTATACCTGGAGCACTATAAAAGGTAAAGTTTTGAAACTTTAGAAGTGTCCATCAGATATTATTGTGAGTAGTCGGATAAATATGGGCGGGATAGGATGAGTGGGCGTGGCACCTCCTAAATAAAAAACATACTTTGATTACTAATGTGAGTAGTCGTGGAAAATATGGGCGGAGCCGCCAAATTCAAAAATCGCCAAAATCAAAATGGCAAAAATAAAAAATCGCCAAAAAACAAAAATCTTCAAAGTAAAAATCACCAAAAACAACAATCATCAATATCAAAAGTCGCCAATATCAAAAATAGCTATATGATATTCCAATTTCAAAGCCATGGATTTGGAAAATCCATCTTTTCCTCATGGGCTGGTATAACTAATCTTGCTCTAGAGTAGGAACGCCGAAAAATTTAATAATTTTTGCACCGAATGAATAAACAAAGAATATTGAATATCAGCAAGCAATAAAAAAACCAACCCATAAAAACCAAGTTTTTATTATACTCCCTTCATTTGTAAATTAATTTACCATCATGTAATTAAATAATTGATTTATTGAAAATGAAACATGTCTAGAAAAATATATATGCCAAAAATCAAAAATTAAAAAAAAAAAAATGTGTCAGATCAACACATTCGATCACGGGAAAAGGGTTAAAAATCGATCCAAAGTTTTGTCGAAAAACAGACAAGGAGACAAGCAGAACTACGAGCTAATATAAAGGGAGTAACAAAAAATCTATAATATTAATAGGTAAGGCGATTTCTTGTGAAATCTTCTACGGATTCACTTACCAACCGATTTTGACAAAAAATATAACATTTGAAAGGTATTTCTTTACAGATGTGCACCATGTTTTTTAAAATTTAAATTCGATCAGTTTTTGCTTCATTTGGTTTAATTAAAATTGCTACTAACACATACATAAAACACATATTTAACTATACAATGTTATGTGTGTGTTAATTAAATTTGTTAATGTGTGTCCAAAAATTGTTTATCAAAAGCCCTGCGTTGTGAATTGGCTAAAATGGATTAGCATACATTTAGGCTCTTATAAAATTATTTATTAACCTTTTCACGCTTTTTGTTGCCTATAGGCAACATTGCTAAAAGACCTAAGACTAAGAAATACATATTTTTTCAGTGTTTTTTTTTACTGTGTTATTCTTTGGTATGTTTGTTTACATATTTGAGCATGCTTGATCATGTCATTTTCTTTGTTTGATCAGTCGGAATATTTTTTTATTTCAATCGGACGTGTATAAAATCTCAAATTTTTAGTGTGATTTTAAAATTTTCATAAAAACTAAAAAATTTCAAATACTTATAAAAAAAAGTGTGCAAAACAGTAAATAACAGGTAAGAGAATGGGTACAAAGTGTTTTTTGCAAACAAAAATAGTTTGTTTACGCTCTGGAATTTTTTAAAGACAAAGTTGCAACAGAGGTCAATAATAAACCTTTTTTTAAATATTTTTTTTATGTATAAGGTATGAATCGAAAAAAATTGTCGGATCTTGAAATAGAAAAAATCGCGAATCTTGATATAGAAAAAATCGCGAATTTCGATTGGAATAATTCCGATGACGATGAAGAGGAACATAGTGAGGACGATGGAGAGGAACCTGGTCAGGATGATGATATGGAAAGTTTGCTCGAAAATAGTATTCAAAGCCTCAGTAAAAGGGAGAATGAAATAGAGTTGGACTTACTTCAGCAAATTGTGGAAGAAGACGATGCTGAAAATACTATGAATAAGAGTTCAGGTATAGTTCAGGAGGTTTTTGAAAAAACAAATTTGTCGACGCTTAGGTGGAGAAATACTCAGTTGGATATGAGAGATATTTCTTGGAAACGCAAGATCAACGGAGATAAAGCCAAGCAACCAATAGACTATTTCTCATTTTTTTTGTAAAGTGCACTGAAATCGAACAGGAGTAATATCAGAGTATTGACGAGCAAATGATATCATACAAAGGTAAGTGTTTTGTTCAACAAAAAATTGAATGAGACGTTATATAATTTGTAAATGTTTGCTTATATTTCTAGGTCGTCACAGCGCAAAACAGTACCTTCCTAACAAACCTCACAAGTGGGGCTTCAAAATGTTTTCAAGAGCTGGAGTATCAGGGCTCATCTACGATTTTTCTCTCTATGTTGGGGAGGGTACGTGTCAGTCATTTGGATTAGGAATTTCCTCAGATATTGTTTTACATTTGTCTGCAAATCTTCCTGAAAATCAGAACTTCAAATTGTTCTTTGATAACTGGTTTACTTCCATAAGCCTACTGAATGCTCTGAGCCAAAAAGGGATTTTGGCAGTAGGCACCATTCGCAGCAATCGTTTGGGAAAATGTGACTCGAGTCATGAAAAGGAGCTGGCTAAAAAGGGTCGAGGATCATATGATGTCCAATATGAAGCATCGTGTAAACTAATTGCTTGCCGATGGTATGACAACAAAAGCCTTCAGCTGATTTCAAACTTGTTGGTGTCAATCCAGTTACACAATGCGATCGATGGTGTCGAAAGGAAAAGAAGTACGTTACGATTCCTCGTCCAGCGGTCGTAGAATGGGAGGTGTTGATTTGAGTGATATGTTGTTGGAGCTATACAAAATTAATCACCGTTCTAAAAAGTGGTACATGCGCATAGTTTACTGGTGCATAAATGTGGCAGTAGTAAATGGCTGGCTTTTATACCGCAGAGATTTACGACTTGAAAACTCATCAGCAAAGCATATGACGCTTTTGAATTTTCAACCGGACATAGCTAATGAGTTGCTTGGAGCCTCTAAGGCGGCACAAACAGCAGCTCCGCGTAAGAGAGGTCGACCGAGCTCACTTCTACTACCTCAAAGTCCACTTACAACATCTCCCATTCCATCGCCTTCATTGCCATCACCGTCGACCACATCGCCTCAAGGTGATTCACCAGCACCATCTGAGTGCTCTTCTCCATCATCAAAAAGATCATATGTTATTGACCCAAAAAAATCATCAAGATATGATCAAACAGGCCACGGGATTGAGTGGGGCTCTAAGGGCAGATGTAGATTATGTAAGACTCGCTTTCCAAGATCGAAGTGCTCGAAATGTAATATCCATTTGTGCTCCAATCCGCAAAAAAACTGCTTTGTAAGATTTCATACATAATTTCAATTTTTTGTAACTTTTCATTATAATTTCATACAAAATGTAATAAATCAAATATTATTTCCTAATGAATTTAAACTAATTTCAATAAAAAAAGTAAAAACCTCAAACAATTTTTATTAAAAATTACGGGGCCCTAAGATACCAAGATTGACCAATGTTGCCTATAGGCAACATTCTATAACGGACTAACCAGGATACGCAGGTCCTTGAAATTCATTTGAGTGACTCCTTAGACCTCTACGAGAGCCCTTATGTACTAAAAAAAATTTTAGGTCCTCTCAAAATAATTCGGACGTGAAAGGGTTAACAAACACATTTCTGTGTGTTCAAAAAATATTTATACATAATGAAATTCATTGATTTTCACACTTTAATGAATTTTATTTAAATATTCATAAATTTTATATATATATATAGATAAAAAACATTAAAAGAAACAAATTGAATGAAAAAATAAAATTTTCTAGAATTTGCACCCGAATTTCGAGTGTTGGGCTCTGCTAGTATAAAATAAATAAATATAATAATAATAAATAATAATAATAAATAAAATGTCTTAATTGCACAGTACAAACTTCGTAGAAAATATTGATTATGAAAACATACATGCCAGTAAGTCTCGGTTAGTCGTAGCGAAGCACGGCAGGGCATGCTAGTATTATTGTATTATTATAATTTAAGAATATAGCAGATGAAAATAAGAAAAAATGCCTTTGAAGCTATTTTGAATAACCTTAAAATAGGTTAAATTTGGAAGTGTGTTTTAAAGCACGCTTAGTTGGAGCTTTGGGTACATTAAGCACTTGCTCCAATTTTATACATATTACAACAAAGTGCAAATATTTTTTTATCAGTTCTGTCATCATATAATGCTCTCAAACAAAAAATAGGCATTTTTAGACACTTTTTTTTATAATTTTCTCAGATGAATTAGCGGGGAATACCAATATAACAAAAAAGCCAAAATATTAAAAGTAGATTAGATTGATAACTAATAATTTTTATAGATTTAGATCAAGTCTACTGACCGGTTATTGTTATTCGGATGCAGTTTTAATCTTAAAAGCAAATCACAAAAACAGCTTTGATGCCATAAAAAGCGGGAAAACTATAATTCTCCACAAAACTCATTTGTATCATCGGTAGGTAAGTTGGGTTAGTAATACCAATAATTTATACAAACTTTGTATAAAAAATATTACTTTATTTGTTACATTAAAAGATTTGGAACATAGTTCGGAAGAAGTGGTATTGTTGAAATTTGCTGTTTGGCTACAAAACTATGAAACTTTTTGCATAAAGTTTGGCTAATTTAAGGAGAATCCTGAACAATGTTGTTGTTGTTGCGGCTTGAGGTCTAAAAAGATTAATAAAAAAGAATAAGCAATCTTATTTTTGATTTTTATTTTTTACTTTTATTACTATTCGACTAACATCGTTAGTCATCATCAGGGATATTTTAATTTGTTGATAAAAAAAAAAATAAAAAATCTGCCCTATAACCTTTGAGTAATTTTAACTACTATAAAATATGTACAAAAAAGTTGAGTTAAAAGCCACGCCCATAAATATGAGGGAGACATAAAAAATGGACACAACACATTTATTCTGATATTTTTTAATAATCTTTGCATACTTTTTATGGAAATTTACTGGATATGCTTTCGATTATATATAGTCGGTTGGGATTTAAAGGGTGTCCCAAACTTAATGCAAGATTTGAAATATTCAAAATTGAATCATAAACTACACAGGATAGGGTTATGTATGAAAGAACACATTGAGAAAATGGCCTCCACGGCTTTGCTGTCACATACTCAATCTCTTGTCGAAAAAAAGTGCTTTTATACCAAGACAATGCACGAGTTGAGTACCATGGTAAAATTCCATGAATTGGGCAGCAAATTGCTGCCTTATCCGAATTTAACCCCCAGTGACTATTTTCTATTGCCAAACCTAAAGAAATGGCCCTGCAAAAAGGGATTGCTCCAACAATGAAATCATTGATAAACAATAGCTATTTTTTAGGACCTTGCAAAATTCAATTATTTTCAAGGGATAAAGAAATTGAAGATACGCTGGACAAAGGAGACTATGTTTCTTGGTAGAAAAATAAGCCGCCCTCATAAACAGCCTAATAGTAGCATGTACTACTATTTTTATGAGCACAAATGTGAGTTAAGCTAGTGTTTAAAAATATTAATATTATCATAACATACTCGTATTATATGACTGTACTCATATATTATATTAAAGCCATTGTAACCACATATTAAATGTTTTGTTAACTAAATTGTAAAGATGTTCTATTTATATAAGGACTGCTCACATATAAATCGCCATAAATTTTCCGTGAAATAGCCGATTTTAATAAAAAATTGCAACTACTTGAGGGGAATGTTATTTAAATAATTGTTGGAGTCATTATGATCTTAATCTCTCTTTTTCAATCTCTTAGTACGAAATTGACATAATTTTTTTGTACTAAGGAGTGAGGTCGAAAAATCATAACATACACAAAATGTAATAATAAGGAAACCATTGAGTCTAGTGCCTTTATTTTTTTTTTATTTAATTGAAACTAAATTAAAGCTAAAAATATAATGTTTATCTTTCTACTTATGAACTTAGGGACATTTTCCGGAAACCTTTCCACTAGAGATTTAATAGTGGTTTCTGTCACTTTTTTGGAACAAGTCGTCCATCTCCGTTTAAAATCTTCCACATTTTGGGACACCTTTTTTGTGCTCTTCAACTCAACTTTCATAAGAGCCCAATATCTTTCCACTAGCCTTAGCTCCACTCAGTTTGGAGTATTTGCCTTCCTTGGCGCAAAAACCAAGTTATTATTCTTGTAGCACTTAAGAGCTTTCTTACCGTAATGACAGGATGCCAAACCTGGCCAAAAATATGTGGACATATTGTCTTGGCTTATTAAAGGAAGTAGTCTTCTTTCAAATTTCGGTATTTACAAAGCCTGATGTAACAAATGACTTGTTTTTTTTGAAACTTTGTCTGCTTTTGGATCCTAAACTTATCTTAAACATTCCTCGAGCATTAGCAACATACAATTTTTGAACCGGAAGCTGCCATTATGCAGCAAGCATATTTTTTTATGAAACATGATCTCAATTTCCGTGCTCTGTTTTTGGCCTCTAAATTTTTTCAGGGTTCCTGTTTGGAACGTTATATGTATTTAAATCTGCATTGACTCAAACTTTTTTCACCAAATAGCTTTTTTCAATATGCTTTCTATTTTCTTGGCCTTATAAACTTCATGTGGTCCTTTTTTTCTTCCCGACCTAGGTTTCCCATCAAATTCTCCTGATACTTTCTAATAACATTAGAAACAGTTTGTTTCTTTGATACCTTTATGTAGGACCAAGTTGGATTTTTCTTCACTTATTGTAATAAAAATATAAATAAATCAACAGGGTTGTAATTAAACATAATAACTGAAATATAAAAAAAAAAAAAATGCAAATAATGCTTGCGAAAAAAGCTAAGTGGAAAAATGTGTGTTAAGCTTTTTTTCAATTTCACACCTTATTCAACAGCCGATATACTTTGATGACTTGATGTAACATCTGGTAGAAAAAACGTAGACACCTCATGTTAGCTTTGGAATGGAAGTAGTCGCTTTTGGAAACATTCTTTAATGTACAAACAGTATTAATCATATCTGTTATCACAACTACAAATATCTTTTTAGGGAACTTAGTTAATTTAAATTGTTCACGGACACTCCCCCTATTATCAAATACGTAAAAATTCAGTCATGGAAGCTGTGGACGATACGTACCATAATGCTGCATTTATACTTGTTGCTGACACTTACTTTAAGGTTTTTAGCATGTTCCTTTGATTCAATATCCTTGCTGAAGTTTAGATCCGGCACCTTCTGGACTTTATACGATTTGATTGCTGCCTCCCTTTTAACTTTTCTAACGAAAGAATCCAAATAATTGGTTTTTTGAGCTGCTTTTCCCCCGAAATATTCAGATTGCTAGCCCAGGCTTCTCTTAATACTAAGACGTACGTTACAATTTTAAATAACCAATAAACTTTAGCCTCATAAGCTATTGTTTTAAAAGACAATGTACAATTTCCGATTTTTATAAAAAATTCTAATATTTTTTCACTTACTTCCCCTTCCCAATCCATTTTGAAGTAAAATAATTATTAAATATTGATAATATATATGGCAAAATATATTTCATCATATTTAACAAGCCTAATTTAAAAAATTTTAACAAGTAAGAGTGTTAAATTCGGCTATGCCGAATCTTTGATACCCTCCACCTGGGTTTTACGTTTACATTAATATCTGGACTTCTTGCACTATTTGTAACAAATGTATATAAAATATTTGAATATGTAAACACTTTGATAAACCTATTACTGAATTATTACAACAAATGCTCTGAATTTTCAGCATTTTATAGAGGTGTCTGTCTACATATTTTAGGTCATAAATTGGCAGAATGACTCCCGATTTATCCCATTTTAAATACTAACCTGATCCATATAATTACAAACAATATTAAGTTTAACCAGGTAAATGGTTTATTTTGTAATTTTCTTTTTAATTTAAATTTTTTAATATAAAGGTGCATTTTATTTTTTACAATCCTTTTCAATTTTCCAGACCTATTAGTATAGGGCACATTTGTGAGTCCGCATAGATCAACTTTCAACTCTTACTTCTTTTTATTGTATTAAATCTATCTTTGTGTCTTTAAATTAATTAAGATAATTAAGATGAAAATATTTTACAAACTGTTTTTTTTTTAGTTAATATCTGAACATTTTACATTTACATTTACATTTACAAGGCAAAACTAAAACTGCCAAAAATTTCAGTCAAAACTATTTTGAATGTATTTGTTAAATATCGCATAATTTTTTTCAATTTTAAACTTTAAAGTCTTTTTAAGTCTGGTAATAACTCTATAATATGAAGGAAGTAAATATGTGGATTCTTTAATAACAATGACAAGTATAAAACACTGTTTTGTGCATAACATTAAAATATTATAAATTTGAGCATAATTTATTTAGAAACATAATTAATTTTAGAAAAATGTCCGATTCGTTTTTCGATGATGCTGAAAACACATCAAAGAAATACAGAACATAAAGATTTTGCTTCAGTTAGTTGAGAGACGAGAAGCTCATGGATGGCTGGAGCAGGTCAAAGGTGACGACTATAAATGCAAATGCAAGGCTTTTGAAAATATATTAAAATGCGATAAATCAGATCTAAGTATACATGCTTATAACCACTGTTATAAAAAATCTTTTAAACCCAACAGTATTGCCATAATTTGAAATTGTAAAGATGCTAAATTGCAAAAAAAGATGCTTAAACGTACTGGATGCTAAATTTTTTTTTTCAAATTTCATTACCTTTATACTGAAAAATTATATACTTATTAATAAATTCTTTTGTTTTTAAATCGAAAAATTAATATAAAACATATGTTTCGATTTATATTTTTTAAATTTTAATTAAAATTATTTTGGATTTCATCTGAAATTTTTATTAACATCAAATTGAGTTTATTTTAAACTTAAATTAAATATTTTTAATTTTAGAGGGATTTTTTTTTTATTTAAAATATAACAGAAATTACATTATCAAAAGATACGATTATATTAGAATAATTGGTTTATGGAATCTAACATTTCTGTGATGTCTTCATCTTCAAGTTCTTCTTGGCTCTGATATATTTCTGACGATCGACTCTTATCAACGACATCGCTCGGTATATTGTAAGTGTGACAGCACCAATTTTTCAATTTCAATCCTTCTTTTATACGTATTACAGAACATAACAACTCGGATTTTATTCTGTTCGAAGTTTGCTTTTAACTAAAGCTATTAAGCTAAACAAACGTTCAACCTCGGCTTTTAAGAAAGACAAAACTAATATAGACAACACAAATATTGATTCCTAAAATGGATTTTCGCCAATAGAATTTTTCAATCCATAAAGAGGTTGTATTCAGTGTTGTATCCCAGTTTTGTTCTGTGATATGACTCCATTGGATTTGAATTTTTTCAGTTTCAGATGATATAAATTTAAACTCTTCTAATATATTGGTTATCTGTTCTTTTACCCGTTTTAATGTGTTTTGTATTGAAAATTTTGGAATTTTTTTAATACAATAATATTTTTTGGCAATCGACTTTCAAATTCATTAAAAACTGTTGTTGGTGTTTACATTCTTCTATTTCAAAATGTTTTGTTATATTTGTTGAAAGAAACGAGCAGAGTGGTAAAAGGAGTAGTACACAAAATTACTGTACTACACTTTGAGAAATAAAAACATATCAATACCATTAAAAGATGCTAAAAGCAACATTTTATTAATAAAAGATTCTAAGTTAGCATCTAGCATCTTTTGATAAATTTTGGATGCTAAACGACAAAAAAAAGTTGCTAAATCTAGCAACTAAAAAGCTAAAACGGCAACACTGAAAACCAAGAACAAATATTCTGTTTGAGTTGTAACATCTCATTTGCAAGCCATTTTAATTAAGCTGCGTTCACACTATGTGTTTTGCTTGTGTTTTTCTTATTGTTTTAGCACATGCAATTTGTACACATAGTGTGAACCCTTTCAAAAACTGTTTATGTACAACACATTTGGAAAAACATATGTAAATTTTTCAATTACAGCAGGTTCTATTTTGGCATGACAACCATATTAAAATACAATACTGCTTGTGGCGAAAGAAAAACAGAGTAAATTATAAAGATAAATATTGAAAGAAAAATAAATTGTTTAATATTAATTAACAATTAAAAAATATAAAAAATATATTACTTTATTTTTAACAATAACTTTTTGTAAATTCACAAATTAAATCAGCTGTTGTTTACATTTAGAGGTTATGTCATACGGAAATACATATGTACGTTTGATCGCAAAATGATGAATTGAATGTAAAACGCCAATTTTGACACACACGCCGAATTACGTATGGATCGTAAAACTGAATTTACATATGGAAAATACACATAGTGTAAACACACCTTTAATTGTGTAAATTTTAAATGCACATCTAACCATATCAAAAAGATGAATTAAACAGAATTGCAAAAATATTTTTTTTATAATATCTGTATGTTTTTTATATTATTCTTATGTAATTCTCATGATATTTTTATCTTATTTTTTATTTTTACATAATTGAAATTGTACAAATTAAAAATAAATTTTAAAAAAAGTAGTGTAGGGAAAAAAGGGAATTTTTTTCATAAGCGTAGAGATTTCTGAACAAATCTCCTGGCATCACTAGTACCTATTAAAAAACAATGTAAAAATTCACAAGACAACGCGACATAGACTTGCTTTGTCCAAAAGCTTCCATAAGACTGAATGAAATTGTTGCTTACTTTACTCTTTGGTGAGTATTTTCATTTTTGTTCGGCTGTATACATATAAGAAGCCAATTTGAGTTCGGTTTACTCGTGCTGCTATGCATATGTTTGTGTGTTAACAAAAATATACGATATCCCAGTCATCATTTCGAAGATTGTTTTAACAAAAAATACCTTACTGTGTCTTCTTCGAGCACTTTTGATAATTAAAAACTGCTTAATCACATGCGCTATTAGAAAAAGACTAGATAATGATTTTTGCTTTCTCTTAGAAAGTGATTTATAGAAAAATTACATTAAATAAGACTCAAAAATGAGTCGAAACTGATTAGAAAAGCGGATAAAAAGGACTCTCAAGAAGATTCGCGGGTAAGGTAATATTTAATCCCAACAAAAGAATATTTTGTGATCAGCAAAAGGGCGCATTTATAACTGTTTTAATAGCACATATGAGTCAAAAAGACTCTACATGATCATTTATTGCATAAAATGCTTACTGGGATTTTATTCACTATCTGTAGAAACAGGTTTTTTAAGTAAAACAAATCTGCATACAATTTCAATTCTATTTCGTTCACAATGATACGATCAGTTTGTTTACTAGCTACTAGTAAAATAAGAAAATAGTATTATAATACAGCGTAATGATGAATTGTACTTCTCAATTAGTTTATTTTTAATGTGCCATAAGAAGTTCGGTTTGTGCTAACAAAAGCATGAATATATGTTTCCCAGGGCGAAGCTTCATCATTGCACTATGATTGAGTTGAGCTCCGCGACTATTCATAATGTGAATAGCTCGTGTCAAAAATTTTTGGTAGTTGGGAATGGCGTTTGTGTTAAGAAAAGCATAAACGCATGTTTCCCAGGGCAAGGCTCGATCATTGCACATTGATTGAGCTGAGCTCCGCGGTTATTCTTAATGTGGATAACTGTTGAAACAAAATTTTTGGAATGGCGTTTGCCTCCGTCCCTACATTAAATAACAAAGTTTAAAAATTTATTTTAATTAACATCTTTTTTTAATATCTGACAAAAAATAGTATTTCTCTAAACAACAATTTTTTTTACAGGGTAAATAAATATTTTATGGCTTACCTACCTACCTACTACTTTTGAAAGCAAGTATGCAGGGTTTATACATGTACTAAAAATACAACTCTTAAAACCATACTATTTTTTCAACTCTAAAAATTTCAGAATTTTGTAAAAATAAAATAAAATACCGATTTATTTTAATATGCGCTTATTATGGATATACATATACAGAATATATGAATATTATTTATAGTATTTTGATATTGGCAACAGTAGTATGTATCAATTTGTAACATTTTGTGATGTTATAAAAATCGCAGAATATTGATATTGATTTTATATAGTTTCTTTTATTAATTAATTAACTTAAATATTACACCAAAAAATATTGATATTGATGAATTTTTATATTATTAACACAACGACCACAAAAACAACATGCACAGCTATGACAAAATACAAAATTTAGGAAAACAATATAGGAAAACGTCATATTTTTTTTTACCTTTTCAGTGATTTCTCGGCACCTATGAAACCTATTGTCATGATTTAAAAACAGGAAGCTTTTCAAGATGTTAGTGAATCATTCTCACTAAAAACAAGCGCCCTATCTGCCCTATTGAGGGCGTTATCACAAGAACACATATTCAAATCATATTTTCTCATGACTTTTTAATTCTTCGCTCAATTCTCGGGACCAGATCAACCGATTTGGACGATTTTAAATAGCAAACTTCTCAGGATGTTAGTGAATCATTTTTTATACCAAGGAGCACCCTAGCTATCCGATTGAAGCCGTCATCGTGATTTCCACAGACGGACAGACGGACAGACGGACAGCCGGACAGACGGACAGACGGACAGACGGACATCGTTATATCAACTTCGCTTGTTATAAGGATCACAAATATATATATTTTATGGGGTCCAGAATTTTTTTTCTAATTATTACAAACGGAATGACAAACTTATATATACCCTCTGCACACTGGAGTGGAGGGTATAATAATTTTTAACTAAGTAAACTTTTACAATTGAAAATGTTCCTTATAGTTTTTTCCTGCACAAACCTTACGTTGTTTATTTGAAGTATAACGATGTTTAAGATTTCTTCTCACAAAATTGATTAAAATATAATATGTGAAAATTAATAGAAAATAGTATCGAAAATGAACCCACATATATAATACGTACGTACTGAACTAATTGTAAATCATGTTTCATCTATATGAAAATGAAAACGAGGCAAGTTTCCCCTGTAAGCTACACAAACACTATGTAATTTAATCTGATTTGTATACACACAATATTATTTTGTATATGTTACATAAGTTTTGTGTAGTAATAACACAAAGTTAAATATAACCGAAGACAACTAGAACAAAAAAAAAATTTAGTAGCTAAATTAAGACTATATAAAACCCTACAATAAAGTCACAGTCAAGTGAAAATGGGCATTAGCAAGATTGAAGAGTTGTAAGAGATGGGAGAAGGTTAAAGGTTATGGAAGGTCATATTAAGGTCAATAGGGTGACTGGCAAAATGACAAACTCATTCAATTCTACATAAATATGTCCTCTAATGGCCCTATCGCCTTACGCTCTTAAGATTTACACACATATCAAATTACATAGAAAATATGTACTGGACCTTCCACTACCAATGTATAGTTTTTTTATAGATCTTATTTTGTAATATCTAGCCGAAAATGACCGAGAAACCATGAAAACACTGAATTTTTCATATATTTTATAAGTGCTCTAATGGTCAGATATAAAGAAGGATAAATCTCGACTCGAAAGTGGTACTGATAAGATCGGTATAATAACAGTTAAAATATTTTAAGTGGTAGCAAATATCTGCACTAAATTTATACAAACGTCAAAGTAGTGTAGTGTACAAAAATCCAACCATCTGTACGAGAAAACCCGTTAAATATGTTTTTATACTTTATTCTTAGAAAAGTGAAAATGAAGACAAAGCACTCTATTCATAAGGCGGCATAACGAAGGTGTCATGATTTAATAATTTTAATTTATGCAACGTAATAATGCATATGATGAGAAGTAATCCTCAAAACTCAAGATTTAATTTTATGAAATCTAATAATTATTAAAATTGATAAACTTTATTTCAAATCTTAATTTTTAGTTATCTATTTTGATTTATATTGTTTGAAAGTTCCCAAATCTATTTTTCTTTTGGTAGAAATAAAAAAAAAATCATGTGAGTCCGATCACAGGGAAAATGTGTAAACATCTAGTAATTAAAGATTTTTTATGTCATTTTTTAAAATCAAACAGAAAGCGTCATCTATGTATCACTTAAAGCAAAAACTGTTTCAGCTAATTCAACAACCCTTTGCTGTAAAAAGTTGAAAATATCCCAATATAAACGTATATAAGTGATACATAGATGACGCTTTTAAAAAAGTGGCATAAAAAACAATGTTATATCATAATTTTTTCACCAATACAATCATAAGTCACACAGCGTTATGTGTCAGCTCTCACCTATTACGTGTTACACTGTTTTTGTGATTGTATTGTGAAATAGAAATTTACCCCCCTGCGCGTATAGATGTTTACACATAAAAAAAAAAAAAAAAAATAAGAAATTGTAATAAGAGTAAATATGTTCTTAATGGCAGAAAATATAATATAAAAAAATTAAGTGGCAACACTGCCAGTCTTTTACAGTTGAAAGTTTAAGCAAGTGTAAATAAATCGAGATTAAAATAGTGTTATAATTATATTGATAGTAAACTGTGTAAAAGAAAATATTAAAGAGAATATATAATGAAAATTGAAAACCAAGGTAAGCAGTTTAAACGCATTATTTTAAATTTTTTATCTTTGTCTTTGTCTTTATTCCTGAGTATTGGAATTATGTACGTCGTTTTGTAGTCAATATAATCCATATGTTTCGTGTACAATAAGTTGTATTTACGCATAAAGTCGCATGAAGGTAAACACGAGAAAGTGTTCGTCAAAGTGTGTATTATATGTGGATATTTATATCTAATTTAGCCTTTTCAAACAAACTCTTACTATTGCCATTTTTTAGTACAATAATCGATAAGTCGTGCCACAATGCTTTCGTTTTGTCAAACAAATGGACGCATAGATGATGTACTAACCAATTGGATACTTGGTAGAATCAATAAAAACATGAATATCAACAAAATAAATGATATAGAACAAAAATTTTATAATTATCTATCACATCGGTCATATCGGTCCCAGACGTATAAGTGAAAAAAAAAAATACTTTGGTGAAAAGTGGCAACCTTATAAAACATATGTTAAGTTTCAAGGTGCCACGTTGTTTAGTATTTTTCTTTTTTTGAGTCATCAAAAATAAACGATCTCAATGAATTTGAAAACATGGAAAAAATTGGTAACTCTGGGAGAGTTTTCGCTTTCGTTTACGACCATAAAATATTGGGCGGCAGATTTTAAACGAGACCAAGATGAACACCAATTGAGGTCGTCTCGCTAGAAACGGTTAAGAAAATGCACAAAATGGTATTGTATGCTCATCGGCTGAAGGTGCGTGAGCTAGCCGAAATGAAGTCAAAAAATGCTATACATCCCATATTGAACGAACATTTTGAGATGAGAAAGCTGTCCGCAAGATGGGTGCGACGTTTGCTCACAATAGAACAAAAACAGCGTCGTGAAGATGTTTCAATAGTTTTTGCGTTGATTTGAAATGGGAGAATCTTGCTAAAGATGGTGAAGACAGTCCCATCTGCAGGCAAGGTCATTGCGTCTGTTTTTTTTATAGAATGAGCGTGGGATAATTTTTATTGATTATCTTCAGAAAGGAGAAAACAATGGACGACGAGTTTTACGCTAATTTATTGCAGCGGTTAAGTGATGGAATTAAGGAAAAAGGCCACATTTAGCGAAGAAGAAGACAATGCACCAGTTCACACATCCACTATTGCGGTGATCAAAAGCCATGAATTAAAGTTCGAGTTGCTCATTCACGCACTTTATTCGTCAGATTTAGCTCCCACGGATTATTTTCTATTTCCAAACTTGAAAAAATAGCTCCGTGGTAAAAGATCAGCCACATTGAAGAGTTGCAGTCTGCTTTTATGGTGAGAAATAAAGAAAAATTTTCCCGAATTTGTTGTGTTTTCTTTGTCATGTTGGGTTGCTCTGGGACCGCTCTCGTATACTGCCGGTCACATAAATAAGAAATTTAATTTGTAAAACTTCACATGCGATTATCTTTTAAATCGAAGATTATACGGATATGAAATTATACACCAGTATAAAACATAACCTTAATCTTAAGACACAACCTTAATGTAAGATGAAAAAAAAAATATATATATTTATTTTAACTTAACAATTTTAATTTTTATACCCTATACCACACGGTGGTCAGGGTACAATGTGTTTGTGCTAATGTTGATGTAACTGCCAAAAATATATGACATAGACTCATCTTTTATTATACCGATCGCCTCAGAATCACGTTCTCGTCTGTCGGTCTGTCCGTTTGTGTTTCCAAGTAAACTTTGTCATCAAACTACATATCTGTGGTTTTCTGGAATAACCGCGAATGTCCATTTTTGTCAGTTTTGAGTTAACGATGCCAAATATATTAATTTTTAACGCTCTTTACATGTGTTAAATTTTTTTAAAAAAAATATTGACCATTTCTGAGTTTTTTCTTTAAATAACGACGTAATTTAAATGTTTATTAAATTAATTTGCAGCACTATCGACGTATGTCAACCTACGTTTGATCGCTGACAAATTATTTTTTCAGAAAACGACACATAGCGACATACGTTGTTATTAATGAAAAAAAAAATTCAAAATAATTTTGGATTATTTTTCAGTTTTTGACCACTTATAAAAACTTGTGTGTTTATTTCTGTTATTTTTTGTCACTATTATTCTTGATACGTTGTTATATTCTCATACTAAGTCCCGTTAACTTTTTGTTGACAAACAAAAAAATCCATTTTTCAAGCAACAACAACTTATGTCTACATGGGTGGTTGCATTGGTAGTTTTCTTTTTCAAAGAAAACGACGTTTGTCGACATAAGTTGTTTTATCTGCACACACTTTAAGTGTTATTTACATATTGTTTTTTCGTCCTTCTCTAGGATCTATTCCTCTGCCCATATCTACAGGACTGTTAAATAAAAAGCTCTAAAATCTTTATATCGAGCCCATAATTTCAAATATAACGTTTTTTGGCTCCCCTGAACATTTTGATTTTATGACATACGCGGTTATTCTAGAAAACCACAGAGATATGAATATGTATATTTTGATGAATTTCCAATTTGATGAAATTTAAACTTGTCCCGATTAAAAATCTTGAGTCGATTTTGCAATGTCTATCCGTTCTTTTGTCCTCTGTCCGTCCGTCTGTGATTCTATGTAAACTTTGTAATCAAACTACAGTCGCTTCAAAAACTGTGTGATCACCACCAATTTTATTTTTCAAATGAATATTTTTATTAAACATTTATATTTTGTCAAAACTTCTATTATATTTCTTTATGTACTATACTATATTGTTTATTATTATGTACTTTAATATTTAAAAAGAATTTAATAATTTCCAATTTTAAAACAAAAACAAGAAGTAAACAAAATTTTAGCTTCAAAAGCTTCAAGCTTCATACTGGAGAAAAATAACGGTACTTTTAAGAAATAAATCATAATAAAATTGAAATATTAACCTTTTTAAATATAATTTATAGAAGGTTTATGACATATGTTGAATCAGATGGTACTATTTCGGGAGTAATCTTTGGCATGCCTCCAAAATGAAAAGAGACTGCAGAATCCGAAAAAATATTACAACTAACTTACGCGATTAAATGGGAACCGAAGATCGAAAACCAAAAATTACACCTACAGGAAAAGAAGCATTGTGCGCTATGTAAAAAAATCCCTTTACCTCTTCCAATCTGATAAGAAACGATTTAAATATTGATATTGATACATCAACAATACTTATTCGTCAAAACCTTAAAGCTCTAAGCCCTAGAAGAGTACAAATGTTGTCTAAGAAGAAGGTACAACAAAGATTAAAATGTACTGAATAGTATGACAACTGGCCTAAAGATAAATGGCGTAATATTCTTTGATCTGATGAAACCGAAATCAATATGTTTAACTCAGATCGACCGGAGTTAAAAAAGATCTGCTAACACAGCGTTCAACCCCAAGTATACTGTTAAAACAATTAAACATGGTGATGGTAACATGATGTGGTATAGGAGCATTTCATACAATTTCATAATGACTTGTATACGATATAGCGTTTTAAGAATTTCAGTCTGTTGCCTTCAACAGACTAATATGTTACCGTACGTTGAAGACAATAAGCCTCCTATATGGGTGTCCAAACAGGACAATGATCCCAAACACACGGCAAAATGCACAAAGAAGTGGCTTAAGGCCAATAACCTCACTATCTTAGAGTGGCCACTACAATCCCCGGATCTAGTAAAGACGTCGATTAGAGGAAACAGTGATGAGCTTTGGTAACTTATTATGAAACGCGATACCGGTATCAGTCTGTAAAAACATGTTTGACTCAATGCCTAGACGATGCCGAGCAGTCTTGAGCAGCAAAGGGGCCTCAACAAAGTATTAGACAAACTATAAAAGTATTAAAATAGCAACTAGTGCAAATCAACTTTTTATTATTTTATATTTTGCGACAACCAGAAGTGTCCTTTTTCCAAATGAATAATATATATTTTCTATATAAAATAATTAATAATTCATAATGACTTGTCAATCTGGGTAAAATCTCAAAGGAGTTTGTTTTTGTAGATTATAAGCAAACAATTAATTATATTAACTAGCCGCAATTCTCTCATTTTATTTGTTTTTGCATCAAATGTGTTTCTTGTCTTGTATATTACTGTCCCTATTATTTTTCACATAACTATATGTGGCCGGCATTGTATTTAGCGAATGGATGTAGGCGCGGTTATATTTGACATTTCTTTTTATTTTCTTAATTTGCCATTTTCTTTAAATGTGCCAAAATTGAGAGCTCTAGCATTTTTCATATTTATGAAAAAAAAAAAAAAAACAAAAATTGGTCTCATATTTTGGACATCGACGTGTTTGAGTTTAACTATAGCTGTTTCAAAACCATAACAAATTAAATGTATGTCATGTAAAAAATGCAAAGATAGAGGCTATTGGAAAGTGTCCGCTTAAAAGAAATGCAATGCAATGTAATGTTATATGATTTAAATTATGCACACATTTAGTTTTGAGTTACAATCCAAGTTTTGTAACATATATACATAACTAAATATGAGGTAATATTTTGTTTATTTTTTTCTTTTCTCTTTTAGTCTTTAAATAATTTTTTCGAAAAAACTTGTCATTTTGTGTAAAAACATGTTCAGAAATATTTCTAGTTTAACCTACAATAGAGTTCTTTATGAGCCATCGTTATACATGCACGTCTTGAATATAAGTAAATTTTTATGAATTTCTTTTACTACATTTCCAATTGTTTCAATTTCGGAATATTAGAAATGTGTTCAGGAAACATCAATTGAATTTCAGAAAAATAGTCAGAACGCTAAAACAACATATTTTTTTTTAAAAGAATTTCATTGTATTTGAAATATTTCTAGTAAACTTTAATTGTGTTTTATTCGAAATCATGGCTTGTAAATCGGGTAACACAATGCAGCAAAACTTCATTCACGATATCTGTCCGTGTTTTTGTATTGTAGCTGATTTAAAAATTAAGTCCTCATCTTCCTTCTTTGAAAAAATCCCCCCCCTCCCTTTTTAATTTATTTTCCAGTGCATAAAGGGTAAGTTAAAATGTTGGTAAACATTTATTTATTTATTTATTTTTATTTATTAATAGTAAATAAATTTACAAATTAATAAAATTCAAAGAAATTAGGAACTGGCTGCAGAGGCCTTCGTCCTTACTTAGTTATATAAATATATTTACATAAAGTTATACAATATACATAATTATAAGTTTTTTAAAATTTCAAACGGTAGATGTTTCTTAATATTTTCAAAGTCAAATTCTTTTATTGATTCCAGGAGGCTATTTGGGAGTGCTGTGTTGTTATAGCAGGATATAATATGTGACATCGTGAGCAGGATTTTACATTTCGGGCATAAAGGTGGGGTTTCCTTTTTAAGGTGGTGCTGATGAGTTAGCTTGCTATGGCCAAGTCTCAGACGGGTTAAAACTTTCTGTTGATATCTAGGCATTCTTGTTTTATAAGTTATTTTTTGGAACGTGGGATTAATTAATTTGTAATATCCGTTTGGGGAGTGGATTGTTGATTGGTGGTTTTGTTTTTTTATTTCTTTGTTTATATAAGTTTTTATATCTTTTTTGGTGTAGTTATTATGAATAATTGTCGGGGATATAACAGCTTCTTTAGCAGTTTTGTCGGCTAATTCATTTCCTAGGATAAACATTACTTAGAGTGCATATCACTGATAGAAACAATAACAATTTTTTGTTATTGAAAGGTAAACTATTTTTTGATTCTGAAAATCAGTTGATATTTTCTGAAATTCAATTAATATTTTTTTTAAATACATTTCCAAATTTCTGAAATATATTTGATAATTTGTGAAATACAATGGGTGAAAGTACAATAGAAACTTTTACAAAATTAGAAATTTGCGATTTTTGTTTTTTAATAATTTCACGTTAAATTCTCAAATTATGTATTTTTTTTACGAAATCAAAAAAAATTTCAATGCATATCATCAACAATTTAATTGATGTCATGCCTCGGCGTTGTGAAGCAAAACTAAAAAATAATGTATACCCAACAAAATATTGAAACCAAAAATAGAGGGAACGAAGAATTAGTGAATAGTAAAGGCTTCCAATTGCTTTGCCAACAGCATAAAAATTAATACCTTTCAGTTTTATTTTTTTCTGAAGTTAAACTATTTTATGATATATATATATTTTTTTTTTAATAAATAAAACATATAGATTCCAGCGCTCGAAATTCGAGTGCAATTTCTAGGCAGCTTTATTTTTCAACTTAGTCAATTCACAAAACAATACCGTTATTATTATTATTGTGAATGAAGATAACAAACTCATTAACAAATTTAATAAAACACACATAGCATATGAATAATTTTATGAACGTGTTAGTAGCAACTTTAAATGCAATTTACTCAATATAAAAAAAAAAAAAAAATCAAAAATCTGTATATCAGCAAAACGGCTAAAAAACAAATACCTTTCAAATAATATACGTTTGGTCAAAATCGGGATAACACGGCAGAACAAAACATCGGTCCAAGAAATCACCTAGTCTATTAATATTATAGATAAAAAGTACATTTGATGCTTTCTGCAATACATATCGCACCTGTGCCTCTAAAGTGAGTCAACTCAAAATTTACAAATTTTCAGTAGAGGCAAAAAACGGTTTTTTAAATATTTACTATAAAATGTAAAAATAGTTGTTCATTGTAAAGAACTGCGAATAATAAGTACACAACTGTAGTTGTTTTTGCGATTTTTTAGTGATCATCAAAAATAACAAGTTTTTTGGGTGCAACTCAAAATATGTCTTTTTAGTGGATTCTAAGGTTACAACTGTATTTTTTTTGCCAAAGACTAGAAAAATCGATGTAAGATTTTTACAGTGTATAGATATGACCACTGTGTATCGTTTTCTTGCAAAAAGTGAAAATTGAAAAATTTTGAGTTGACTCACTTTAGAGGTACAGGTGCGATATGATAGTTTCTGAAAATCAATTGATATTTTCTGAAATACATTTGAAAATTTGTGAAATATATTTGATAATTTCTGAAATACATTTGTTAATTTCGGAAAATCAATTGATAATTTCTGAAATACGTTTGATAAATCAATTCATATTTTCGCAATATCAATATAGCTGAGAAAAATTTGATGGTTTCTGAATATCAGTGATAATTTCTGAAGATCAATTGTTATTTTCTGAAATACAATTGAAAATGGTGTGGAATGCAGAATTTTCCCTCTGAAAATTTTAATTGAAGAACAAAATTAATCTTGCCTTAAGAATTATATATACTAACAAATGCAAACTCCTCGTGTGCGGTTTTTCGAACTGCTTATCGAAATTAACAAAACCCCACTTGAGTTTTACTGTTCGGATTTTATGGCCTCATGTATACTTTGGCTAAAAGTTGATTTTTCGAAGAACATGCAATTTTTCTCACATATCTCGGTAATTAATTGGAATTTTGATTTCCCGTCTTCTTCACAGTTGTAGCTATAGACTAGTAGAAAAAACTGTATAACAAACTAACCCCAAAAAAACTGAATCTAGTGCCTCAAAATTGCTAAAATGTCGAAATATGTTAATTTTTTCTTTCTTTTTTCATCATTTTATAATATAATTCAAAATTCTTCAGAACATTATAATAATTATAATACTGGAAAATGTGTTTTTTTTACATTTTCCAGCTGTACTTTACATCGATAATTCGGGCAATTTTTTTTCCATAGATGGCGTTGTTGCAAGTGCATATAAAGCTTGAACTAGCCCTACCAGTCAATATAAATGTCATGTAAGCGCATGCTGTTATTAAAGTGACAAGACAATAACGCATTGTTTTCAGTAAATAAGAATTGAACAGCAAACAATTTAATGCTCCAATATGGAAAATAATAAAATACAAAAAAAAAAAGAATAAATATACCCTATACCACTATGTGGTCAGGGTATAATTACTTTGTGCTGATGTTTGTAACTACCAAAAATATTAGACCTAGACCCTTTTGATGTATAAAAATCTATACGCTCAGAGGGGTAAAAGTCTATTTCAAAATACAATCACAAAAACAGCATAAAACAAAAACGGTGTGAGGTATGGTATTATTATTTTAACACAGAGTTGAATTTCCATTATCTATTGTGAATAAGCTGCCTGATACATTCAAAAGCTAAATGCTAGGACAACTTTGGAGAAGTTTAAAATAATTAGTAGATGTTTACACATCTCCACTGTGATCGGACTCACAATGATTTTTTTATACCGATCGATACAGAATCAAATTCTGAGTCGCCTTAGCGATCTCCGTCCGTCCGTCCGTCTGTATGTCCATGTAAACCTTGTAATAAAACTACAAATATGACTATATTTTGAAAAAATTTAGTATATAAGCTTCTATCGGCCACAGGATTTACGCTATTGAAATTGGTGAAAATCTGTGTATGTTCACACCTATCCCCATACAAATTACCCCTTTGAGATCAACATAAATTGCCATAATATCCAAATTATCATATAGACCTCGGTCAAATTGGGTTTGTGTATGTTTATTACATAAATTTATCAGTAGTCCAAAAATAAAACCTATAGGACAATTCTTTATCATAACCCCCTTATGAAGCTGATTCCCGATATTCACTTAAATCTATAAAAAAAAAAAATAAAAATACTACACAGAATTTTCTTAAATTTGGTTTGTATATGTTTTTGCAAAAAAACAAGTGACATTACCAAATTTGGTTAGGTCCATTTTTCATCCTAGTCCCCATATAAATATAGCATCCGATATGAACTTTTTCATATCCCAAGGGAAAAAAATTAATAACACAATGCCACTCAAATTTAGTTATTGCATATTTTCCTGTATCCAATTAGTTGGACCTAAGAGATAGGGTCTCTAAACGCATGGTATAGGGTATCGTACTTGATTTTTTCGACATTTTTGCAATTTTGAGGCACTAGAGCAGTTTTTTGCGTTAGTTAGTTTTATAATTTTTTCTCCTAGTCTATAGCTACAATTGTGCTGAAGACAGGAAAAAAAAATTCCAATTGGTTACCGAGATATGGCAGTGAGAAAAATTGCATGTTTTTCGGAAAAATCTACTTTTAGCCAAAATATATATGAGGCCGAACAACCGCTAAACTAGCAAAACCCAAATGTTAGTTTGGATAAGAACTTCGAAAAACTGGACACGAGGAGTTTTCACTTGCATTTCATGCAGTACTTTTAATTATTTTTTTTTTAGTAGAAAAAAAAAAACCTAATAATATTTAGTCTTATATCTATATTTATAAAATATTAAATTACTGAAATTTTTTCCCAGACCCAAATTCCTCGCTTCCTTCAATGTAATGTGAAGCACAGCATTTGATTAAGTATTTATTTATTTTAATACGTTAAAATTTCACTAATTCAACTTTTTCGTTTTTAAAATATGATAAACTTAACATAATGCCATGAAAAATTATTAATATGCATGTAATAAAGTATTTTAAACGACTATTAGATAAGCTCAGACTTGAGCTAAGCTGCAAAATATATAAAATCATATTAAACATTAAAAAGAGCTTAAAAAAAACAGAAAAATGGTTACAAAAAATGTATGCGTTTTGAACATATTATGATGGGTATGATAAAATATTATGCAACCTGTTGTATGTTTGTTGGCAAATGAATATTTATACTAATTGAAACACTTTTTGAGATAATAATTACAATTATTAATGAGACAAAAAAATGTTATGAGAAAATGTGCAAAAGTAAATTTGCAAGGGAAAAACGGAAGTTGTTAATAAACATGTTAACAATGGAAAGTGTAACAATTGGCTGGAAAAATTAAAATTAAAGATGTTATGTGTTAAATAGAAAAATTAAAAACCCAACAACATAACATTGTTAAGGGTTTTTAGAAAGAGGAAAAAAGTCACTTAAACGTATTAAAATTTTTATTGGGGGTTTAAGGAAAAAAACAAACTGTTCTAAACCGGCTTAAAAATATTTTCTAACATTTAACAAAACATGTATGATCAATATGTACGCAACTATAAATAAATCACACAAAAAAAAAAAAAAAACCAAAATTTATTTCCACCTACAATCGATAACCAAAAACAATAAAAATTCCAAAAATTTTGTATATTATGCAACAGTTATCGCCAACATATGTTCTATGGAGCACACAAAATAAAAAAACGATTTATAAGAAAATTTACAACCATTAACACAATACCTTAACATGAACAAGGAATTCAAAGGCCTGTCTTGTTTTAAAGTGTATGCGAGCGAGTATAAAGAAAAAAGTACATTGCAATTTGTCTTTAAATGTATAAACAAAAAAAAAAAAAAAAAATTGGAATTTTTCTAACCTAACGCAGCTGTGATTATTAAAATGGTTTAAGTCAAATTATTAAAAGGTTCTTGCAACTTTATGATGTATGGTTTTTAAATATTAATGGCCAAAATTGTTTGATTATAAGTTGATATTGGAAATAGCATTCCTAAGCATACATTTTGTATAAAGTATAACTAAATTTTAAAACCGGTACTGACATATTCTCAATAGCCTAAAAAATTTCTATTCAGATTTTTTTTTAAAAACGAGAAATACTATTATTTTAAGTTATCTTTGAAAAACTAATGAAGTTGCAATATTTATATTTCAGTGAAAAGTTTAATTAACCTTTAAATTCGAATACCATTTAAATTTAAAGTTAATTGCTTTTCTTGCTTTAAGTTGCTACCAAAGTTTCGATAGCTTTCAGTTACGAAGTCATAATAGTTCCAAGTATCGCAATATCGCCTTACATGCACTTTAAGAGTGTTTGAATCTACCTCCTAAAATCTTATTGAAACATAAAATATCAAAATTTCTATCCGGTACTTTCTCCACCTTATTTTTCTGTATTCTTATTTTTTTTTACTTTCCTCACAAAAAAAAAAAAAAACACTGAACAGTTTGAGGTTAGAATTTTTCTTTAGAAAAACAACTTATTTATTCCTAGCAGAGCCCAGCACTCGAAATTCGAGTGCAAATTCTAGGAAATTTTATTTTTTCATAAAATTTTTTTCTGTCTATGATTTTTTAATTCATATTTATAAAAAATTTATGAATATTTAAATAAAATTCATTAAATTTCATTATAAATATAAGACCCTGAAGGTATGTTAATCAATTTTAGCTAATTGATATTTATAATAAACACCCACATAGTATGTCTTTTATGTATGTGTTAGTAAAAACTTTATATGAATATTACTCCAAAAAATGTACTAGCTGGTGCACATCTGTAAATGTGGTGGACATTTGCAAAGAAATACCTTTCAAATGGTATATTTTTGTCAAAATTGGTTGATAACTAAAAGCGTAGAAGCGGTCATAGATGCTTCCATTCCCAAGGGTCCTTTTGATGTATAGTAGTTCATTGTACATTTATGCGTTTGAGTTTCGACTCTAATCTTTAAAGCAATAGTTTTATAAGCATGATTTAAATCTATTTTATAATTGTTATCAGTTGGTTTGAGTGTTTCTTCAATAGCACAACGGCTTCCCCAATCTTTGTGTGTGAATTGTAGAAAAGACGAAAGTTCAAATCTTCTAATTGAAATGTGCAAGCAACATTTTTGTGCATTTTTTAATCTGGGTAGAAAATATCGATGTGAATGCTTTAAACAAATCTCTTTTTGAAATTTGATGGTAGAATGCAATACTAGAACTTCTCCCTGATCGGCTAACAAACTCTCTGGAGTGTCTCATCGCTTTATAATCCCTGTTAGGCTTAGCACGTCAGTATCTACCTTTCCGATATTCAAGAGAATTATTAGCCAATTTACAAGAAAATGAAACGTTCTTGAATACTTCTCCTTTTAAGAGAGGCTTCACTTTCGGAGTATATTTTAAATGACTTATCTCAAACACAGTCATCTCTTACTCGCAAAGATTATTTAGTATTTTCCTGACTTCAAGACTCCATCCATAATTAATTACTTTAAGAAATGATCATGTTCTCTATAAACCATACACATACACTTACTAGAAAAAGTATCCGTACACTTGAAGATGAAAATTTTAAATGTAATTAAAAATTTTAATAAAATACTATGAATTATCAACTTTTTACCATTGACAAATTTTTGTATTTTGCAAAAAACTTACAGAACGTTTCAGGAAAAAGTATTCGTACATTTACAATCTCATCGATATTATTCTAGTAGAAACTAGACTGAAAACTATATTTAGAGATGAGTTCCAAAATCAAAGATATCGGTGATGACGAGAGAAAAATTATCGTAAAGCTTGGAAATTAGGGTAAATCCTTTCATAAATAGCTCGGATCATAGTTATTAAGTTATCGTTCGCAAAATATTAAAAATTCATTGCCGTTGTCAGTAGGAAAAAAAAAAACGTATGGACTTTGCAAATGAGTATGTAAACAAGGCTCCAGAATTTCGGGAACGTGTTTTATTTTCAGATGAAAGCAAGGTTGCATATTCGGCATTAAAGGAAGAAAGATAGTTTAGCGAAAAAGTGGTTATGGTTTGGATATTGGATACATTTTAAAACACAGCGTACAACAACTGGGCCTTGGAGAAGATTTTTGGTTCCAAGAGGATAAATGATCCAAAACATACGGCGCACAATGTCGAACTGTGATTGCTCTAAGATACTAAAACTCAATTGAAATCACCAGTCAAGCACCAGATTTATTGGTGCGCTCAATCTGTCAGCATAAAATAACAAAGGATATGTAAAAAATATATCCTATAAGGGTATCTACAAGTTACTAACTTCAGCAATATTTAATGTAATTCATGTGAATTTTTGTCATTTTTTTACCTTTTTTACCTGAGTAAAATTTTTTAAATAAATTTAAAAAAAAATTCTAATAAATAACTTAATAATTTATTAGAAAATAAAATAATTCAGCTTATTTCATATTTTTTTGTAGTACTATTTTAAGATGTACTGATACTTTTTCTAGCAAGTGTACATTTTCAAAAGTTTGCTTATTAATTATTTTCTTTTACTTAAATGAACGAAAAGTACATAAAAAACTTATTTAAATTTTTTCATAATACAATCTTTATGAGGCAAAAGTTTCGCGGCAAACGATAGGTTATTAAATATTATATCGAATGTCTTATTATTAAGGGAAGTCCGGGAAGTGGCATAAATAGGACTACACTGACCCTAAATAGGTTAAAAACTATTGCCATTTATAAAAAATCAAAATATTTCAGTGAGAAAAGCAGATAGATTACTCGGAGACTTTCGTAAGACTTTCGTGAAAAAGGACGCTGCACTTAAATCGCATAAAGTACAGAAGGTGCAAGTATGAGTGCTGCATTATGGACAACATGTGCTTGGTGATTTCCTCTAGTATGTTGCCGATGTAGTCACATTTGCGACCTGTAGTTTGATTACGAGGTTTTCATGGACACATAGACGGACGGACATCGATAAATCGACACAGAAAGTGATTCTGAGTCGATCGGTATAATAAGAGATGTCAGTTATTATGTTCAATGACAACTCTGTTTATTTGTTGTAGGCTGAGGAATCAAAAATCTGCCGTCAAACTGTTTCCAATGTTAGTAAAAAGTACCAGGAGAATTTGACCATTGATAGGAAGAAAGAAAGGTCCACATGATGTTTTTTGGGGCCATATTGAACAGATCTCCCAACACATGCGGCAGGCAAGTACTCCGGTTTTTTCAGTGCTCGGACTATTTGGTGCGAAAAGTTAAATCCAACGAAAGTTTGAAAACACACAGATTAGAAAAAGTTCCAGACAGGAATGCGTAAAAATTTAGTGGCCAAAAATAGAGCACGGAAATTGAAATCATGGTTCATAAAAAAATACTCCTGCAACATAATGGATGGCGAAACGTATGTAGCGGCAGATATTTGGTACCTTCCTGGACTTAATGTTTATGTTGCTAATGCTCCAGGAAATGTCGAAGAAAAGTTTAGGAAATTGCAAATAAATAAAAGTTTCTGGTATTGTACGCAATATGCAGAAGAAGAAAGCCATTTGTTATGACGGGTTCTAAATACTGAAATTTATATTAAGGAGGGTTTGCAAAAAAAAAACTCTTTCCTTCCAAAGGCCAACATAATTTGTTAACATATTTTCGATCCAAGTTGGCATCTTGTCAGTTCAGTAATAAAGCTCTTGAGAGGTAAAAGAACACTGCCTTGCTCTTTGGACGTGGGGAGGCAAGTGCTCCAAACTGTCCGCAGCTTAAGCCAGTAGAGACAGTGGGCTCTTGTGAAAAGGGAGTAGAAGATCACAAAAAAGGTGTCCCAAAATGTGGGAGATTTTAAATGGTGATTTTAAGTCTGATTAGAACTATCAAGATAATCTTTTTTTGCAAGCTTTAATAAAAAAATAAAACTAGGTTTTTTTTTTTTGCTTAGATAGAACTTACGAAAGGGTTAGCTGTCAAACGGACTGCAATATTGAGCTCAGTTTTTGACATTTACAAGCAGTATACTCTGCCAAATCATCATGAATAGATTCACGCTTCAACAACGCCACCAAATTACCCAAATTTACTTTGAAATTCAGTTGAAGCTCTGTCCGTCCATTTCGTGGACAATTTTGTGCAAAGATCTTGGCCTACACCCGTATAAGATCCAGCTGGTGCAGGAATTAAGGCCACGAGAGCATCATATCCGTCGTCCTTTCGCCGATTGGGCTCTTGAGCAGTTGGAAACTGACCCGATGGTTTATCGCAAATTTGTGTTCAGCAATGAGGCTAATTTTTGGCTTAACGGGTTTGTTAATAAACAAAATTGTCGCATATGGAGCTTTACAAATCCACAACAGACCCTACAGACTGCATTATATCCAGAAAAATGCACCGTTTGGTGCGGTTTACATGCTGGTGGCATCATTGGACATTATTTATTTAATAATTAAGCCAGAGCTCGCGTTACGGTCAATGGAGATCGTTACCGCGCCATGATCAATAATTTTTTTGTTTGAACATATGGATGACACTGATCCATATGGCTACCACATTCATCGACTTATTAAAATCAAAATTTGGCGATAAGTTGATTTCGAGAAATGGATCTGTCAACTAGCCTCCAAGGACATGCGATTTGACACCTCTCGATTATTTACTGTGGGGCTACGTGAAGACACTGGTTTATACTGATAACAATTGACTCCTTGGAAGCCAACATTGTTCCTGGTATTCGTGACTTACGGCCAGCAATGCTCGAAAAAGTGGCCAAAAATTGGACGTCAAGAATGCGCTTTGTTAAGAACAGCAGCGGTGGCCACATTCCCCAAATAATTTTCAAATGTTAATACCATATATTGATCTTTCGAATAAAAAACTTTTTGATTAAAATTTAATTTGTTGTGCTATTTCTATCGGCCTTAAAAAAATTACCCTTTAATTATATCCTGCAAAAGGTACGAGATTTTATGTTCAGCCCACCAAAATTAAAAGTGATACTTATTTTGAATTAATACTGGGTAAAAAGCTACTCTGAAATTTAAACATTCATGTAAGAGCGTCAAAGATAAATTCTGCTTTCTATGAATTGTGAATTGCTTAAATTGATTAGCATACCTTTAGGCTCATTTAAATATTCATAAATTGAATGAAAAAATAATATTTTCTAGAATTTTCACTCGAATTTCGAGTGCTGGGCTATACTAGTTGTTTTAAATAGGACATATGCCCCCCTCGGATGAGTAGATATTTATTGAGCCAAATTATACGTTCTAAAAAGATATGTCACCGAATATTGAGACAAATATATCCCCTTTGTATGGCTTTAGATAAATTAAATTGAATATCCGGACGACGTTTTGTACGTACGTATGTATGTCCTACATTGTTTAGTTATTCAAACGGATAAATAAAAGAAACACTAAACAAACCTTAATAGCAATCGCCCGTCAGAAAGTGAGTCGATCATTACCACAAAAATGTGGAAGTTACAAACATCAACACAAACTCAAAATACCCTGACAACAGAGAGTAGTGTAGGACATAAAAACATAACGACCACTCTTTAACCCACAGGCAGGCAATTTAACAACCCATGAATGTGACATTTTTTATATTTAATAGCAAGTCGCACACAAATTGCAAATGTTGTTATTGTGTAAAAATCTCTATTGGTTTAATATAGGCCAACAATTAGTGTGTAAAATAAAAATAAAGCCAACATTATTATGTACTTGTTTGTAAATTCTGAATTATGACCACATGTATTTATATGAAATTTCAATACGTACATATATTGTAGGTGTAAATGAAACCGTAAATTCTTACGAGTAATTTTATTACTAGCAACTATTTGTTGTTTTACCAGCTAAATATACAGTTGCGGCCAAGAAAATAGTTGAAACCAACCTAAAAAATACCACAAAAATATAACAATTTTAAAAACATGTATTTAGTCCGTTTTTATATATTTTGCTGTCCAAATTTTCAGTGAACGTGGTGGCTTTAACTATTTCAGGGACAAAAAAAATTGGTTCATACATTAACTACATTTTTTTTATGTTCTAAGGACACGAATTCGTTATATTGGGACTACTTTCGCATTTATTAAATTATATCTAGTCTGTGTAAATTCTGAATCACGTCACCGATTAGAAGTTTAAATTTGAAACCAATGCTCTTGAAAGTGCTAAACCTTAAATTATCTATACTGGCATTTATCAACACTAATTCGAGAAAATCGTGAAGAAATTTGTAGTATTGGAAATAATTTATAAAAATATTTCTAAGCTGACATGTGACTACTTTCTTTGCCAAGAGCCACTGAGTTCTCTATAGGATCACAGGAACTAAAATATTATCAAAAACTGCTATTGTCAAAAACTCCCAAAACAACCCGACCTGACAAAGAAAACACAACAAATTTCGGAAACATTTTCTTTATTTCTCAACATAATCTCCATTTTGCTCGGTACACTTTTTCCAGTGATATTCAATAGATTTGATATCCTGTTTATAGTAAGAACTATAGCCATCAACAACAGACTCCACTTCTTCATTGTTGGCAGATCTTTTACCATCGAGCCATTTTTTTCAATGTTGCGAATAGAAAATAATCCGAGGGACTTAAATCTGGTGAATAAAGTGGGCGATGAAGCAATTCGTACTTTAATTCATGGATTTTGGCCATCACAATAGTTGATGTTTGGACTGGCGCATTGCCTTGATGGAAAAAAACTTTTTTTCTCCTACAGATGGAAGTGCCTTCACCTTCTTTGGACACGATTCTCCCATTTCAGTCCACTGTTTTGACTGTTCCTTTGTCTCAGGTGTGAAGTGGTGGACCCATGTCACATCCATGGTTACGAATCAACGCAAAAACTCTGCTTTATTGCGGTGAAACATCACCAAACACTCTATTATAAGATCTTCTCGACACTATTTTTGTTCTATTGAGAACAAACGCCGCACCCATCTTACGGACAGCATTCCCATCTCAAATTTTCGGTCAATATGCGATGTACAGCACTTCTTAAAATGCCTATAATTTCAACTAGCTCACGCACCTTCAACCAACGATTATCCATCCAATACCATTTTGTGGATTTTCTTACCCGTTTCTGTCGTGGCCATCTCACTTGGTCGAGCACTACGGTGTTCGTCTAAACATATACATATACTAAACAACATGACGCCTTGAAACTTAAAACATATGTTTCATATGAAACTTAAAACATATGTTATCACCTTTCACCAAAGTAATTTTTACAAACTACTGCCGCCATCTATATGTCAGGTCTTGTTGTTCTAGGACCGCCCTCATACTTCATATGAAAAGTCATATAATTATCTGTATCATGATTATAAAAAAAAAACAGCTTCACTATAACAATTTTTAAAAGCAAATTATTTAAATTAATATATTTTTGTTCTAGTTCTAGCTGATCCCTGTGTATATTACGCAAATCATTGAGTAAGAAAATATTCGTGGAAGGTATTTTTATTAGATATCTAATATTATCTTGTTTTCTATATTAAGCAGAGGGCGATACAAAAATAAAAGAAGATTCTTTTTTCATCTCTTATATTTTATATTCAGTAAGCGTATTTTTTTTAGACGCATATAGGTTTTTAGAATAATTTCGTTTAGTTTTTTCTGTTTTTAAAATAGTTTATTTATAAATAAAAAATACAGCTTCAGTTAAAAAAAATATATAAAATAATGCGAAAGTTAATTAAAGGGTCCGCCATCTAAAGTTTTTTTTCAACTAGTGCTTATTTCGTGAATGGTAACACTTAGCTCATGTCTGATTTGACAGATAATTAGTTTTATCCTTCCGCTGAACGAATATGGTTTTGTATACGCTTGAACAACGCTGGGAAATATTGCGACATTACTTTGAAAATCATGGTAATGTTGCAGAATGTGTGCAAATGCGTACGGATTTTGGAAGAAGAGAAGCACCGTCAGCTCCGTATGTTCGTTATCTTGTGAAAAAAAGTGAAAGAAACTGGCATCCTCATCGATAAACCACAGCGTGAAAATCCAAAAACAGTGCGTACACCCGAGAATATTGCTGCTGTGGCAGAAAGTGTGCGTGAAGCGCCATCAACATCAATTCACCGTCGTTCTGAAGAATTGAACATTTCGGAGGCATCATTGAGACGAATTTTGCATAAGGACCTTGGTATGACGCCATACAAAGTTCAATTGGTTCAGGAGTTGAAGCCAACTTACCATCCAATGCGTTTTCGCTTCGATAAGTGGGCCTGCGATCGACTTACAGAAGATGCCGATTTTGACAAAAAAAAAATCATCTTTTCAGATGAAGCTCATTTTGATCTTGGCGGGTATGTAAACAAGTAAAATTGTCGCATTTGGGGCACAGAAAACCCGCACGCATATATTGAAAAGCCGATACACCCAAAACGAGTCACTGTTTGGTGCGGATTTTGGTCAAGAGGCATAATTGGGCCATTTTTCTTCGAAAATGGGCAAGGAGTGGCCGTTACAGTCAATGGCGATCGTTATCGGGCCATGTTGAACGAATTTTTGTTCACAAAAATTGAAGAGGAGGATATTGGCAACATTTGGTTTCAACAGGACGGCGCTACGTGCCACACAGCCGAAGCTACACTCGATGTTTTGCGCCCTGTTTTTGAAGATCGCATTATCAGCCGCAGAGCTGATGTCGTTTGGTCACCTCGGAGCTGCGATTTGACACCGTTGGACTATTATTTATGGGGTGCCCTCAAAGATAAGTGTTACGCCAATATGCCAGAGACAATTGACGCTTTAAAGGACAATATTCGTGAAGCCATAGGTGAAATACAGCTGCACACAATCGATAATGTGCTTAAAAATTGGACCGATCGTGTAGGCTACTGCATGGCCAGGCGAGACAGCCATTTGAATAAAATTATTTTCTATTATTAACCGGAAGGATTGTACTTTCAAATAAAAAAAGAAATTTGAGATTATATTCAGTAGTTTTTTTTTAGCATTTTCAAAAAAAAAAAAGTTATTTGGCGGACCCTTTAGTTTAATTAAAAAAAGTAATAATACTATTTCATGTATTAATATCACTGTGCAAGTCGAAAAAACCCATGCGAGATATTAACATTTTCACCATATATCGGGTCATTAGTTTTTCGACTTATCACGATGGTTTCATAAAAATATTTAAGTTTTTTATTTATCATTGAAAAAAATGTGGACAAAATTAAATTTTTTCGTCATTTTGGTCCAAAACGATTACAAAATTTTATATTTGGTAAGTTCCAAAAACTTTTAGCCTGGACCATTACCATTCCGAAAAAGTTCGCTAAAGAAAGTCTATGGGAAAAAAGAGTTAAAAAATTAGTTAGTCCCGTGAAAATCAGCAACTACTTACGTGAAAATATTGAATACAAAAATTTTGTACGAAGCCATCGTGATAACCCGAAAAACTAATGACGCATATTAATTCCTAGCAGCAAAGCATGCACAGTGTATTTGGTAGGTTTGTCAATCGGTTAAGAATTATTTGATTAATCAATCAAAAAAAAAATTTTTTTTTGATCGAACAATTTAAAAATAATGGCTGTCGACTAACAAAAAATCCGATCAGTTTGTGTCGATTAATCCGATAAATCAAATAATTTTTGTATGCGTTTTTTTTCTGAACAATTTATATTATACAAACAGAGCCCAATCCGCGAAATTCGAGTGCAAATTCTAGGAAATTTTATTTTTTCATTAAATTTTTTTCTTTCAATGTTTTTTAATCTATATATGTATATATATAAAATTTTTGAATATTTAAATAAAAGTCATTAAATTGTGATTTTTTTAATAACATTCATTAAATTTCATTCAAATATTTGTTGAACACAATAAATAATTTTATAAGAGCCTAAAGGTATGCTAATCAATTTTAGGCAATTCACAATTCAACATAAATTCAATAAACATACACACAGTATTATATAGTTTTTTATTTGAAGCTTAAATATATGTTTAATGTATGTGTTAGCAGCAACTTTAAATAAATTTTACTTCAAAAAATGTACCAGATGGTGCACATCTGTATATCTGCAAAGAAATACCATTCAAATGGTATAGTTTTTGTTAAAATCGGTTGGTAACTAAAAGTGTAGAAGAGGTCACAAGAAATGGTCTTGCCTAATTATATTATAGAATAAGTGTTACCCATTATCTATTACATAATATTGACTTATTAGATACATAACAATTGACTTGGTATACTTAAAAAAAATTTAAAAAGAGAAATCAAGAATAAAAACAAAATCTCTTAAAAAGAAAAAAATAAAATTTGATTGCATTTAATTATTAAAATATTCTTTTATAAAATCAATTCAAACTCTTCGGTATGAGAAAAAATATATAAAATTTATTTTAAAGTTATTTGACTAAAATGTTTTTAAGAAAAAACAAGAAAAAAAATTAATATTTGAAAATTTTCTCTTTATATTAAAATAAAAAGCGATGCCAATTTAGCGCATTAAGAAGGCGCTTTTTTGGTAGTTAAAAGGCGCTAAATCTGCCATGAAAAGCGCTAATCTCATCGCTAACGGCACCGCTAATCTCAATTTAATTTGTTATAAGTTTTAATATATATTTGTGTGAATTTTTTAAAGTTTTTAAATAAAAATTTCTGGAATATTTTGATTTTTTTATTCGTTATTTACTTAATCTTTTTTTGTGATCGATTATTTGAAGAATTTTTAAAACGATCCATCAATATTTTTTTTTTTTAATTTTTAATCGACCAAGTTAAAACCCGAACAATTGACAACCCTTATATTTAGCCAATCTCTCTTCTATTCTGTATGACACCGAATATTCGGCTTGGAATTGATTCCATAACTTTTTGAAGTATCAATCTCATAATCTAGCCATTCTTGGAAAATTTCCCACACATTTTCACTTTGTTTCAAGTCCGGGCTTCTAGTGGACCTAGAATCAAATATATCGATTCGATACATATGTATTTCTTTTTGGTTTTTTTGCTGTTTTTCCAAAGCGTATGCATTGAACATTCGGGTCTTCTTATTCCTAGATTATAGTACCCATCTTCAATTTATATTTTAATTTGACCCATATCTTTACATGAAATATGTTTTCCTCTAACCATGTTTTCTCAGTACTTTAAATTTAAGTTTAATTTAATATCTACAATATTAACAGGCTAGGCGATTTCTTGTGACCGATGTTTTGTTATACCGTTTTATCCTGATTTTGACCAAACGTTTATTATTTGAAAGGCATTTCTTTTTAGTTGTTTTCCAGATTTCCAGATGTTTAAATTTTGTCCTGTATTTTGAGTAAATTGCATTTAAAGTTGCTACTAGCACATACATAATATTATACAATGCTATGTGTGTATTTATTAAATTTGTTAGTGTGTTTGTTAATGAGTTTGTTATCTTTATTCACAATAATAATAAACCAAAAAAGTGTTGATTTATGAATTGGCTAAGTTGAAAAATAATGTTGCCTAGAAATTGTACTCGAATTTCGAGTGCGGAATTTGCTAGTTTAAATAATTTGTCTCCCGCAGTATAAACTTTAAACTTTATTTTTACACCGACTGATAACTCTAAATAAAATAATTTACTGCCTGCGTCTTTTTAATTTCAATCTTCTCAAAGGAAAGGAACGATCATGTTTTTTAAAGAGTTGGCTTACCAACATTTTTTTTAAATTAAAATTTATAGCTTAAACGAAAATTTAATACTACAACAGAAAAAAAAAAAAAATTTTTATGAATATATTAAAATTTTGCTCACTCCTTTTTTTTTGGAAGTCGATGTCCTTTAATGGAGAAGTCTTTAAGAAAAAAGAAAATAAACAAACAAATAAACAGACACTTCTATTTTCACGACCACAACTGTTTTGAGACATAAATGGTAAATTACATTGTTAAAGGAAAATTATGCAAAATGCAAGATGGAACATGTGAAAATTTTCACAACGAAAGTAAAATAACAACTTTTATCAACGTAAATTACACAAAATTGTAAGATGTTGTTTTTGGACAGATGGCTGTCGTTTTTTTTATGATCGATTTAAAAAATGACTTTTTAAACATCATTTTAACAAGGTTTAAACAAATATTATAAATGTATTTAAAAATATGATTTATGAAAATGGAAAGTTATGTGCTAGAAAAATAATTTGTTGTAACATAATTGTTTATTAATTAGAAAATCATATGCGAAAGTCGTTGTGTTCCATATTCAGTCCTTATAAGAATAAGATTTAGTTAAAATTGCATGTATCATTGAAAATTTTTACTAACAAAATGTGAAAAACAAACTTACCCATGAAAAACAAACATTATCAAATAATGGGTTTTAGAAGGAGAAGAAACTGGTTGAAGTTTGCCTGACAAGCTCATTATTTTCACACGGGGATGTTTTTGAAGGTAGCTAGTTGCCTAGCAACCCATTATTTTCACTTTGAAATTAATGCAGTATGCAAGGAGCTGGCATGAAATACAAGTAGCTGTATAACACATTATTAGTAACACGTTATTTTCACTTTAGAAGTAATGCAGTGGGCAGTGGGGTAGGTCATTATTGGTAATGCAAAAATCAATGAGCTGCTATTATGATATTTTTCCTGGGTAGTTAACATATGGCTTCCGATATACATTGCATTTTGTTTTTGATTATAGAAATAAGTAAGAACGTTATAGTCGGTTTAGGCCGACTATATGATACTCAATCGCACTGGGCGAGGTTACGGATTGTCTTAAAAAAAAATATACGACAGCAAATATTACAAAGTTCATGTGTAAATATGATATGGGGGACTAGGTCCAAAAATGGATTTACTCAAACCATATTTAGTAAGTTCATCTATGTGTTAAACTCAAATCAGATTCTACAAAACAAATTCCATCAAGATATATATTTAAAACTACCTCTACTGACCAATTGGGTTAATCTCATAGCGATAATTCTCTTGTTTCTTAGATGTACTCTGAACAAAAGTGCGTGAGGGGCAATACAAACGGTTTCGTTTCGTTTGGAAAAAGGTCATTTCCGACCTACACAAACCAAAGAGATTAATAGATACTCTAAAGAAAAATCCTAATCATTCTAAAAGAAAAAATGCTTTTAAACAAATTGTTCCGAATTTTTTGCAAGAAAATTGAAAAAAAGGTGCAGGACTAGAGATCTATAAAGTGCAGAAGAACATTCCTTGACGATTTTCGCTGAATGTTTGGGGTTGTTGTCATGATGGAAGTTGACATTTTCAGATCTATCTGAAATTTGGGCGATAGCTAAAGGCAAATTCTCTTGCAAAATGCGAATATAGTTTTTCTTTCTCATTATGCCATGATGTTATACATCACCAAACCAGAAAAGAACCTCCTCCGTGCTTTATAGTTTGAGTTACATGGGCTGGGTTTGGTGTGGTCAAAGGTTTATCCCAATAACAAACTTTTCCATCTGATTGGTGTCGGTTGATTTTAGTCCCTTGGGCTGGGTTAGGTCTCATCTGACTAAAATAAACCGATACCAATCAGATGGAAAAGTTGAATTTGTTAATGTGTTTGTTAATGAGTTTGTTATTTTCATTCACAATAATAATAAACCAAAAAAGTGTTGGTTTGTGAATTGGCTAAATTGAAAAATAAAGTTGCCTAGAAATTACACTCGAAATCCAAGCGTTGGAATCTGCTAGTATGTATTAAAGAATTAACGAAATTTTGTATTAAAGAATTTTAAAAAATTCATTGTACTGAACCCTCTTTCGACTATGGGAAACTTGATAATACAAAAAACGGACTGACTTTTTGAAGTTAAGTCTTTCAATTGAAAATAAATCAGTTCTGTCTTGATTTTTTTATTTACTTAGTTTTAAATTATTAAGACAATTTTCGAACTCTACAATTTATTTTTTACATTTTTGTTTAATATTAGCTGTTGCAGCGGAAAGTGTCAATGTAGCGCATTTTGTAAAAAAGCCAATAAATGTAAAAAATTAGTGAAGTTGGCATCACTGTCTATGCCAACAAGTCCACAGCCATCCGTGCATTGAAGAAGGAAATTCAACGGTGCATCAACGAGTCAGTCATATTTATGAAAAATGTTCATGGAAAATTTCGACCAAAGAGTGCCTATGTGCCAGCAAAGCCGTGGAAGTCATTTGCTCGATGTGTTCGTCCATACATAACCCTATCCTGGGTACATTAGTATTTAGTTAAAAAAAAACTGCGTTTTCTGTTTAAATAAATCTTGTCTGAAGTTTAGGGCACCCTCTATATGTATTTAAATGCTAATAGTTCCTTTTCATTTAAATTTAAAGATTAATTTTTTAAGAAAAATTTTAGCGGATGACACCAATACACATTGCAAAAAAAGCACTTACAAAATTTTCAAACTATGGAACTATGCCCTAAAAACATGCTTTTATGGCAAAATATGTAAAAATATGATCTAAGACGCATAAATCATACTATGATTAAAAACAACATTTGGCATATTTTTGTTTGCCCTGGCAAGTGCTTTTTGAAGTTATATAAAATATTTCCGTTTACACTTTCTATAGAAAATAGACGCATTGAGAAACGGTCAGGTAAGTGTGAACACTGCACAAATTTAATAAAAAAAAAAATAATCATGATTAATTATTTTTTTCAAATGTAACATTTTGTGCATAATCACTCGTACGTAATTACATTAGTCTTTTTGCTTTAATTAAAAAAGAAAAACCAAAATATCAATTGAAATATTATAGTCTATTATTTACAAACAAGTAAGATAATTAAAGTTTGTCTAGACCGACTATACGATACCCTATATCAGGCGTTTAGCGAAAGCGTCTTAGGTCCAACATATTGGATATAGAAAATAATCATATACCAAATTTAATTGGCATTGTTAATAATTTTTTTGTCTGCAGATATGAAAAAGTTCTTATCGGATGCTATATTTATATGGGGACTAGGGTCGAAAAATGGACCGATCCTGACCATATTTGGTAAGGTCACTTATTTTGCAAAAACATATCCAAACCAAATTTGAGGAAAATTTTGGCAATATTTTTGTTTTTTGATAGCTTTAAGTAAAGATCGGGAATGAGCTTCAGATGGGGGGCTACGACTAAAAATTGTCATATAGGGTTCATTTTTGGACTACTGATAAATGGATATAATAAACATACACAAAACAATTTAACCCAGATCTATACTATAATTTGGATATTATGGCAATTTAAGTCGATCTCATAGCGGTCATTTGTATGGGGACTAGACCTGAACATGCATCGATTTTCCGATAAGTTTGACCGATAAGTTTATATACAAAATGTCATTAAAATATATTTATATTTGCGACCTGTAGTTTGATTACAAGGTTTTCATGGACACAGACGAAATGACGGACGGACAAGAGACATCGATAAATCGACTCAAAAAGTGATTCGGAGTCGGTTGGTATAATAAAAGATGGGTAGGTCAAATATCTTTGGTAGTTACAAACATCAGGACAACCTCATTATACCCTCACCACAATAGAGGTATAACGTATAAAAAGAGAAGGAGAAATTTCAGTAACATTTAAAATTTTTGCTTTCTTCGAAAGTTTTTTGAGCATTTACGAGGAATTTTCTCATTGAAGTCATACAAATAATCCATAGATAAAGTACCGTAACATTATCAATGTTCAACTTATTTAAACAAACGAAGGCTCATTTTACACAGAAATAAACTTTAAGGCTGTTGTTATTTTCAGAGATATTTTGAAAAATTCCTCATAACAGTTAAAAAATTCAAAAAAAAATATCAAATATTGCTTTAAAAATTCTTTCTGACTCAAGAGATGTTAAACATTAAACTTTAGATATTTTTTAAAGAATAATTCTAATTGTTTTTTAAGTGGGTAGAACCAATACATACTTTACAATTTGTAATAGTTTCTAACGGTATATAAGGGATATTAAAAAGTATTAAAGAAAAAGAACTATCTAACAACCAGTGGCAACACATGTTGACATTTAACTTTATAAATATGTCTCTTAATAAAGATGCAACAAGTGACTGGTAATAAGGAGCTGAAGTCGTTTTATAACAACTATTTTTTAACAATTTTACACTTAATTATATTTTATCTATTTATTTAACGCCTGTACAAGAAGGTATTACATTACAAAAATAAATTATACCTACAATTATTAATTAATAACAAAGTGTGCGAAAAATGTTGCATAAAAATATTAATATCGTTTAATAACGTTGATATCGCGAAAAAAAAAGTGTTTTTCGTTCTCATTTGCGTACGTTACGGTTTGCGACATATCTATTTTGGAACAATGTTTAGAACAACCTAGAAAAACCGCCAATTTTTTTTTTTCCAAAAGTGGGGGCAAAGCTTAAAATTCGTTTTTTCGATTTACCGGTACAAACTACATTTTAGAAACTCATCGTTTTGGAACATTGTAGAACAATCCTAGAACAATTCAGAACAATCTTGAAAAAATTCTATTTCCAAAAATGGGAGGCTAACTTCGCAAACTTTTAATAACATACTTATTACAAAAATAACATTATTGATAAAAAAAGGAAAGATTATTTAAAAAATTTAGAACAAAATGTGTTAAACCATTTTAGTTATTACATTAATGTTCTACAATGTTCCAAAACGATGAGTTTCTAAAATGTAGTTTGTACCGGTAAATCGAAAAAACGAATTTTAAGCTTTGCCCCCACTTTTGGAAAAAAAAATTGGCGGTTTTTCTAGGTTGTTCTAAACATTGTTCCAAAATAGATATGTCGCAAATCGTAACGTACGCAAATGAGAACGAAAAACACTTTTTTTTTCGCGATATCAACATTATTAAACGATATCAATATTTTTATGCAACACGAAAGTTAACGTACAGATTCCAAAATTTCTTTCGTACAAGGTATCCTGATTGGCACCCTCATCACTATTTTAATCAACTTTGCGTTTACGTTGAAACGTATGGTAATATATGACCGAACAATCTCGTCACGTACGATTACGTTTAATTTAATTTTTTTCTTGGTATATCGGTATTGGTATATCTTGGTACGTTAACTTTCGTGTTGTATAAAAATATTGATATTGTTTAATAATGTTGATATCGCGGAAAAAATGTTTTTCGTTCTCATTTGCTTAAGTTACGGTTTGCGACATATCTATTTTGGAACAATGTTTAGAACAACTAGAACAACCACCAAATTTTTTTTTCCCAAAAGTGGGGGGGGGGGGGGGTAAAGCTTAAAATTCGTTTTTTTCGATTTACCGGTACAAATTACATTTTAGAAACTCATCGTTTTGGAACATTGTAGAACAATCCTAGAACAATTCAGAACAATCTTCAAAAAATTGTATTTCCAAAAATGGGGGGCTAACTTCGCACACTTTTAATAACATACTTATTACAAAAATAACATTATTGATAAAAAAAGGAAAGATTATTTAAAAAATTTAAAACAAAATGTGTTAAAACATTTTAGTTGTTTACTTAATGGAAGATTGTTCAAAAGACAATATTTCGGTTTCATGGCGATTGTTATAAAGTATTTCATCAAACTAGCAGAGCCCAGCACGCGAAATTCGAGTGCAAATTCTGGTATATTTTATTTTTTCAATCGATTTTTTTCTTTCAATGTTTTTTTATATTTATATATATATGGGGGGTTTCATGTCAAGTGCACCAACTTTTGAAACCGATGTCTTCCGAAATTTGCACCAAGGTTAGTCCTATTGGATAGTAGTTTAGACACAATTTTTCAATAAGATCGGTCCAGATCTCTCAGAGTTAGAGGTGATCAAAATTTGACATTTTGGCCAAACAGGTGTTTTTTCTCATCCATGTAACTTATTACCTATTGTTCCTAGAAAATTTTCTCCCAAACAGTTTAGATAGCTATTTCTTCAATATTTCGGGAAAAAATACTTTAATTTTGCTAAATTAAAGCATTTTTTGTCTTTTTTTCAAAAAGGGCATTTTTTTTTTTTTTTTTTTTTCATAAGAAAGCTTAGGATTTTTCCTTTAAGAGCTTTTTGGTCGCTTAGTGGGATGGGAGTGGGATATCTATCAAAATAAATGTTTTGTAACTCAAGACAACGGCTTTTCAATTTTTCACAAATGCACTATTTTGAATTTTTTCCTATTTGTGTGTAAAACCTTACAAATAAAACTTATACTGAGAAACTAGACAAATTAACCTTTCCGAAGGTATGTAACATACCTTCATAACATAACAGAAGAGAATGGTTATCTGTAACCTGAAAGAGTTATTTGCAACATTTCAATCTGAACACGAGGATGTTAGAATTGGCTTCACGAAATTAACCCAAATGAGGCCAAAACATTGCGTTTTGGCAGAAAGCAGCGGAACTCATGCAGTATGCGTTTGCATTTACCATGAAAATGTTAAACTGATGTTGAAGGAAATCAACTTAAATTATTTAACAGATGATTCGGCAGAAGATTTAAACGATTACCGCGATTGCCTTAAATTGACTATGTGTCCTAATGCAACAACTTCTTGCCACTTAGGTGAATGTACCAATTGCCCGAAAACCACATTCATCAAAGAAAATTTAATCAACTCTTTACATCGAGAATATATAGAGGAGGTCAAATTTGATTCTTGGATTCAGACTGACAGATGCACATTGAAAACAATCATTTTAAATGTGGATGATTTTGTGGAAGAAATGTATACAGGATTGCTAAAGTTGAGAACCCATGACTTTTTAGTCAAAGAGCAATGGTCATTCTTCAAGGATTTGAAGATACATTTGAAGTCTGGTTAATTCGTTATTTCATATGATTTCGCAGAAAACTATAAATATGTTCTTCAGGATGCCATACAAGCATTCCACTTCCATAACGACCAAGCAACTATATTCACAGTAGTTATTTACTACATGAAAGATGAAAAACTGGAACACAAAAGTATGGCAATCATATCCGACGATTTAAAACATGATACCATTGCAGTTTATGAGTACCAGAAGAGAATACTAAAATTTCTGAAATCTAAATTTACAGTAAAGAAGGTATACTACGTTTCGGACGGAGCTCGTCAACATTTTAAAAACAAAAGTAGCTTGGCAAATCTTATTGCCCATGAAAAAGATTTTGGAATGCCAGCTGAGTGGCATTTTCATCCTACTGCTCATGGTAAAGGAGCATGTGATGGTATTGGAGCAAACCTTAAAAGAAATGAAGCGAAGTATAGCCTCCAGTGCTCTCATCAAGATCGCATCTTAGATGCGACTGCTTTATTCCATTGGGCAAAGAGTTATTGTAAAGAAACTAAAATCGTTTTTAGTAGCAAAGAGGATCATCAGGAAACATTGAAAACACTGAAGAGCAGATTCGATGCTGCCGTAACAATCGATGGCACCGCTCAATACCATGCTTTTACACCGCTTGTCGATGGAAGACTCAAGTTGAAAAAGTTTTCTGCCTCTATTCAATGCGATTTCATTCCAAAGACAACAAATAAACCAGCAGCGAAATCAACAGCTGAACCTAGTAACGCCAAGAAAGGATTGACAAAAAAACGCAGTAAATAAAGGCGACAAAAAAGCTGGATGAAAGACTGGGTATTTAATAATTTACAAGACTTAAATACTTCATCAGCTACAATAAATTAAGTATAAAAATAGTTATGATATAAATGGATCTAATGCAATTAAGATTAAATTTTAATAAATTATGTATCTTTTTATTTTTAATATTATTATTATTATACATTAATTTAATTATTATTAAAAATAAATAAAAAATAATAATTTTTCAACATTTCTATAGAAAAAAAGCGATTTTTATCCTGAGGTTAACATATTCTGGGTATTACAGTATCGAGGGTATAAAATTTTAGTTAGGTATGTTATATACCTTCGGAAAGTTTAGTTTGTCTAGTTTCTCAGTATAAGTTTTATTTGTAAGTTTTACGACACAAATCGGGAAAAATTCAAAATAGTGCATTTGTGAAAAATTGAAAAACCGTTGTCTTGAGTTATAAAACATTTATTTTGATAGATATCCCACTCCCATCCCACTAAGCGACCAAAAAGCTCTTAAAGGAAAAATCCTAAGCTTTCTTATGAAAAAACAAATGCCCTTTTTGAAAAAAAAGGCAAAAAATGCTTTAATTTAGCAAAAAAAAAAAAGTCTACACATTTTTTTTTTTTAAAGTATTTTTTTCCGAAATATTGAAGAAATAGCTATCTAAACTCTTTGGGAAAAAATTTTCTAAGAAAAATAGGTAATAAGTTACATGGATGAGAAAAAACACCTGTTTGGCCAAAATGTCAAATTTTTATCCCCTCTAACTCAGAGAGATCTGGACCGATCTTATTGAAAAATTGTGTCTAAACTACTATCCAATAGGACTAACCTTGGTGCAAATTTCATCCCGATCGGAAGACATCGGTTTCAAAAGTTGGTGCACTTGACATGAAATCCCCCATATATCTATGTATTCACAAATTTATGAATTTAATAGAATAGAATTCATTACATTGTGAATTTTTAATTAAAATTCATTAAATCTCATTATAAATATTTGATGAACACAAAGAAGATATATAAATGTGATTTTTAATAAAGGTACGTTAACCAATTTTAGGCAATTTAGAATTCAACACAGGAACACAGGGCGATTAAAATGTACCATCAATAATAAATGCACAGGTGATGAATTGTGAATTGGCTAAAGTTGATTAGCATACCTTTAGGCTCTTATAAAATAATTTATTATAAATATTTTATTTTATTTAATTTAATGTATTTTTTAACACATATGCATAAATTTTATCAATCTGCATTTCTCCTCCGTATGAACTATGCCAATTTTCACACTGCTACGTGCGAGCATTTTGCTTAAAAACTGTTTAAAAGATTTTCCTGCACGTATTAATATATACATAAATGTAAGAGTGTAAATTTTCAACAGATTATCAAGAGAGACTCAGTAAAGATTATTGGTCACAAAGAAAACATGATTAAACCTTCTCAGTTCATACATATATCTTATAATATTAATATTGAACAAGACATTGTTGAGTCACAGCTGCCAAATAATTCACAGCTTTACATCAGGTATGTCTTCGAAAGGAGTGAAATACTGTGTGGACCAGACAGCTCGTAGTTATACCCTCCCTATACCACTATGTGGTTTGGGTATAATGACTTTGTGCTGCTGTTTGTAACAACCAAAAATATTCGTCCTAGACCCATCTTTAATTATACCGATCGACTCAGAATCACTTTTTGAGTCGAAATAGCAATGTCCGTCCGTCCGTCCGTCTGTGTGTCCATGTAAAGCTTGTAATCAAACTGCAGGTCGCAAATATGAATATATTTTGATGAAATTTGGTATATAAGCTTTCATCGGCCATGGGATGAACGCTATTGAAATTGGTGAGAATCGGTCCATGTTCAGACCTAGTCCCCATACAAATGACCCCTATGAAATCGACATATATTGCCATATGTTCCAAATTATCATATAGATCTCAGTCAAATTGGGTTTGTATGTGTTTATTACATCTATTAATCAGTAGTTCAAAAATAATCCCTATAGGAAAATTCTTAGTCATAGGCCCCATTTCTTCACTTAAATCTATCAAAAAACAAAAATATTGCACAGATTTTTCTCAAATTTGGTTTGTATATATTTGTTCAAAATACAAGAGACTTTACCAACCATGGTCAGGATCGGTCTATTTTTGGACCTAGTCCCCATATAGACATAGCATCCGATATGAACTTTTTCATATCTGCAGCGAAAAAAATTAATAAAAATGCCACTCAAATTTGGTTTATGCTTATTTGCTATATCCAATTAGTTGGATCGAAGAGATAGGGTCTCTAAACCATGGTATAGGGTATCGTACAGTCGGTCTAGACCGCCTATAATTTTCTTACTTGTTTTATATAAATTTGACCAACCAGTGAATTTATATGGGCAGTTCATGTCAAATTGCTATTGAAAATTACCCCAGGATTTTACGCCGTGTTAACAATTTCAATTTTCTCGCCATTTAAAACAATATCTTCAGATATGGAGCGAATTAAGCTTTTTTTTACGTATTACAATTCATTTAGATTTGAGCGGATTCAAAAGGAGTCCGTTTGCACTAGCTTAAAAATAAATTCTGTTTGAATCGTCATTTAGATATGTTGGATTGGACTACTTAAATTGCTGGTCAACGGAGGACATAAAATACTGTGGGAAGCTTTTACAAAATTATGTTTTTGCAAATATTGTTTTTTAAAGAATTTCGAGTACGTTTTAAAAATATGTATTTTTGTGCGATATCACTCTCTGGTATATTCTCTATGAAAGATAAAAAATTTGTTAGAAAAAATATAATTAAAAAAAAATAGATAAACGAAAAAAAGATTTTTTAGTATTGACAAAACAACTCTGTACCAGAGTTGATTAAAACAATAAAAATAGAAGTTGAATGTATAAAGTCTTAACTGTTATTTAAATATTTAGAGTTTCTGAAGTTTTTTTCAACTGTTTTCCAAACACAATTATATTTTTCAATATTTTAATCTTATAAAATTAATTATTATTAAATAATGTCAACAGTAAACTTTTGTGAAGGGTTAAAAGCCAGAATAATAGATGATTTTAATGCTGGTCCTAAGCAAAAGAAGATTTGTGAAAAATAATCTATTCGTATAAGTAAATCGAAAATTTAAAAAATTATCAAGAAATATCGTGAAAGAGGAAAGGTGACCACACAATATTTAGTCGGCAGGCCCTTTGAAACGAGTCGAAAACAGAATAAATTAATAGCAAGAGGGCTACCTAAAGAGGTCATGAAAAAACTGAAACTAAAAATATGTGCTCGAACTGTTTCCGGTTGAACAATTGAGGTTGATCATGGTTGTTATCGTGCTGTGGAGAAACCACTGATATCAGAGAAAAATCGTCTGGCTCGCATACATATATCTAAAGAACATATAAACTGGCCAAGGCGGAATTGGAATACTGTTATGTTTTCAGATGAGTACAAGTTTAATTTAAGAGGCCATGATGGAGAAACGACAATCAAAAGGAAAAAGACTGGACCCAAAATATACACATAACAAAATTTATTTTTAAAGAACATATTTCATATGCCATAGAATACTATTTCCTTTCATTAATAAAAAAAAAAAAACGAAAATGAGCTGTGAAAATAAAATAATAATATTTCACTCGATAATGTTTTATGGCGTTCTTATTGGGGCTAATATAGCGAAATGTCATATAAAATAATTGCACATGTCACAGTTATTAAAAGCGATGTACCGGGTGATCCAAGTAGAGATACTTTTTTCAATAGCCTTTTTTGACAGATCACGTGTGAATCGTTTCATGCTGTCATGTTATTTTTGTTTAGTATTGTTTGGCACTTCATCATGGAAAGACTTACGCCTGAACAACGTTTACAAATCGTTCAACTTTATTACGAAAATTCACGTTCTGGGAAGAATGTGTTTCGTGCACTTCGCTCAACTTATGGTGAACATAATCTGGCTCAATGGGTATGTAAACAAGCAAAATTGTCGCATTTGGAACGAAGAGCAACCTGAAGAGATTCAAAAGCTGCCACTTTATCCAGAAAAAACAACGGTTTGGTGTGGTTTGTGGGCCGGTGGAATCATCGGTCCATATATCTTCAAAAATGATGCCGGTGAGAACGTAACCGTCAATGGCGACCGTTATCGTGCCATGATAACCGACTATTTGATGCCTAAAATTGAAGCTCGTGATCTCGGCGACATTTGGTTTCAACAAGACGGCGCCACTTCCCACACAGCGCATCAATGAATGGATTTATTGAGAGAACACTTCGGTGAGCAGATAATTTCACGTTTTGGGCCGGTCGATTGGCCACCAAGATCGTGTGATATCACACCGTTAGACTTTTTCCTGTGGGGATATGTAAAGTCTAAAGTTTATGCGGACAATCCCGCTTCGATTCAGGCCTTGGAGCAAAACATCACGCATGTCATTCGCCAGTTACCAGTCGAAATGCTCGAACGAGTCATAGAAAATTGGACTCAACGGATGGACCATCTGAGACGGAGCCGCGGCCAACATTTGATAGACATAATCATCAAAAAACAAATGCCAAAGAATGTTCTTTCAAATGATAATAAACATGCCCCATTAAATTTGAACTTTCTGTGTTGTTTTTTTTTTTTAAGTAGGGAACCTCGAAATGGATCACCCTTTATAACCTTCCTTGACATTTTTCAACCAGAAGATTGCATAATAAAGAGTATTTTTTGCTCCTATAGAACAAACGAACTGTCACACTGCGTTCACTTTATGACATTTTTGACCAGTCAACCAATCAACATGAATAAATTCACGCTTGAATTTCGCTACCAAATTATCCAAATTTACTTTGAAAATTAGTCATCGATTCGCGCAACTTATAAGCGACTTCGTGATTTTTATGGTGCACATTATCGTTCAGCTGAGCAAGCCATCCGTCGAATTGTGGATAGATTTCATCCCATATACTCTCTAAATGATACAATAACACCAACACGTCGAAGAAATGTACGTACGGAAGCGAATATCGCCGATGTAAACGAAAGTGTGGAAGAAGATACAAGTTTATGGATCGGTCGCAGGAATTGGGCCTCGCTCCTACACCCGTATAAGATCCAGCTGGTGCGGGAATTAAAGCCATGAGATAATCATATGCGTCGTTATTTCGGTGATTGGAGTCTAGAACAGTTCGAAACTGACCCGATGCTTTATCGTAAAATTGTGTTCCGCGATTAGGCTCATTTTTAGCTTAACAGGTTTGTAAATAAACAAAATTACCACATATGGAGTGAAAAGAATCCACAATAGACCTTACAGACAACATTACACGCTGGTGGCATCAGTGGACCTTGTTTCTATAAAAATGAAGCCGGAGCTCGCGTTACGGACAATGGAGATCGTTACGGCACCATGGTCAATGTTTTTTTTGTTTCAATATATATATGCCATACGGCGACCGCAATTATCATAAGTTTATTTCGAGAAATGTACCTGTCAGTTGGCATCCAAGGTCGTGCAATTTGACACTTCTCGATTATTTCCTGTGGGGCTACGTGAAGTTACTGGTTTATGCTGACAAACTAGCAAAAATTGACGTCTTGAAGACCAACATTCATTGTTGGTGTTATTCGCGACATACGACCAACAGTGCTCAAAATAGTGGCCAGTGACCGGCCACGGTGGCCATATGCCCGAAATAATTTTCAAATTTTATTTTTTGTTATTCTTTACAATTTCTAGATCAATCGGGCTTAAAAAATACCCTTTATAAACAATATCAAAATGGTCGATATTAGAATCCATCGGATTAAACAAAATTTTGACCTAACATGTCAATTATCCCAATATAAGCATATAAGTACCATAATGGTATCATCAGTGCAGTGTACTAATCTTTTTTGTTGTCTTATAATTTAAACTTTTTGTTTCTTCTTTGTAGTTTAAAGAGTTTTTTTTTTTAATTTTCCTCGAAATCTTAACTATTAAAAGTTTTTATTAATCTTATGTAAAAAAAAATGTATGTTTGAGTAGGAAAGATTGAATTAGATCTAAACTCTCTATATTTAATCTAAGATATATTTTACCGTCCAAAAGTATTTGCCATCCCTAAAATATGTGATTTTTCACTAATAGTTTCCGCTTAAAAGTCTTAAATTATTACAGATGGAATTTTTCCTTCATTATTGAGTAAATATATGTAATAATATGCAATGAAAACATTAATGTTTTTTTAACAGGTACCCAAAAATAGCGACTTTGGTGAAAAGTTTTTTTTTTTACTTTCCTTTTTGGGTAAAGGATTAGCGTGACCTCTTTACATAACGACAGCTAGTGTCAGTATTTGAATGTTTAAAATTTTTAGAAAAAATGCAAATCGAAATACATTAAACAAAAAACGCCGAGATAGTGAAAATTTGAATCAAAACAAAAACTTCGGAGTTTTCAATTGAAGCCCGTCACCATATTATTACCCTATCCAAAAGTGGGAAATCAATCAAGCAGTTGCAAAGGAGCTCAAAGTATCGCGTCGAACCGTGGACTAAATTGTGAAAAATTCAAAGAAGATGGCACAATTGCGAAATCGAAGAGGTTGGCCTAAACGTGACAAACAAACGAGATCATTGCCTAACAGCTCCAGAAATAGCAGCCCACATAAACAGCAGCCGAACGAAAGCAGTAAGTGTGACTACAGTAAAACCACGCCTTATAGCGGCTGACTAAAAGGGCAAACTCGCCATGAAATAAGAACATCTTCGCTTTCAAAATAAATGAAAAAGATTGGAGTGGGGTAAAAAATATGAAAACTGGGCTTTCAACGATTGGTGCAAGATCCTTTGGTCCGATGAATTGAAGTTTGAAGTGTTCGGCTCCAAGGGGTGAGTTTATCTGAGGCGCTCAGCTAGAGAACGTGCGTCGTATGCATGCCTAGTGCTAGTCACACACGTAGAGGTTCCCGTAAAGGTTGCTTTGCTGGCGAAAATGTTGGCGAGTTATGCAGAATCGAGGGAATACTCGATAAACTATCCTGAAAGACCGTGCCATGGTCATTGGATTAAGAAAAATTTGTAAACAGTATTTAGAGACCCAGAGAGCAACGGAAACCTGTAAAGTTATGGAATGACCACCAAAGTCACCTGATCTCAAACCTATAGAGTTAATGTGGAATGAATCGGACAGGTAGGTTCGAACATCGTGCCATGGTCACTTGATTAAGAAAAATTTGTTAGCAGTATTTACAGACCCAGGAAGCAGCTGAAACCTTAAAAGTTATGGAATGGCCCCACAGGCTCCTGATCTCAATGCTATAGAGTTACTGAGGAACGAATTGGACAGGAAGGTTCGAACTAACGGTCCTACATCCAAGGAAGGCCCTGTGGAATTAACTGCAAGATGAATGGAACCAGATCACTCCAGAAACTTTGAAAAAAAAAAAGATTTAAAGGATGCCAAGACTATGTGGTGAAATTATACGAAATGAAGCTGGTCACATTGATGAATCTAAAATTTAGGAATAGGAATAAGTAAATAATAAAAGTAAATAATGAAGAAGATATGTTTTAAATTTGAAGAGCTTTCATTGAAAAATAAAAGAGATATGGATATTTGAAATTTAAGGGGGAGGAATGGCAAATACTTTTGGACGGTAGTGTATATCCTTTGCAAATATTATTGTAAATAAAAAAAATTTATTGGAAAAAAATTATATATTGTAAATAAAAAAAAAATTGAATTAAAAAAAATTAAAATCTTTTCCGTTTACACCCTCTATATAAAACAAACGGATTGAAGAAATTGACAAGTAATGTAAACACTTAAAATTAAAAAAAAAAAAATAATAATAATAATAATCATGATTAATTATTTTTTTATTTTTTTTTCAAATGTAACGTTTTGTGGATTATTACTTACATAAGTCTTTATTTAAAAAGTAAAAAAAAAATATATATATATATTCAATTGAAATGCTATAGTCTACTATTTACAAAAAAAAAAAAAAAAAAAAAATATTTGAGACCACCTGTTGACCACATAGAGAACTGCACAAAATCATGTCGTTTATACAAATTAATTTGCATTTAGGCAGCCAATTAAGGAAGGTCAAACAAATAAAAGGATTTCTTAATAAAGCTATTAAAATAAAGTTTATATATTCATAAACGTCATAATGCTATTTATGAAAAAACACTATTAGGATAAAAATAATGCACATAACCATTGGGACATAAATAAAACTCATAAAACAGACACAGCAGAGCTTATTAAAACATATTTTAAATAAAAATATTTATTTGTTGTACATTTCTCAGCAAACAAATATAAAATAATAAAAACTTTAATGAATATGCCGGTTAATGGTCATAATTGTTCATAAAATAATGCGATTGTACACTCTTAACTGCTATTAAATCATAACAAATTGATAGAAAAACAAAAACAAAAATAAAAAAAAAAATTGAAAAACAAAAAGTTAACATTGCCATCAAGTTAAAAGCAGTCAAAAGATTAATAGCTGACTTTAAAGTGAATTTATCTAAAATGTAATTGAAAAAAAAAATATATATATACAAACAACAATAAACGAATGAAGGCATTTATTAAGTTGAGATTAATATTATAAAAAAAACACATAGACACACACACAAACACACGACTTTGAATTTGTAGTTTGACAAGTGAAAAGTTAAAAATTTTTATAATTTTTGGGCGTAAAAAGATTAAAGTTTAAAAAACAACCGTAATAAAATAAATTAAATAAGACCCGATTACACAATATAATTTTTTTTTACTAAAAAATTTGTGTTACAATTTGTTATAGTTTCTAATGGAATATCCTTTAAAATTATATTAAAGAAAGAGAAATAAAATCTATCTAACAACAAGTGGCAACATATGTTTGACATTGAACTTTATCTTATTTTTCTCTTGGTAAGGATGCAACAAGTGACTTGCAATAAGGAGCTAAAATCGTTTTATAACAATTATTTTTTTTAAACAATTTTACACTTCACTTCAAAAAAAATTTGTGCACAGCAGGCACTAAAACTTATCAAAGGATAATGTTGTATCCTTTCAGAATAATAACAGCAACAATATTATACGATTTTCTGTTTGTTTTATATAGAGAAAACAAAAAACAACTCTATATAATTGTTAAAATTTAAACACTTATATGTATCCTTGTTGTGAAAAAGAACCGTTAAGGATAATATGGTTAATAACGTAAGACGAGCGTACGGTTAACGACCGGTGGTAGACCGACGCACGTACGTACTGAACGTACGTAAAACTAAATGAGAACTGAATTGTTTGAATTGGTTTTGTTGCAAATCAAGTGTTTTTGAGTATGAGACGAGACACCATCAGATATAAATGCATACAGCACCCAGCCACCACACAATACACTACAACACCGCAAAACACAACACTCTGGATACTAGATACACAAATGCACTTTTATTAAAGACAAATGGACAGACAGACAGACATAGACATCGAGTGTACTACTGCTGCAGCAGCAGCAACAACAACATCATTTGGTGTCAGAGCTTAAAAACTGTTGGTTTCTTTTTTGTTAATTTTAATTTTATAAGAAAACCACTAACAAGTTAAAATGCAAATGCTTCAACGAATTGATATGTATGTTTCGAAAATTAGATACATTTACACTAGCTAGAAAAAGTACCCGTACAGCTAAAATTAAGACTGTCATACTACGAAAAGAATTAGAAAAAAATTATCTTTCTTTCTAATCTTATATATTAAAAGAATTTATGAATAAACTTTGCATTCAAGATTTTTTCAATATTTTTCTTCTCTCAAACCTCTATAACTAGAGTTAATTAACGTAGGCTGTTGACATAGGTCTAAGAACACTCAGTGGATCAAGCTCCTTCTTTTGAGCTATTAACTGCTTAAATTCGTTGGGTTTGAGGAAAGTTATGCGTGGAGAATCAACTTTACTTTTACTGTACGTTAACTTATCTTGGCATATTTTGGCATTACTGCACGTTAACTTCTCTTGGCAAATTTTGGTACTATATGTATTATAAAAATTAATTACTGTACGTTAACTTCTTTTGTCAAATTCGTTAGGTTTGAGGAAAGTTATGCGTGGACAATCAACTTTACTTTTACTGTACGTTAACTTCTCTTGGCATATTTTGGCATTACTGTACGTTAACTTCTCTTGACAAATTTTGGTACTATATTATAAAAATTAATATAATATAATGCTGCGGAGCAGCAGGGGTCCTCTAGTAAATTATTAAGATAATTATTATTATTATTTTTTTAATTCTTTTAATTTATATCTAATTTCTTTAAAAAAACAACAAATTCGTAAGAAAACGTATTCGTACATTTGAAATTAATACAAAAAAAATACTAAATTTACACTAAATATTGCTTAAGTTAATAACTTGCAGGACAAACTCTGTGCCTTAGGATCTCTGTGAGCCGTTTTGGCATCGACTTAAGTAACAATAAAGTATTCTCTTCACTTATTTTACCACACTTATCGAAAATGCCGAATTTTAACATATCCTTTGAGGTTATTCCATGCAGATGTTTTCTAAGCTCCAGTAATTGCCACAAATGCACTATATGATTTAGATCGGGTGATTGGGCTGAAGATTTCAATTGATTTTTAGCATTTTCTATATACATCAACATCAGGGCTTGGAAAATATTTTATGGAGCATTCCGATGATGCTCCAGTGTGCCAATGGAGTTGGTTATCCTACTTTCATTGATAAGCATCAATGCCCTCCTTTGCACAAGGTCCAGAAACCTTAAAATAGCAGCTTTTAAACATATGTATTCCATTTTTAGTCGGATACAGGTGGTATAAATAGTAAGGAGAGCAGATGGGGTGAAGTAATTCTTACATCGATTTAGGAAACCCAATGACTTGAACGCTTCTTTCGACAATTGGAAAATGTGTTTATTCCGACAGTCATCACACTGAATTTTCAAGCCCAGCAAATCAAGAGTGTCTGATTCGTCAATATCTACACCTCCCATGGATACCGACGACACTGATGACAACATTGGGTTTTACGAGCATTAAAATCTACCCTATTAACTCGACCCCACTCACAAGTTCTTGATTTGTTGTGTCATTCATATATTGCCTCATGCCCCCCAATCACCCTAAGGATTGTCCTTTGATCGAATGAATATGAATGACAAATATTGCAGTCGCCTGCAAGACTGGATAGGACACAGAAGTTCATTACGAGCAAATAAGAAAATTATAGTCGGTCTAGACCGACTATACGATACCCTATACCATGCGTTTAGGGACCCTATCTCTTAGGCCCAACTAGTTGGATATAGAAAATAATCATAAACCAAATTTAATTGGCATTGTTAATAATTATTTTGTCTGCAGATATGAGAAAGTTCATATCGGATGCTATATTTATATGGGGACTAGATCGAAAAATGGACCGATCCTGACTATATTTGGTAAGCTCATTTATTTTTGCAAAAATATATAGATTTAAGTGAAGTTCCCGGTCTTCTTTATATGGAGGCTATGACCAACAATTTTGGACTACTGATTAATGGGAGTAATAAACATAGGTTAGGTTAGGTTGAAAGTGGCTGCTAAACCAAAGGAAAAGCACACTTAGACTCTGGGATCCATTGTGATACCACGGGACGAATAGGTGTTCACCTCAGTCTCCACCGTAGAACCAGCTTGAGCTCCTGATGAAGCCCCTGATATGTGAAATGTCCACATTTGAGAGATCAGAGAGATCGTGAAGAAACGGCGATCCCAATGTTCGAAGTCTAGTTCTGGAGAGCGCCGGGCAATAGCAAAGGAAGTGTTCTATGCTCTCCACCTCCTCCACATCCATGCAGCTACGACAGAAGTCATTTGACGAGACCCTGAGGCGTTCAGCGTGTCTCCCTATGAGGCAGTGCCCAGTGATAACAGCAACTACTGTTGAAATCTCCCCACGGGGGAGTGATAGTAGTGCGCTTTTCAGTTAGAGCCGGCCAGATCTGTCTCGTGATCCTGCATGTTGATCCATTAGCCCATCTGTTGTCGGTTATGCCGGCGGTGTGAAGCCGAAGTTCCAGCTTGCAAGATTCCAGGGGTACACCAACACATTCCAAGTCCGCTGCAACCCGTAAGGTAGTGCCCTCTCTTGCCAACTCGTCAGCGAGTAATAAACATATACAAACCCAATTTGACCGAGATCTATAAGATAATTTGGAGTTTATGACGATTTAAGTCAAGGTCTGAACATGCACCGATTTTCACTAATTCCAATAGCGTTCATGCTATGGCTTGTATACCAAATTTCATCAAAATATATTTATATTTGCGACCTGTTTGATTACAAGGTTTACAATGGACACACAACACCAAAAGCAATCAGTCCTGACAAGAGAGAGATGCGCCACACCCGAACGAATGCCTTGGAAATATTTATAGCAGCAATCTTACTTTCACTGAATCCGTGAATGGATTTATTCAAACGATCTGAAATAAGCGCCATCAGATCATCCGTACAACGACTTCGAGGATAGCTACACTGTTTGTCGTTAATCAATAAGTTGGTCTCTAGATAGTTCACAAGATGGTAATTCACCAGGTTCTCAGTTACCTTTGAATGAGCAGAGCAAATTGCAGTTGGGCGGTAATTTTCAGGGTTGCACCGCTTTTTTGGGATTGGCTGAACATTGGCAATCTTCCAACACTAGGCAAAGGTACCCGCACGGTACGAAGCGCTAAAAAGGTTTGCCAATGGACGCGATAGCGTCGAAGATCACTGCTTCAGTACCAATGCAGATATACCATACGGCCCCGGTGACTTGTTTACATTGAGCTTTGCAAGAGCCATCTTTAGAGTACGAATTCGAAAGAATCGCTTAGTCATAGTATGTGGTACTTTTTCAAGCTCGGACAGTGGTTGATGGCTTTCCGACAAGAAAGAACTTCTTGCGCATTGCTCAGCCAAAAGGTTAGCTTCATCATCTGAAAAAAAAAACATATTCTCAAAACTCTGGAGACTTGTTTACATACTCATTTGCAAAGTTTATACGTTTTGTTCTTATTGACATCGGCAATAAATGGCTTTCTACGTGCTACATGACCATGATTTTTTTTAATATTTTGCGAACGGTATCTTCATGGATTTGTTTACCGATTGGATTTGTTTATCGAATTCTTCGATATTAGATATAATTTGAGGAACAGTAATTCTGGGATTCTGATTTACGACGCTTAAATACTCAATTAGTTCGGAAGTCCGCCAGGAGGTTTTGGCAAAATTGAATTGGTGGATTTGTAGTTTTTAACGACGAACTGCTCTGAGGAGTGGTTTCTTTCTGCCTATGATCTAAGGTCTTGCATGAAATGATTTATTTACATTTCTAGGTTTTAGGATAAATTTTCTCTCGTCCTTACTGATGTCTTTGATTTTGGAACTCATCACAAAATATAGTTTCCAAAAAAAGTTTATCTTCTACTAAAATAAAATTGATCTAAGAGACCTGTACATTTGTGATATTCCTCTAATTGTATATGTACGAATACTTCTTCTGGCACTTATAGTTGCCATTCTGTGTTTTTTGCATTGCAAACAAAATAATTTATGTAGAAACGTTCCATAATTTTTTTGAAAAACAAGTAAAATTCCCAATATGATAACGGTAAAAAGATTGTAATGCAAAGTATTTTATTAAAATTTGTATTAATATCTACTTAAAATTTTCATTTTCAAGTGTACAGATACTTTTCTTAGTAAGTATAAGTAAGAGAGATCATGATCATTTCTTAAAGTCAATAATTATGGATGGAGTCTCGAACTAAGCCGGGAACATAGATAATCTTTCCGAGTAAGAGATGCCGGCGGCTTCGAAGTAAGTTGCAATAAGTTAACCTATAATCTGTCAGTAAAGCATCTCTTAGAAGAAGAGAATTCTAGATCGTTTAAGTTCCCTAGGAACCTGACAAATATTTTGAAGTATCTCAAACTCATCAGCTAACAATTCCCTGAAACACAGTTAAGGTTGATGCTGACCTACTAAGCCTAACAAGGATTAGAAAGCGATGAGACACTCCAGAGAGTTTGTTAGCCGATATGATGGATAGCTTAACAGGGAGAATTCTTGTATTCTATTGGGAGGTTTTAGTATTCGAGTAGCAACTTGCAATAAGAGATTTAATTAAAATATATACACTGATATTTTATACCCTGATTCAAAAATGTCAAAAACCCTGCTTCCACATTCAAATTAGAAGATTTCAATTTTCGTCGTTGCTACAACTACAACTCACACACAAAGATTGGGAAAGCCATTGAGCTGTCGAAAACACCGACTAATCAAATTGTGCTTACAAAACTATTTCCAGAAAGTCTAGAGTCTAAACTCATACGTACAAAGGTACAATGAACTTCTTCATATTATCAAAAGGAACCTTACAAATGGAAACATAATAAATAAATCGGTTTTCTAAAGAAAAATTCTAACCTCTCTAATAAAAAAGGCTTTTTAAATCAAACTGTTCAGTGTTTATTTGTGAGAGAAGTAAAAGAGAAATGCAGGAATAAAGATGTTTTAACTTGAGAAAGTGTCGGTGTAGATATAGAGATTGCGAGACTGGGAAATACTACGACTTCGGAACTGAAATGTATCGAAACTTTGGTAGCAACCTAAACTTTATGCTGAATCAAAAATGCATCAAAATAAAAAATTTTAAATACTCAATGGTGGCAGACCCCGCCCTGTTGGCCAATAGTTACAATAAACTGGTTTAAAAACAAAATATCTCTTAGTAAATATTTTACATTTCCTGTCGAACGAAATTTTTTTTAGATCTAAAGATTATTTTACCAACTTTACTTTCACATTCGATGAAGAAAATACCCGTAGAAAAAATAAAATACGCACTAATAATGAAGAAGTCATTTAGGCATTTAATACATGGGTTAAACTGATTTGTATGATAAAGAGATGTTCAGGGAAAATTAAATTTCAATGAGATTGTAAAGATAGGAACTCCATTATATGTTGCAGCCAATTCACTTTTACGATTAGAACAGAAACTTGTCCTCAAATTCGAATTGAGAACCGGCTATATTATTTTGTTAACTATCTTAGACTATATCTTGATCGCCAGCCAGAACAACTCGACCTGACAAAGATAACATTACAAATTTGGGATAAATTTTCATTATTTCTCAACATAATCTTTTAGCTCGATACACTTTTCCCGGCGATATTCAATAGCTTCAATACCCTGTTTATAGAAAGAATTGACTAGACTCTACCTTTTTATTGTTGGCAAATCTTTTACCACCGGGCCGTTTTTCAAGTTTGGAAATAGCAAATAATCTGAGGGAGCTAAATGTGGCCATTACGGTTCGTGATGAAGCAATTCGAACTTTAATTCATGGATATTGGCCATCGCCAAATGCAGTTTTTTTCCTCTTTCACCACTGAAACGCCACAATATGTTCGCATTATGCTCGCCGTTGGTTATTTTTCCTTTTTGAAGATAATCAATAACCTTGCCTCCAGATGGTACTGTCTTCGTCTTATTTGGACACGTTTCTCCCATTTCAATCCACTGTTTCGACTGTTTCTTTGTCTCAGGTATGAAGTGGTGGACTCATGTCTCATTTCTGGTTAAGAATCGACGCAAACACTTGGCTTTACTGCCGTGAAACATCGCCAAACACTTTATTAAAACATGTTCACGACGCTTTTTTGTTCTATTGTGAACAAACGCGGCACCCATCTTGCGGACAGCTTTCTCATCTCATCTCAGTATACGATGATCCAATGCCATTTTGTTGATTTTCTTAACAGTTTCTGGCGTGGCCACCTTAATTGGTCGACCTCTACGGTGTTTGTCTTGGCAGCACGTACGGCCTCGTTTAAACTTGGCCACCCAATATTTTGTTGCCGTAAACGAAGGATCAGACTCCCTAATCTAATCTAGCTCGGCTTTAATATTGGTTGGACTGAGACCTTTCAAATTTTAGTATTGAATTACATAACGGTTACCAATTTTTTCAATTTTATAAATTCACTGAAATCATTTAGATTTGATGGCTCCAAGAAAATACTAAATACTACATGGAGCCTCGGAACTTAAAACTTATGTTTTGTAAGATTGCCACTTCTCACAAAAGTAATTTTCTTCAACCTACTCTCGCCATCTATATGTCAGGTGTCGGGTTGTTCTGGGACCGCCCTTGCACATATTTTTCTTCTTTTAGGGCAGGAGCACACTTCAATCTTGACCACGACCGACATACGAGGTAGACCTAAGCGGTTATGATCGTTATATCGTTATATCAAGACAAATGAAAAGTCGAAGTTAGGTAGGTCTTCAAAAAACCTTTCCTTTGAACGTCATATTTTCATATTTTAGTAGAATCTCATGTATAGGGCGAAAGCGATGGGGAACAAATGAACATTTTTCCAAACGTGCCAAGAGACAAATTGGTCTAAAATGGTAAGTATTTTGAAGGCCTATCTAACGTATTTACGAGCAAATGTTGAATAATTATCGGCTTATTGAGGTTTGAACTTGGAATGCAATGAATTTTTTCATTTCAAGGTCATTAAAGATCTCCTTAGACTAATCATTTTTACCGCTGATGATTTTGCTTGTTAGACTAGTACTCTTCAAAAGTGATTATTCCGACTTCAAGGAAATTTGAAAAATCCAAATATTTCGCTTTAAATCCTGCAGAATGGAAGAAAACTTTTTTTTGGTGAAACGGTCTTCTGAACATTACTAGCAACATATAGGCTCGATCTTTATCTAAATCTTAGCAGAGTTCTTATCAAATGCACTTTTATGTCATGACTTACATATTCAAAAAAAGTGTTGGCCTAGTCTGAAGCAGAATAGAAGCAATGCACAACTTTCACTTTCTAGTAAGAAAAATAATACAGATTGCAGAAGTTTTATTAAACTATTTTCACAAACGCTTGCTATGAGGAAGAATGAGAAGAGGATCATTAGATATTTTTCTAGATTAAATTCATTTTCTTTGTGAATAATTTATCTCTCATATCTCTCCATATGGCTGAATAGTTGATCAGTATTAACTCTCAGAATCATTTTATCGATCTCAAAGCCTTAAATGTGATGGGCTTGTCTTGGACGCTAAATTTACTTTGATTCCAAAATTCTGAAATTTAGTGAACTAGAAGTATGCAAGTACATTCTTTGACTAGCATTTATTGAAATTGACTTGAACTTGATTTAAGCGTATTCTTTCAAAGTTCTGTTAAAGTGTATTGTAATGAAATGGAAAACAACATCCAAGCAAATATTGTTAAGAAAAACACACTTTTTCGTTTTTCTTTCGTTGAAAATGCAGCTGTTGGTGATATGGGAATGCCGGTATGTGTGTGTCTATTGATGGCAGTAGCAACTGGAAGTTAAGTGCAAATGAGTAGGTCTGCACGTCTACCAAATTATTAAAGAAAAAAAGCTAAATAAAAAAAGCGAAAAAAATGTTCAAGTAAATTTGTAATATTTTATGATTTATAAATGTCCTAATATCGAATAAAAACCCTATAAAAAAACAAACAATGTTTCAAAGTTTAGGTTGAAATCATATATAATCGTAGTATATAAATGTCTATATTAAACACTATTGTAATGCAACAGTATAATGATTTTAATTCCCTTTTTTCCATTACTGTACAACTCATGTATATAATAGTTAACTATGAGTATCATATGAAGGAAGGGGGGTAAGAGAGGGTATGGTAATATTATGGTGGGTTGTAATTTACTACCCATATTTTAAGGAAATAGCATGTCAATTATATATGAAAAAAATAGATATTTTTTGTGGGATGTATATTTTAAGAGTTCTGCCTTTGATTTTTATTTTCTGTTTAACAAATACTTGTGCATAAATATTGTCGTATCTACGAAATTCCAAAAAGTGTAGTGAGTCAATGTTTTTTTTTTTTATACACATACACATTTTAATAAAATAAACATCTGTAAAGGTGAATTGATATTGTTGACATTTGGTCATTTGATGGTAATATAAGAAATTAAAGGTGTTTTTTATATAAAAAAAAAATGTAATTAAATGTCTAAATATTATAACGTGAAATACAAATAAAATCAATTTCAAAACGACAATTTCCATATAAAATATCAATGTTAATTTCTCTTACACTTTTTTTCACATTTTTTTTATATAAAAAGGAAATAAAATATGTGTTTTTCTTGGAAACTAAGCTAGATAGAGTGAAAGGAACTAAAATATGAGATCGCCTATTTTTGGAACAATATGTTATGTAAAAACATAAAAAACCTATAAATTCATTTTTGCCGAAAGATAGAGCAAAAGGGATTCTAAAGTGGGAAATACTTTTTATATTTTATTATGAGATTCGCCTCTTGTTCGGCTACTCATATTTTCGATTCAATTATAAGTTTTATTCTAAAACGTTTATAATCATGTGTACTATATTTTCGTAATTTAATAGCAGGTACTAAACATTTTGTATCGTGAAAAAATATTTACAGTGAAGACATAAAGAATTTATCGATTTATATTTACTAGTATAGCCTAGCACTCGAAATTCGAGTGCAAATTCTAGGAAATATTATTTTTTCATTAAATTTTTGTCTTCCTATGTTTTTTTAATCTATATATATGTATATAAAAATCTATGAATATTTAAATGAGCCTAAAGGTATGTTAATCAATTTTAGCAATTCATAATTCAACACAGAGCGTCTTATATATAATTTAAATCATTCGCATTAACAGGTTTTAACGAATTATTATAAATATTTTATATTATTTAATTTAATACATCTTTAAGGCAGATTAAACATAAATTTTATCATTCTCAGCTTTTCCTCCATATGAACTATAACTATGCCAATTTTCACACTCCTCCGTGCACGCATATTTATTATATTTTATTTTATTTAATTCACAATTCAACACAGAGCGTCTTATATATATTTTAAATCATTCGCATTAGCAGCGTGTAACGAATTATTAGAAATATTTTATTTTATTTAATTTATTACATCTTTAAGGCAGATTAACCATAAATTTTATCATTCTCAGCTTTTCCTCCATATGAACTATAAATATGCCAATTTCCACACTCCTCCGTGCACGCATATTGCTTAAAAAGGGAACTAAAAATTTACCTTCACTTATTAATATATGTGACCTTCTCCTAGAAAAGGGACGTAGTGTGTGAAAATTAAGTTTTGAGCAAAAAAAATGCATTTAAAGTTTCTACACCCTTTTAGGTACCAGAATCCACCGTTTTTGACACAACCCGTTTTTTGACACACTAGGTCCCTTTCCTCGGAAAAGGTCACGTAGATTTTAAAAATCATTCGAAGCTAGCAGGCTTTTGTGTTATTCAAAAAAAAAAAAATTTTTTTAAAATTCAATATGGTCTCAAATATCTTTTTATTAAGGTGGAAACACAACTGGGACGAATGACGAATTTCGCACAGCTCGACGAACTTGTCGGCAACAATTCGTTGCGTAAATTCGTCGAATGAAATACAATTACGACGAATTCACATAACAGCTGTAACGTCATTTGAAATTGTTGGTAATTTATATAAATAAATATTGGAAAAATATGATTAAAAGAATTTTTAACTTTGTACGAGTTATTACAATTGTAAACATCGTGTTCACGATGGTAAAAGCCTTTATTTTTGTACGGCAGCGTTTCATTTTTTAATTCGGAAAAAATTACATAAATTTTCATTAATAAATTAATTTTATGTCATTTTTGTTTATATGTTTCAGCTGATAGTGTGACCGTATTTTAAAAAAGAAGCACTAAACGAAAAAGAATAAATATTAACAAAAAACTATTTAAAAGAAAATTATGTAATTAAAAATTGATTTTATTTACCTTCTACATACGTTGTAAATAAAATATAAAACAATTCTTAAAGACAAAAATAACTTTATTTACTAAAACATTTGAAAAACTAAAATGAAATACGGCCACTCTACACCAATTTATTCGTCGTTCGTCGGCGTAAGAAATAGAAATAAACCTATCGCAAAGTTTGTTTGTTTGCATTTTCATATACACAAATGTGTTTTATTTCTGACGAAGAATATTCAGAACGAAAAATTAATGTCAGTTATAAATTTAATCATAGCATTTTATTTTCTTTGCCAGATATACTATACAAATAAATCATACAATTTAAAAGGTGGGACATAAATCAAAGGAAACTATCAGAGAGAGAGGGAAATAATAATAAACTTAGTAATGAAAAGGCATTCCGATAAATTGCCGACATAGTTCAGAAACCTCAAATATGGTCAAAACAATAATTTACAGATTTAGAAGTACAGGTCAGTATACAAATAAAGCCAGATCTGATCATCCACCGTGAAAAGTCAGATATCATTCGAAAAATCAAAAGGAATCCAAGATCAACGGTGTCAACAATAACAGACTGAAAGAAATGTACTGCATTAGGCTTATTATAATTCCCGACTACTACGAAAAAATCTCTTATATCGAAATAAAATAGAAGGAAAAAACGTTTAGAAAAGTTTAATTTTAAGTATGACAGAAGGGTTAGGGTATGGCAAAAGTCAAACACTGAGATGCACGTAATAAACCTAAGATGTTCAGTTAAACATGATGGAGGGTATCAGATGGTTATGGACTGAGTGTATAGCAAAATAGACCATAAAATGTATATTGAAATACTCAAGAAAAACCTATTGAAAAAATGGGCCTCACAAAAAATTATATCTTCACTTAAGACAATGATTCTAAGCACGTGGCCCTAAATATAAAGCTGCGATGGCAACTTTTTCGAAGCAAAAACGCAAAATAGCACCCGCAAAGCGCTAGTTTGCATTTCTCAAAATCCAACATATTAGATTGTTCCATTTCATTGACTATACTTTTTTTTACCCCTATTGATTTAATGGACTGATACCAATTAGGGTTTGTAGTACCGGACCAATTTTTCAAAACCGGTATTTTTGTATTTCATTATATTAATATAAGGATCCCGGTATTGATACTGGTATTTAAAAACACATAAGCGAAACTACACTGCAAAAAATAGAAGAAAAAAATATAATAATTCAAAACAATAAACTTTTTTTAAAGTGGCAAAGGCTCCTATGTTTTCAATATCGTCATCATCGATATTATATAAGCGTTCCAATAAATTTATAATTATTTTTCTAATTGTTGCTTTGTTAATTCGATTAAAAATTTCATCTTTGTCATCATCTTCTGATTCAGTACGATTCTGCAGGTATTGCAGTAGACTCGATAAATCAGTACGCCTTTATTTTTATGCTCTTCCTTGAATTCATCACTTAAAGCAGTATTCTGTTCTGTCAATTGATTAAACATAAATAGTAAAGCTGCATCTGCGCTAAGAAGAGTAGCATCTTGACGGTAACAAGCTTCAACAGTTAATTTGATTGGAAGAATAACTGAAATAACTGATGATGCTAAAGAAAAATCAATTTCCGAAAATGATATTTCGGCATTGAAAATTAAATCAATCAAAGCCTTTAGTATGCAGTTCCTTAACTGGACAAAGCGTTCTAGCATGACAAGTAAACTATTCCAATGTGTTTTAGAATCTAGAATTAAATTCAGTTCCTTTCCAAATTGTTATTTAACATGTTTCTGTAAAGCTTTACCATATTTCATTGACGAACGTCTGAATAGCTTCACAACTTTTCTTGTTTATTTAATCAATGGACCTATCTGTTCATGAATAATTTAACAGTCAATTACATTGTTCTCTTGAAGTATGGCTAAACTATCACTATCATTTTCATTACTTGAATACTGGTTATCATTTTCGTTAGAATTAGAATGTTCTGCATCAGACTTATCTATGGTGTTCAGTTCATCTTCATTTTCTAAATTTTGGTATATCATATTTATATGTAAAACCTTAATGACAGCCAATTGAATTCCGTGAACTAAGCAAAGTTGCTGCCTTGCACAAATCAATTTTCCAATTTTGGTCATGACAGATGCACCATCGGTAATAATGCACACAACCGTTTTCTTTTACGAAGGCAACACACTTTTCTGCAGGCAATGATCCTTGCACGCGAACTAATCCTAGGTTCCAGAATTTCTTGATGCCAGCATGAACATTTATATTTAAATAACGTCGGTTTTTGATCGATGACCATTCATCAAATGTAAGACTAAATCTTTGTCCTAAAAGAATTTGAGATTCTGCACGACTAAATTTTTTATAGAGTTTATAGATTTTGGTATTTTTTCATACCCTCTAGTAGCTACACCTTTTCTGATATCTATGGAAGTGCGAAATATGTTAAACGACAAACCGTCACTTGCCGTCATGCGAGTTAAAACTGCAGACAAAGAATTGTCCGTTTCTGAAACGAAAAATGTTGTTATTTTCCCGCTAGAAACTTTTATCACTTTAGAAATTGACGGTTCTGGCTCAATTTCAATCAAAACGTTGGAGCTCGGAGCATTCTTTTTTAAACTCTTTCTTTTAACTCATACTCTCTGTCTGTCTGTCTGTCGTGGGGCAACCCCATTCTCCCTTATCGAATTGAGGGGAAGCCAAGAACAGTCACGCACAGTCACGGAGTGATCTAAATGTCATTTCCCCTCATCCGATCGATCTGAAACTTGGTTCCATACACTTGCTGTGAAAAAAATATTAACTTTGATTTAGTCACGCACAGTCACGGATAGATTCAAAACGGATTTCCCCTCATCCAATCAATCTGAAACTTGGTCGATATACTTGCTGTAAAGAAAGATTAACTGCGACATAGTTACGCACAGTCACGGAGTGATTTAAAACCCATTTCCCCTTATCCGATCGATTTGAAACTTGGTCGATAGACTTGCTGTGAAAAAAGCTTAACTTTGACGTAGTCACGCACAGTCACGCATAGTCACGCACGGTCACGGAGTGATCTAAATATCATTTCCCCTAGAGATTAAAAAAGGATTCCCCTCATCCAATCAATCTGAAACTTGGTCGATATACTTGCTGTAAAGAAAGATTAACTTAGACATAGTCACGCACAGTCACTCACGGAGTGATCTAAAAGTCATTTTCCCTCATTTGACCGATCTGAAACTTGGTCGATATACTTGCTGTGAAAAATGACATAGTCACGCACAGTCACGCATAGTTACGGAGAGATTAGAACCTCACTTCCCCTCATCCCATCGCTTTGAAACTTTGTCCATAGACTTGTTGTGGCAAAAGATTAATTTTAAGATAGTCACACACAGTCACGCACAGTCACGGAGATATTCAAAACTCATATGCATAAGGAAAGAGTTTTAATAAAAACCTGGTTTTTATGGGTTAGATTATTTGAAAATTAATTTAGTGGAATGTCTTTCGGTGGTTATGCAAACCACTTGTGCTACCTCCTTGCGACTTTATTACCTTGTTACACTTCTTACATTTTGAAATTTGACCCTTTCATTCACGAAGAAAATAGAATCATACGGAATTTTCATCAGAATTTTCATCATCAGATGAGTAAAAATACAAGAACCGATTTCGTTTCCACCCCTTTTAGCTATAGCTTCATGTCACCTGCAGCATATAGGCTGATTAGCAGCACAGTCATGAATTGTAAGATTACATGTCCACAAAAGTTTTTTGTAGAACGATAATGAAACTCCCAAAAATGGTGTAGCAAGAAACTGCTAAAGATCGAAACAATATACTTTTATATATTTTTTTTTTTAGATTCATGAGCTAGAATGTGATGTTTTGTTTACTCTTATTTTAGGGAATCAAGTTCTTCAACCACGGCAACTTAAATTTTAGAATTCTGTAAATCACATTTGGCTAATTCCATAGTGACAGACATGACATTCTGTGAAGTTTCTAATCCAATATTATACAGTAAAAGTTTTTCATTTCATTTACTATTAGAAAAAGTGAGAAAGTATTAATAATTGGGAGCAAAAAGCAGTTGTAACAGACATGACAAAAAACAGACAACATTTTTGAGGATATTTGTAAAACATAGAAAAGTTCTAAAGTTATTTTTATGACAAATAAGAAACAGTTGTTTAAAGTTAATATAAGAGCTAGTTTATTAATAAAGCATATAAAAAACATAAATTCGAAAAAAAAAAAAATTATAGTAAAAAGAAGTATTTTGTAATGTGACAGACATGACAATGCTTTTATTTTCAAAATTACTTAATTACACTTTTCCTTTCTTACTGGAATAATAGGGGCTATAAAAATATTCAAAAATACATCTAACAAACTATTGTCATATTTTCATAACCATTTTTTTGAAATGGTATCAATAAAAATTATTTAAACTAAAATTTTTTAAGTTGGACCTAAGGTTGACCTTTGCATGGAATTACCCATTTTTGACGTGTTGATCTTCGGTTTCTTAAATTTTAAATTAAGTGTGTTCACAGCAATTAAAGCTATAGTGCTCAGCCATATGTAAATCACTTGATAATCTAAGCAGTACAATGCTTAGAGGTATCAAGAGGAGTATAGTGTGAATCATATGATGGAAAACTTTAAAAGTAAATTAAAATTTTATTTTCTCCATAGGTACTGTGACATTCTATTTTTGTCTTCACAAACGATTGAAAGAAAAAAATTTAATGAAAAATAAAATTTCCTAGAATTTGCACTCGAATTTCGAGTGCTGGGATCTGCTAGTTATTTTCTAAATCTGCGCTGAATACAATTGAACCACTTAAATTTTAGTCAGGATCAACACATTAGAAAAATCAAAAATCATTAGAAAAATCAACATAATTCAAATTGTCTGCTTCAAATAATTTGTCACCACCGTTTTCACAGAAAACTTCAACAACTTATATATGAAACAAAAAGCATGACCGCACTCAAAAACACACTTATTTTAACCGTTATGTTTCACCGTCTTTTTAGCAGAACATTCTATACATACTTAAGATGTTTTACCGAAAGAAATATTTTACCTATCTGAATATACACTTAAGTATGAAAGTTTGGAAAAGCTATTTTTTTTTTATATAACTACTTATGCCGTTTTCCTTTCTGACAAAAAATGTCGCATTTTGTTTGCACTTTCTTCGAAAAGTGTATTTCTTATATATTCTAAATTTAGAGCAACCTTATTGTATACATCAGTCGAAAGATCTCAAAGTCGAGCGCTCGTAAATCGCAAAAAATTATAGCCATTGACTTCTTTCGGGTCACAGTGTGAGAATATTTCCACAATGTTCCCCTTTTTTTAATATTTTCACCCCATGACATCAAAGAGGATAATAATCAAAAATTTTTGCATTTTATGAACACAGCACTTTGAGACCTTTCGATTGATGTATAAAATTAGGTTACTCTCAATTAAGAATACATAAAAAATACACTTTTCGAAAAAAGTGCAAATAAAAAGCGACATTTTTTATTAGAAAAGACAAAATATAGCAAGCAAAAGACTTGAAATTTTTACTGAATAACGGTCAAAAATATATGTAAAAAACGTATAGATTTGTACATTAGAGGCGCTGTTATGATATCGAAAGAAAGTTGAAAATAAATCCGAACTGTTACTGTTTAGAAAATCAAATTGAAAATTGCTCAGGCACGCATCAGTTTACGGTTTTCTGGATTCTTTACCTCTGTGCTGCGTCAAGCCCCAGCTTCGGTTTAAAGCCGCAAAGTTTTATCACAATTTCAAAATACATTTTTGTGATTTAAAGCTGTATGGACGTCTACTGAATTTTATTTACAATATGTTCACCGAAAAAAAATTATAATAAATAAATCTTTCATAGATTTTGTGTAGTAGATTTTTGTAGTTGTCATTTTTTATTTTTGTTATTTTAAACATAATATTTACCTAACTTCCTTATGAAAAAAAACAAAACAAAAAAAAGGCAACAAACACTTGTTGACAATCAATGTTTCATCTTCACGCAACAAATTGCCACTGACAGTAAGATTATTAAGCGTTTTACGTATAAAATATCTTTAATCTTAGGCGATATGTCATAAGCATTTATTTCACTATTAATTTATGTATACGCAAATATTTGGTGGCTTAAAACGCAATTATTTAATTTAAATACATAAAAAGTATAATTTCATAAAATGAATGGCACACAAAATAATACATCAAATGATTTTAAAAAAAGATACTCGTATTACCAAAATTAAAATTTGATTAAGGTATAATGCAAACGATTTGGTTAATCTTTTATTGTACGAGTATGTCAGTTAATCGATATTCTATTATAAGAATAATTAAATAATGCAAAGATAAATTATAAAAAATGTATATGTAATATCTTCTTGTCCAAATAAACCTATTAAATAATATTAAGGTGTTTGGACAGCTGTGACGATAGACATGAAATAAAAATGATTAATGTTTGGTTTAGCCAAATGAAAATTAATAAACTAAAAATGTATATAATTACAAAAAAAAAAGTAAAAGTGTTTATTTAATACGGCACTACCGAATATTTCAATAGCATCTTCAACATGTTATTAATTTGAGTCTTTTTTCAGCTCTGGTCATTATTTTTATCGTTAAAAGATATAATTTTTATATACAAACTCATCTGCTTACTATTAAATCAGTCTAACAAGATCTATCGACGCTCTTTTTACATGCGTTTTAGTAATTTGAATATATGTGTATGGACATCAATCTAAAACAAGTAAGAAAATTGAGAATAAAAACAAGTAAGAAAATTATAGTCGGTCTAGACCGACTATATGATATCCTATACCATGGTTTAGAGACCCCATCTTTCGATCCAACTTATTCGATATAGAAAATAAGCATAAACCAAATTTGAGTGGCATTGTTATTAATCTTTTTATTGCAAATATGAAAAAGTTCATATCGGGTACTATATTTATATGAGGACTGGGTTGAAAAATGGACCGATCTTGACCATATTTGGTAAAGTCACTTATATTTTGAAATAATATATACAAACCAAATTTGAGAAAAATCTGTGCGATATTTTTGTTTTTTGATAAATTTAAGTGAAGATCGGGAAGCAGCTTATATGGGACCTATGACTAAGAATTGTTCTATAGGTATTATTTTTGGACTACTGATTAATGGATATAATAAACACATACAAACCCAATTTGACTGAGATCTATGTTATAATTTGGATCTAATGGCACTTCATGTCGGTTTCATAGGGGTCATTTGTATGGGGGCTAAGTCTGAACATGGACCGAATTTCACCAATTTCAATAGCGTTCATCCTATGGCCGATGAAAGCTTATATACCAAATTTCGTCAAAATATATTCATATTTGCGACCTGTAGTTTGATTACAAGTTTTACATGGACACACAGACGGACGGACGGACGGACATTGGTAAATCGACTCAGAAAGTGATTCTGAGTCGATCGGTATGATAAAAGGTGGGTCTAGGTCAAATATTTTTGGTAGTTACAAACAGCAGCACAAAGTCATTATACCCAAACCACATAGTGGTATATTTAGGGTATAAATACAAAAAATAATATGCATTTCGAAAATTTTTGGAAAACAAATCAAATATTTAAACTCACTAAAGTTCAAAAAAAAAAAAAAAAAAATGAAGGTTATAGTGAGTCTAGGGACATAAAGATACCCTATACCCTAAAATTCGGCATAGGATTTCAAATCAAATAAATAAGAAAACAAGTAAGAAAATTATAGTCGATCTAGATCGACTATACGATACCCTATACCATGCGTTTAGAGACCCTATCTCTCAGGCCCAACTAACTGGATATAGAAAATAAGCATAAACCAAATTTGAGTGGGATTTTTATTAATTTTTTCGGCTGCAGATATGAAAAAGTTCATATCGGATGCTACATCTATATGGGGACTAGGCCCAAAAATGGACCGATCCTGACCATGTTTGGTAAAGTCTCTTGTATTTTGCAAAAATATATACAAACAAAATTTGAGAAGAATCAGTGCAATATTTTTGTTTTTTGATAGATTTAAGTGAAGATCGGGAAGCAGCTCTATATGGGGCCTATGACTAAGAGTTGTCCAATAGGGATCATTTTTGGACTACTGATTAATGGATGTAATATATACATACAAACCCAATTTGAACAAGTAAGAAAATTATAGTCGGTCTAGACCGACTATTTGATACCCTATACCATGGTTTAGAGACCCTATCTTTCGGTCCAACTACTTCGATATAGAAAATAAGCATAAACCAAATTTGAGTGGGATTTTTATTAATTTTTTTGGCTGCAGATATGAAAAAGTTCATATCGGATGCTATATCTATAAAGGGACTAGGTCCAAAAATGGACCGATCCTGATCATGTTTGGTAAAGTCTCTTGTATTTTGCAAAAATATGTACAAACAAAATTTGAGAAGAATCAGTGCAATATTTTTGTTTTTTAATAGATTTAAGTGAAGATCGGGAAGCAGCTCTATATGGGGTCAAAGGGATCATTTTTAGACTACTCATTAGAGGATGTACTGAACGCATACAAACCCAATTTGAGTAACATCTATATGACAATTTGGATCTTATGGCAATTTATGTCGATTTCATATGGGTAATTTGTATGGGGGCTAGGTCTGAACATGGACCGATTCTCACCAATTTCAATAGCGTTCATCCCATGGCCGGAAAAAGCTTATATACCAAATTTCATCAAAATATATTCATATTTGCGACCTGCAGTTTGATTACAAGCTTTACATGGACACACAGACGGACGGACGGACGGACGGACATTGTTAAATCAACTCAGAAAGTGATTCTGATTCGATCGGTATAATTAAAGATGGGTCTAGGTCAAATATTTTTGGTTGTTACAAACAGCAGCACAAAGTCATTATACCCAAACCACATAGTGGTATAGGGTATAATAAGATTTGTATGATAATTTGGATCTTATGCCAATATATGTTGATTTCATAGGGGTCATTTGTATGGGGGCTAGGTCTGAACATGGACCGATTCTCACCAATTTCAATAGCGTTCATCCCATGGCCGATAAAAGATCAAATACCGAATTTCATCAAAATATATTCATATTTGCGACCTGCAGTTTGATTACAAGCTTTACATGGACACACAGACGGACGGACGGACGGACGGACATCGTTAAATCGAATCAGATAGTGATTCTGATTTGATCGGTATAATTAAAGATGGGTGTAGGTCAAATATTTTTGGTTGTTACAAACAGCAGCACAAAGTCATTATACCCAAACCACATAGTGGTATAGGGTATAATTATGGTCGCTTGTCGTACCGACAAGACGTTTAGAGAAAGGGTCTTAGGTCCAACAAAATATATATATAGAAAATAAACATAAACCACATTTGAATGACATTTTTATTATTATTTTTTGCCTGCAGATCTGAAAAAGTTCATATTTATATGGAGACTAGATCGAAAAATGGACCGATCCTGACCATATTTGGCAAAGTCACTTATTCTTTGAAATAACATATACAAACCATATTTGAGAAAAATCTACGCAATATTTTTGTTTTTTTTATAGATTTAAGTGGAGATCAGTTTTATATGGGGGCTATGACTAACAATTATCCTATAGGGTTCATTTTTGGACTACTGACTTATGGATGTTATAAATATACACAAATACAATTTCACCGAAATTTATATCATAATTTGGATATTATGGCAATTTTAGTCGATCTCATAGGGGTCATTTGTATGGACACGAACCGATTTAAATCAACTCACAAAGTGATTCTAAAACAATCGGTATAATAAAAAGTGGGTCTAGGTCAAATATTTTTGGTAGTTGAAAACATCAGCACAAGGTCATTATACCCTGACCACATAGTCGAATAGGGTATACAAAATTCATAGATTTCTAAAGTTTTTCCATATTAAATATTCCTCAAAATCCTTGTTTTTAACAGGAAGAACTACTTAGAATTTTATAAATTTTCTATACAAAAGCTTCCTTAGAAATCGTTTAGAATCTGAGCGATTTTCTTTAGGAAAGATTACTGCAAATCTGGGGATTTTTCCATAAATATATGAGATATTTCTATAATCAATGTTCCTCAGAATCTGAAGATTTTTTTTTTTCTACAGATAACACAAGGAAACAAAATTGAACTTTTTTGATGTTGACTGGAACTTTATTGCAATTTTTTTACTAACTTGACGTCGCTGATTTCAAATCTAATCTCCGTTTTTCTCCATCAGCTCGCATTTTTAGTTACAGGTTCACGTAATAATCGTGTTTTTGACTTTTTAAAAAAATTTTTCTTTTTTTTTTCAAAACTTCAACGATATCTCTGAAACTACCGGGAAAATTTAAAGCCATTGTAAGCACGGCTTAAAGATAATATTGTTGAAGAGTTTCAGATTTTTTAACTGAATATGGTGAACCGTTTTCAAGTTATTTGAATAGATGTAGTGGAAGTATCTTAATTTTGGACATAACGGTATATCGCGAAAAGTCGAGCTGATAGAAAAAATAAACCAAGTGCACCTTTGGATTCAGCATTCCAAATAACCTTAAAAATAACAATCAGTTATTAATCAACAAAACCTTGTTCCCTTGTGTAATTTAAGAAAATCTTATAAAAGAAAATTTTCCGATTAGTTGTAATTACATTATAATATTTGTGTATTAATAATTTTTATTTTTATTTAAAATCCTCTTTTATTAATATATTGAAAAATAAAGCTGATAAAAAAAAATTTGACTAATATCTGAAATCAATGGCCTAAAAACAATTACTGGAACACACTTATTACACAAATAGAACAGTAGCAAACACCCACATATTAAAAAATTTATTTTTGTATGGAAATCGCGCATTTTATCAATTCAGTTTTCCCAGTAAATTGTTAACGAAATCAAAATTTGTGCACCGATTACAATGAAATAAAGCTCATTTCATTTGAAATATATTTAACTAAATGTTTTTAAACCAAAACTGTCGCATTTTTAATTGTTCTTTGTTTCAAAACTTCAACGATATCTCTGAAACTACTACACATTTAAAACCAATGTAAGCACGGCTTAAAGATAATATTGTTAACGAGTTTTGGACTTTTTTTTAACTGAATATGGTGAACCGTTTTCAAGTTATTTCAATGGATGTAGTGGAATAATCTTAAAAACAACATTCAGTTTTAAATAAACAAAACCCTTGCTGACTTGTGTAATTTTACTCAGAATCTATTAAAAATACTCCTTTCAACCTAGAGGTCTTTCTTCACTTATCTTTTCTCAAAATCTTAGTTTTTCTAAAATAGTCTCTTTAAAATATTTCTAAGCCTGAAAGAAATATTTATCAGCATTTAGAGATTTTAGGAAATAATTCTCATAATGTAATATTTGTTATGAATTAATCTCAGAATCTGAGGATTTTATTTTAGGAAATGTTCCTTAGATTTCTGAGAGCTCTTCTATGGATTATATGAATGAAATATTCCTGAGAAGATGAGGGGGTTTTCAATAGAAAACTCAACTACAAAACTGGGGATATTATGTTCGTAGTCTAAATTTAATTAATAAAATATTACGATATTCGTTTTTTACTTTGTTTGATCATGTTAAGTATTTTACAGAAAATGTTAACATTACATTATCTCTATTGCAATCTTAACAGATATTTATTTCGATATTTATCTTCACACCCTCCAAAAAATAATATGTTCATAAACTTTTTTTATTTTGAAAAATTTAAATTATGTCCATGTCACACCATGTTGTATATTTCGTGCATTACAGTATTTTTACTAATCTTTTGTTTGTATAAATCAGCTGTCTGGTAATTACAAGAGCAAAAGGTGTAAGATTTTGATGAAGATTTTGACCAAAATCTAGAGATTTCACAACAAATTGTATTTGTATTTATTTATCTTTCAAATAATTCAGTACAATTAAGTTGCTTCAGCGCCTTACAGGCATTATTGAGGTGAATGTATATGAGTGAATGATGAGTGTGAAAATTGGCACAGTTATAGTTCATATGGAGAAGAAGCTGAGAATGATAAAATTTATGTTTATCTGCCTTAAAAATATGCTAAATTAAATAAAATAAAATATTTATAATAATTCGTTACACACTGTTAATGCGAATGATTTAAATTATATATCAGACGCTCTTTGTTGAATTGTGAATTGCTAAAAGTAATAAACATTCAAATATTCATAAATTTTATATATATGGGGGATTCACGTCAAGTGCACCAACTTTTGAAACCGATGTCTTCCGATCGGGATGAAATTTGCACCAATGTTAGTCCTATTGGATAGTAGTTTAGACACAATTTATACACAACAAGATCGGTCCAGATCTCTCTGAGTTAGAGGGGATCAAAATTTGACATTTTGGCCAAACAGGTGTTTTTTTTCTCAACCATGTAACTTATTACCTATTGTTCTTAGAAAATTTTCTCCCAAATGTTTAGCTTTTTTCAAAAAGGGCATTTTTTTTTTCATAAGAAAGCTTAGGATTTTTCCTTTAAGAGCTTTTTGGTCGCTTAGTGGGAGCTTTTTGGTCGCTTAAATGTTTTGTAACTCAAGACAACGGTTTTTCAATTTTTCACAAATGCACTATTTTGAATTTTTTCCTATTTGTGTCTAAAACCTTACAAATAAAACTTATACTGAGAAACTAGACAAACTAAACTTTCCGAAGGTATGTAACATACCTTCGTAACATAACAAAAGAGAATGGTTCTCTGTAACCTGAAAGAGTTATTTGCAATATTTCTTATGAAAAAAAAAAAAATGCCCTTTTTGAAAAAAAAAGCAAAAAAAAAATGCTTTGATTTAGCAAAAAAAAAAAAAAGTCTAAAAAAAAAATTTTTTTTTTTTTGAAGTATTTTTTTCCGAAATATTGAAGAACAATAGGTAATAAGTTACATGGATGAAAAAAAACACCTGTTTGGCCAAAATGTTAAATTTTGATCCCCTCTAACTCAGAGAGATCTTGACCGACCTTGTTAAAAAATTGTGTCTAAACAACTATCCAATAGGACTAACCTTGGTGCAAATTTCATCCCGATCGGAAGACATCGATTTCAAAAGTTGGTGCACTTGACATGAAACCCCCCATATATATCAATTAAAAAACATTAGAAGACAAAAATTTTATGAAAAAAATAATATTTCCTAGAATTTGCACTCGAATTTCGAGTGCTGGGCTATACTAGTTTTATATAATTACATTATAAAAATGTTTATAAAAATGTTTGTTTACTATAATCAAAGTTGTGAAATTTATTCAACTCGGAAGCTCTTCTATATTACCTAATAATCCTTTAACGAAGATTTAAATAAAGAAATTCTTCATTTAATTTCTGTGGTTAGTGATGACCACCCATGTATACAACTCTTTGTTTTGTTGTTTCTAACCTACACCGGGCTACTAATAAATTACTGTTGTTCCTGGTGTTATAAGAATTTTGATTTCTTGATTCCAACGTTGTGCATGCATTTGAAAACATATAAAACATAATTGCAGCTTATAAATGCCATGAATCGGCAAAATTGTTCGAAATATTTCTCTATATAGTGATAATGTCGGGTGTGTAATGGGATGGTTCGCTTCTACTTTTAAAGCTCTATTCTGTACCGTTGAAGAGATTTCAAATCAGTGTTTTTCTTCCACGCAAAAATAATAGCCAAATAATTAAAGTGACTTTGAATCAAAGCGTTGTACATTAACAACTTGGTTTCATATTCTAATTTGTTTTTAAATTTATATAGAAATCCAATAGCCTGAGAAGTTTTTGTTTTTAAGGATTGTATATGCTGACTCCAAGATAAATTACTTTCCAAATTTATACCCAAATACTTCACCGAAGTAACGTCTGAAATTTCTCTGCCATCTACAAAAACACTAAAATTTACGTTAGAAGAGTACGGTTTAAATCTTATAAGCCGTGTTTTATTTGCATTTAAAATAAGTTTATTTACTCTCGCAAATTCAGATATAAAGGGTTTTTCAATAAGGGCGCTACAAAAGTTTTTTTAAATAAAACAAAAACGGTTTTCGATATCAATGAAATTCTTTATTCCTGTGAAACTACGTTCGATGCCATTATGTATGGAAATCGATCTCTTTTGCATGGCCACCACGGGCACGCTTGCAGAAGTCCAGACGCTGAACCCAATTTTCGACGGTTTTCAAGCATAAATCGGCCGATACTGCTGCAATTTCACGTTCGATATTCGTACGAAGTTCATCAATCGTCGCTGGCTTGTTGGCATAGACCATAGACTTGACGTAGCCCCACAGGAAATAGTCCAACGGCGTCAAATTGCACGACCGAGGCGCCCAATCGACTGGACCATTTCGTGAGATAACACATTCTCCAAACTTGGTTTCCAATAAATAGAATGTGACATTCGCTGTGTGGCTTGTGGCGCTGTCCTATTGGAACCACGTGTCCTCCAAGTCCATATCATCCAATTGGGGCCAAAAATATTCGGTTATCATTGAACGGTAGCGATTCCCATTCACAGTAACGTGCCGGTCTTGATCATCACGGAAGAAGTACGGCCCAATGACGCCGCCGGCCTATAAACCGCACCAAACCATAATTTTTTCGGGATGCAATGATGACTCATGGAGTACGTGTGGATTGCTGTCTGACCAATAACGCATATTTTGTCTACTGACGAAGCCATTCAGCCAGAAATGAGCCTCATCGCTGAAGATGATGTTTCGATGAAAATCCGAAACATTTTTAAGTTGTTGCTCAGCCCAATTCACGAACATACGTTGCTTCTGGTGGTCAAGCGGCTTCAGTTCTTGCGTCAATTTGATCTTGTAAGGATGTAGGCCAAGATCTTTTCGCAAAATTCGCCACAACGACGTCACAGAGATGCCCAACGCTTGAGAACGACGTGTGAGACACATTTGGACTTTCTTCAACTGAAGCCTCAGCGGCACGGGAACATTTTGTACTGTGCCTGTGGATTCATATTTTTCCACTAGACGCTCAATTGTTGATCTGCTAGGACGATTATGGCGACCATAAATTGGACGTAGCGCTCTTAACGTTGAGCCCACTGACTCCGAATTTCGGTAGTAAATTTTAATAATTTCGACTCGTTGTTGGCTCGTATATCTTTCCATCATGAAATGGCAAACCTTACTGAAGAGAAATGTCAAAAGAGCGGCAAGAAATATGGCGTCGTTTGCTGTCCCTGCCTTTCTACTTTTGTAGCGCCCCTGTTGAAAAACCCTTTAAAAGCCGCATCACGTTCTACGTAAGCTTTTACCACGGTTTCATGTTTAAAAGGGTAAATATTTTAATCCATAAAAACAAAGTTTTTATTAAAACTCTTTTTTCCTTATGCATATGAGTTTTGAATATCTCCGTGACTGTGAGTGACTACCTTAAAATTAACAAGTCTATGGACAAAGTTTCAGACCCTTCGGATGAGGGGAAGTGGGGTTTTAAATTCTCCATGACTGTGCGTGACTACGTCAAAGTTAATCTTTTTTTCACAGCAAGTCTATCGAACAAGTTTTAGATCGATCGGATAAGGGAAAAGGGGTTTTAAATCACTCCGTGACTGTACGTGGCTATGCGTGACTGCGCGTGACTATGTCGATGATCTTTCTTTACAGCAAATATATTGACCAAGTTTCAGATCGGTCGGATGAGGGTAATTGACATTTAGATCACTCCGTGATCTAAGTTTGAGATCGATCGGATGAGGGGAAATGACATTTAGATCACTCCGAGACTATGCGTGACCACACGTGACTGTGCGCGACTACCCCAAAATTAATTTGTAGTCATGACAAGACTATGGGCCAAGTTTTAAATCAATTGGATAAGGGGGAATGGGGTCCACCCATGGCAGACAGACAGACAGACAGAGAGTATGAGTTAAAAGAAAGAGTTCAAAAAGGCTTATATCATCAGCGTAAATAAACAATTTTCCAAATAGTCCCAGGTTTGTGATGTCATTTAAATTTTACCCAGAGGGGAGAATTTTTTTAAGAGCTAGGTCTTAACATAACTAATTTTGTAGCAATTTTACTAGAGATTTTAGTTTTGAGGCGATCAAAAGTTCGAACTACCAAAGTTAAAAATCGACTCAGAAAGTACCTCTGAGTAGATCGATTTTAAAAGTCCTATTATCTCCTAACCACAGGCTAAAAAAAAATCTATATTTTTAAACAAGATGGTTACAAACATTATCTAAATCCAAAAAAAATACCCTTAATTAATTATGCTTAATTAATTATTGTATGTGAAAATCAAACACTTCATGACGGAGAAGTGAAATAAAAAAAAAAAAATCTTGACAAAATGAAGTATTGCATGAGCACACTTATATTTTTTTTTTTTTTTTTTTTTGGTTAACTGCAACCAACAACTGTTCAATCAGTTCGAAGTATGTTATGTGTAGTAAAAGTTTTTTAAGATAAAATACATAGTAAAGAGCTTATATAATTCACTTAAATAGTTTGGGAATTTTTTTTTAAAAATTTTTTAAATAGAAGTACATACATGTATCAAGGTCATTTAATGAAAATTTCGTGGCATTTGAATGTGAAAAAATTTAGAAATGATGAAATTAATTTTACATTTTATTTTGTTACATTTTAAACAAAATACAATTAAAACAAAAAACACTAGAAAAATCTTGTATATGTTTAACTTTTCGTTATCCACCTACAGTTTTCAACAATATCTTTTCCTTTCGAACGGATTTGTTCATTTAAATCTCATTTAAATCTCAACTGGTTGTCTGGCTGTCTATGTAAGTGTCTAGCGGTAACAAAAACAACAAAAAACAAAAATAATAAAAAAAATAATAATAAAAGCTAATCAGAGATGCCGGCTTTAAATAAAAAAAATGTATTGAACAAAAAAAAAAAAAAACAAAAATATTTGTTGAAAATGCCGGCATGATAGTAATTTATAAACAATCGTTCAGTATAACATTAATAGGTAGTAAATAAAGACTGTCGACGAAATAGTTTATACAGCTACAATTTTTAATAATCTGTACATTTAGTACTTTGAAAATTAATTTTTCATCAAAGGTGCTTTCAAATTGCGATCACATCGTTATAAAAGGTTAATTGATTTTGGTATTTACAAATATTAGCACAAATTAATAATATTTTGTCGACTGAGTAGTGCAGATTATGAATATTAAACTAATGAAAATACGGCACACGGTGAATTGTTAGCAAACTAATAAACATGATTATCAGAGAGGGTATTTGCATATGCATTCGGTTATTTTGAGCATGTTTTTACATATAAATGCATATTTTTGCAATTTTTTTAAACTTTTTAAATTTATGTTTTATTTTTTATTGTAATGTTTATTAGAATTTTGTAATGTAAGTCTAAAGGGGGAAAACTTTTTTTTAAACCTTAAAATGGTAATACTGTAATTAGCAAAACTTGTTCTTGCCCTCTAAAAAAAACTTTACGCTGGCAATGCGAAAGTCAGCTGTTAATCGCAAAACGTGTTTCTAACACACGTAATTGAGGGAAATTCAAACAAGTTTGTTACAGACACATAGTGAAAACCAATATAATATGCCGAAAGAGAAAGAGAGCGTGAAAGCATTTTTAATAGGAATGACTGTTCAGTTTCCGTCGGTATTTCGTGTTGATCAGTCCGTCTTATTTTGTAAATTGTGTAGTTACGCAGCGAATGCCACAAAAATGTTTGCAGTTAAGCAGCATATGGAAACTGCAAAGCATAAAGATGCTGAAAGCAAAAGAAGCATATTGAGCAACACAAATCAAACACTGATTTCGCAATATAATGAACAGGCCACGGATACATTTTCGATGGAACTCTACGAAATGCTTGTAAAATCAAACATTCCATTAAAAAAAGTGAGCAACAGTGATGTTAAGAAGTTCTTCGAAAAATACACCAACAATAAATTTACATCTGAATCGAAATTGAGACAACGTTGTGTGCCAATTTTATATGACAAATGTATAAGTTCAATGAGGGCGAAAGCAGTAAATAGATATATATGGATCTCGATTGACGTGACGACAGATTCCGATCACCGTTTGATTGTGCATTTGATTTTGGGAATTTTAAATGGGTCAGAAGACACTGAAGAGAGGGCAAAATCCTATCTTTTTAACGTGGCTGAAGTGGAGACAGCAAATGCCGATACAATGGCAGCTTTTGTAAATGACTCATTGTCGCTCCTTTGGCCAAAAGGTAATATAAAAATGCTCATCTTTCTTTAGTAGAGATTAAACTATTCTTTCTACATATTAAGGTATTCAGTATTCAAAAGTATTACTGTTGACCACCGATGCTGCAGCATATATGATTGCTGCTGGTGACGCTTTAAAGATTTTATATCCGAATATGTTGCATTTGACATGTTTTGTTTGCACATGGCCTACATCGCCTAGCCGAATTTATTAGGTCACAATTCCCTGAAATTAACTCTTTAATATCATCTACGAAAGCTATTTTTGTGAAGGTTTGAATTGATCTTAAATGCGAATGTCCTCTCAATAATATTTTTCTTTAAATTCAGGCACCTGCTCGTCGTCAAGAATTCCAACGCTTTCTGCCAGGACTGGCTTTACCACCAGAACTGTGCATTACGCGATGGGGTTCATGGTTAAATGCAGCAGAATATTATTCCAATAATTTCGACGCCGTAAAAATTATCGTTGGCAGTTTTGAAGCTGATGATGCGGAGGCTATTCGCACTTCAAAAAACAATTTGGGAAAAATATAATTAAAACCGAACTCGCATTCCTAAAAACAAATTTTTCACCTCTTACGATTGCAATAAAAAAACTGCAATCGCCAAATTTAGGACTGAAAGAAGCAGTGGAAATAATTTTAAACTTACGTCCACACTTAGAATGTTTAGTCAATAAAACATTCCAACAAAAATTTGCAAAAATATTAAGTCGCAACAAAGGCTTCAAATCAATTGTTGATATTTATAACGTCTGTTATAAAGCCCAAGAGCCTACAGAAGAGTATGTGAAAGAGCTATCTCCTGCTTTAATGGAAAGGTTTGCTTTTTGCCCAACGACGCCCGTAGATGTAGAACGCAGTTTTTCCACACTTGCAAATATTTTCACGGAAAAGAGAAGATCGTTTACTTTTGAAAACTTGAAGCAGCATTTAATCATTTGTGCCAATTGTGCAAACGAAAACTAAAATATGCAAAATCTTTTACTTTTTTGATTAAAATAAGTTGAATAATATTTTAATATAAATAATGTTGAATAATATTTTAATTTCATGAATAATAAACTTCATTCTCAATAAGTTTATATAAAATTTATCGTGCATATTAATTATTTTTTCAGGCATATTTGATGATTTATTGGGCATATTATATGTGTATATTTGTTAGTTTTTCGTGCATATAAATATCCGCTCTGATGATTATTTATTATATGACAAATATGCATTATGACCGCATCAATCGCTTACTCTGGCGTGGAAAATCTTTAAGAAAAGAACTCAGAAAGGGTGTGAATGGATCAATGTTTTTCGCCGGTTTAGTATTCAGTTATTTGAGCCTCTGTGTAAGAGCTAGGGAATCCACTTCATCCAATTTTAGATGAAAAATTACTGGAATAGCGAAAAAAGTTATATCACTTAAAAAATTTAAGCAATTTATATTAACCACATTAAATTTTTGAATAAAAAAAAAAAAAAAATGCGGTCATTAAAATAGTAGCGGTCAAAAGTTTGTGTTGAAACCATCAAGGGTCGAAAAAAGTGGACCTTAATACAAAAAAATGACAGATTAATAGTTCTTTTTCTTTATATAGGCGCGGCTTTTGATTTATTTTAGTTATTTTTTTTAATATCCCCCATTAAATGGCCTTTGCTTTTGACTAAAATTTGCTACATCGACCGATCTTAAATTTGTCAGGAACTACTTATCCGATACTAAAAAAATATACTGTTATTAATATAACAGTTCATAATGGGTTAATGAGCTAACAAATGAATCATCTAAAAAATTAATTCGTTATTTCAAACGAAAGCTTAATTAATTGCCTATATCATGATTATAATAAAATTATATAAAAAAATCATATTCAGTTTTAAATTAAAATTAGTTAACTAAAAAAAATTAGTTACAACTAAACCAGTAGGGTACCACCAACATTATTAAACTGCAATATTTGTTGATCTGTCCAATAGGACCTTTGGCGAATGAAAGTTTTCCACAAAAAAATTTGGAAAAATATACATAAATGTGTTACTATTTTAGTGACCACAGCTGTATGTTGCATGAAAATCAACCATGAGTAACCTGGCCAACAGTAACGCATACGGCGGTATTACCCCGCTTTTAAAGGTTAGATGCATACAATTTTATTTATATAATTGTGATTAGGAAAATGGCCAAAATGTTGGTATTCATTTTCCAAAAAAAAAAAAAATCAAGAATTGGTCCCAGGGTAAGCATTGTTTGTGCTAAGATATAGTTTTGGTTGCTTTGGAGAAAAATTTTATTAACTTTTACGGAAACAACTCCAGCTTAAATTCCGAGTTCTATTTTCCATAAAACAAAAACTTATTCAAGAATTATTCCAGAATAAGAGAGCTTATGACATACAGATCCGGATAGACCATGATATTTGTGAACTCAATTTTAAAAATAATATTCCTGTAATACACCCAGCGTAAAATTAATTAAAAAATCGTAATGTTATAAATTATTAGATTTGTTCTAATAATTTTTACGTTTATTCGAATAATAAAAATGGTTGACAATATTCGATTATGTTATTATTGTTTAATCGAAAAAGTTTGCATTCGTTTTAATCGAATGAAGTAAATGGCGATTAGTTTTGATTTTTATGCTCGAATAACAATAAACTTAAAAAGTTATTCGAATAATAAAAATTATTGAAAATACTCGGCTAATGTTATTATTGTATTTCTTTTAATCGTTTATTGGAAAAAGTTTGCATTCGTTTTAACGGAATAAAAGTAAAGACTAATAATTTGGATTTATATTTATTCGAACATTAAAAAGAAATTCAAAATGTTCGATTAATACCATTAATTATAAAATTTTAATGGCTTAATCGAGTAAGATGAATCATTTACCCAAATTTTTCATTTTAATCGTATAAGAGAAAAGGCAAAAATATGAATTTTCAACTTATTCGAGTAAAGAAACAAGAAAATATTCGATTAGTAAATTTTCAAATTTTAATTGATTAATCGAGTAAGTTTGAATCTAATACATACTCTAATTATTTGTACTATTAAACTAATAAAAGAAAAAGCGTATTATTGCATTTTTAATTTATACGAATAACTAAAAAAAATTGAAAATTAATACTATAAATTTTTAAAGTAAGAAAGTTTGAATATCTTACCGAATAATTTGGATTTATATTTTATGTAAATAATTAAAAACTTTTAAAAATATTCGTTTATTATAATAAATATTTAAATTTTTATCGCTTAGTTGAGCAAGTTTAAATTTTTACTTATGAATTATTCGTTTTAATCGAATAAAAGAAAAAGGCGAATAATTTGGATTTTCCATTTATTCGAATAACTAAAAAGTGTTGAAAAATGTTGATAAGTACTAAAATTTTTTAAATTTTATATGCTAAATTAGCAAGTTTGAATTACATATTCAAATTATTCGTTTTAATCGACAAAAGATGAGACGATTAATTTGGATTTTTAATTAATTCGAATAGTTTACAATTTTGAAAATATTCATTTAATATTTAATTGTATTTTTACATTTTTATCGTTTAATCGAACAAGTTTTTATCACTTTGAATTATTATTTCTAATCGAACAAAAGAAAAGGCGAATTAACTGGATTTTTAATTTATTCGAATAACTAACAAAAAAAAAAAAATTTAAATATTCGATTAATACCATAACTTTTTAAATCATATAAGTTTGAATCTCTTACTTTCCAATTATTCGTTTTAATCCGAAAAGAAAAAAAAAAACAGCCGGATGGTATGGATTTTTAATTTTTCAAGTAATTAAAATATTCAATTTAAGCAATATTTAAATTTTTATCGCTTAATCGAGCAAGTTTAAAATTTTTACCTAATAATTATTCGATTTAAATGAATAAAAGAAAAGGTGAATAAGTTGGAGTTTAAATTTATGCGAGTAATTAAAAAAATTGGTAAATTATTCTATTAATACTATTAAAATTTATTCGCTTAATCAAGCAAGTTTTAATATCTTACTGGAATTCTTTGTATGAATCGAATAAAAGAAAAGACGAATCACTTTTTTTTTAAATTTGCATTTCTAATTTATTCGAATAATTAAAACAATTTTTTGATTATATTCGAGTATACCATAAATTTTTAATTTTTATACGCTTAACTGAGCAAGTTTGAATCACATATTCAAATTGTTCGTTTTAATCGAGTAAATTATTATTCGAATAATTTATTATATTTATTCAAACAATTTATTATTTATTATTCGAACAGTTTTAATTTTTTTAAATCTTCGCTTAATATTATTATTATTATTATATTTAAAAATTTTTTAACACTTAATCGAACAAGTTTCAATTACTTACTCGTATTATTAGTATAATAGAAAAAATGTAAAGGTGAATAAGTTGGATAATGTAATATATCTGTGGTTTTCTAGAATAACCGCGTATGTTATATAATCAAAATTTTCAGGGGAGCCAAAAACGTTATATTTGAAATTATGGGATCGATATAAAGTTTTTAGAGCTTTTTATTTAACAGTCCTGTAGATATGGGCAATAAATACTTTATATAAAATTTTGAGTCAAAAATCTTCAGAGGAATAGATCCTAGGAAGGACGAAAATAAAACAACTTATGTCGACAAACGTCGTTTTCTTTGAAAAAGAAAACTACCAATGCAACCACCCATGTAGACATAACTTGCTGTTGCTTGAAAAATGGATTTTTTTGTTCGTCAACAAAAAGTTAAAGGGACTTAGGATCAGAATATAACAACGTATCAAGAATAATAACGAAAAAAAATAACAGAAACAACACACAAGTTTTCATAAGTGGTTATAAACTGAAAAATAATCCAAAGTTATTTTGCTTTTTTTTTTATGTCGCTATGTGTCGTTTTCTGAGAAAAATATTTGTCAGCGATCAAACGAGGGTTGACATACGTCGATAGTGCTGTAAATTAATTTAATAAACATTTATGTTACGTCGTTATTTAAAGAAAAAGCTCAGAAATGGTCAATATTTAAAAAAAAAAAAAATTTAACACATGTAAAGAGCGTTAAACATGAATATATTTGGCATCGTTAGCTCAAAACTGACAAAAATTGACATACGCGGTTATTCCAGAAATCCACAGATATTTGAACAATGAAAAAAGTTAGTAAATTATTCAAAATTTTAATCGCTTAATCGAGCAAGTTTTAATATCCAACTCAAATAATTTGTATTAATCTAAAGGAAAGGCGATAATTTGAATCTTTAATTTATTCTAATAGTTTTAAATTTCTTTTTAAATTTCGATTAATATAAATATTGCATTTTTAAAATTAGATTGCTAATCGAATAACTTTACATCTCTTACTCAAGCTTTTAGTTTTAATGGAACAAAAGAAAAAGAAAGCAAAAAAATTAAAAAATATTAATTTATTATCGCTTAATCGTAAAAGTTTTAATCACTATTCGTATTATTAGTTTTAATCAAACAAAAGAAGTTGCTTAAGGAGCAAGTTCTAACATCTCACTCGAATTGGTTTTTTAATCGAATAAAAGAAAATTCGAAAAGTTTTCATTTTTAATTAAAAAGAAATATTTTTTTTTGATTATAATAATGTTACATTTTTGTATTTTAATCGCTCCATCGAATAAGTACATATCTCTTACTCAAACTATTAATTTTAATCGAACAAAAGAAAAGGCGATACATTTTGATAAGAGCTGATATTGTCATGATAAAGAAGAATAAGCGTCGTCTTTAAATAGATTTTCAAATTATGCGCAAGCCTATGCGATTAAATTATTTTCACGGTTTAAGTGTTCATGCAATTTCCATGATAATCTTGAATTGAATTCACTAAATCAGCGATATAAAGCCAATTCTGGATAGATAAATAGCTACCCTGACAGAAACGTGACCTATTTTAACATGACTTTTTGTTTTAAAAATATAAAATAGTTTCCTCTTAAAGTTGAGAAGAAAATAATCACAAACCATATTGCAAGCGAAATGAAAAAATATCCACTCAAAAAAGAAAAAAAAATATTATATATCGAAATAAAACTAATTCGTTGACAGTCTTTGTGTTAAAACTGGTATGAATGAATAACAAATAATAAACATACATTGTGGGATTTTTTCCATGCATATTTTCGGGAGAAAAACTGCATGGTCAAGAAAATATTTGAGATACTACAAAACAAACTGCAGCAATGTGTCGTTTAAACCATAAAAAAAAAAAAAAAAAAAAACATTAAAAGTGGTGGTGGCGGTGGTGGAGTTCGCGAACAAACTAACTGCGCAGACTGTAAGACTAACTACATACACATGTACATACTCGTACATCCATACGTCGCAGTGGAAGTAGTAGTAGTCATTAGGAAAATGAAAGGATTTGATAGATGAATGAACAAATGGTGATCTTTTGTATGAAAATGTATGAAATAATGATGTGATTTATATTTAAAAAAAATAATAAAAACAAAAACAAAATAAAACTGAACTGAACTGAAATAGTTTTTATGCGAAAAACCATTAATAGGAATGGTATGTGTGAGCCAGAGAGTGTGTAATTTCAAGTAATTTTCGTTTGCCTTCGTTAAAATATTTATGGTGGAATATATTTAATGGTAGTCGCAGTTGCATTTTTTGTATTTATTTTCACGAAAAACTAATAATATATCAAATCATGTGTCAAAATAGACACATAACTTAGACATTGATCAAAATTATGCCCGCTGAGAGCGAGAGATAGTAAAAACAAAAAAAAAAAGACGGTAAATTATCGACAAAATAAATAAACTTAATTATATTATTGGTGCAAGTCACTTATTAAAACATAACAACAAAAACTAGTATAAACTACTTACACTATAACATCAAAAAAAATCGAATGTGTGAAGAAAATCGGAGACAAGTGGCTACAAGTTATTAAAGAAAAAATGAATAATATCCTAAGTGACTAACAGGTGACATGTCTGACTGCAAATCGATCCTACATTTTCATATATTTAATCTATATACATATAGAAAAAATGTATGATAACAAATAATTTTATGAGAGCCTAAAGGCATGCTAATCAATTTTAGCCAATTCACAATTCAACACAGGGCGTGTGATATGCAATTATAATGAAATTCGATGAATTCTGAATTGGCTAAAAATGATTAGCATACCTTTAGGCTATTATAAAATTCTATATTATTAATATTTTATTATATTTAATTTAATATATTTTTTACACATATTACACATAAATTTTAAAATTCTGCACATCTCCTCCGTGCCCGCATTATGGTTAAAATATATAGATTATTAAGTCTAATGTTTCTCAAAACTGATCAGTGAAAATATTGTTGTATTTATAGAAAAAAAACCGACAAAAATCACAAAACCTAAAATAAAGTATTAAAAACAGTTTCTTAAATTATATATGTATAATAGGGTTACAGCGGTTTGTATGAAAAAAAAAAATTTTGGTCGAATTTTGAGGTGTGCGGGTCGGATTATTGTGACACTGGATCTAAAACTTTAGTGCGCAAAATTTGAGCCTAATCGGACAATGCTTTCTGGAAGCGCATTGAGTTCAAAGTTCAAATATGGATTTATATGTAAAAATTATCAAAAAAAAAAAAAAAAAAAATCATTTTTCTCAAAAATTTTTATATTAATAATTGGGTTTCAATTAAATTAATTACTAAACCATAATCAAGAGTAAATTATCTTTCTAATAAAATAACAAAATTTACTATCGGTTGAAAAACAGCCAAGTTATATCAACTTCCCCAGGCAATAAATGCGCCGCAGACCACTTGATTAAGAAAATCGAGCTCACATTTTTAAAGACATTGAAATAATATATAACAACAACATTTTTCCATTCCCCTGATCCCAAGATGATCTTATGTAAAGTCTTTTGCATCTCATCTATTGTTATGTCGTTATAAATTAATGTCAAAAAGGTACGTATTTTTTAGCACTATTTCAAAATCTCAAATATTACTTTTTCAAAAATTTTGTTCGAGAAATTTTCCGAACTCAACGATTGGACTTTAAGGTCTTATTAACAAAATATATTTAATTAAAAATGCCAAATATTGTAGCTATCCTGTTCTTAATTTCGCGAGGGCAGCGTTTTTATTTCAGCGGATTTGAAGAAAAATGTGATTTTTCGTACTTTTGCAAGTTTTAGGCTACATCTTTTTGGTGTTTTCATATTTCAAATATCTTTTGTCAAAATATTACACTAATTGATATAAGTTCTTGTAAATTAAGATTAAGATTAAATTGAAACACTATAAACTGTCCCTCTTTAAGGTCAAAGGTCAAATTTGAGGAGATTTACATTTTTTTAAAGAAAATATTGAAATAATATTTATTTGTGGAAGGATTTCGATAAAACTTGCTGATAATATATTAATAATTCTAAAAAATAATATTCTGGACTTATTTTCTGAAATTAAATCGTGGGGTACTCTTGATGTCAAATTGAAAATTATGAAAATCTATAAATATTTTCTTCATCAGAATTTTTTTAAATAAAACAAATTTAATGTATTCATAAAATTCCTAAAATTTATTCGTTATTTTATGAAAATATTTAGATTAATTTAAAAATGTCCGTTAAATTCAAATTGGCAACATTCTACCTGTCCTGTTTATACTCGTAGTAACAAATATTTTTCCATAGCCTACTTAATTAAAAATTCAATTAAATTAAATTAAAAAATTGTTTGAATACAAAAATAATTTGCGAACAAAGGAGAAAGCGTGCAAATGTGTTGATGTACTTGTAACAGCTAGATATTCTGTTAGTAATCGCTTCGTTTTAATCAATCAACATGTTAGTGAAAGTAGGAACATTGTTCTAGGGTCGTAAACCATCAAATAACGGGCAGTGAATTTAATTGCCAATGAAAGTGCAAATCTTACTATTCGCGAGTGTATTATTTTTTAGGAAGAGGCGCGTATAAATACTAAATCTATAAATCTAAATATATCTCATAGTACCAAGAAGCTTGTTAATTCATATCAAGTTTGGAGGCAATTACAAAAAAATTTACAAAAAAATAAGTGTTCAGCAGCGTCGACAAGATGTTGTCAATGATTTACACTATCCTTCGACATAGCAGACATAGTGACTTAGTTGGAGTAGAGAAAAAAACTGGCTGAAAGAAAGCAAAGCACGCACCTTCGAGTTAAAGAGGAAGAAAAGCGCCGTGATAAATATTTTTCACCTTCCACATCATTTTCTAATATATTGCAAAACATTTAATCATTTGACTCCAGCAAAGACATGAATTTAAAAGCAGATTTCCCTACCATGACCGAAACCACACAACCCGGAACAAGTAAAACACAAATTGCGGAAAGATTTTGTAACATTTAAGTTAGTAGCAGTGCTTGATTGGTGTCAGTTAAGTATAAGGGATACTGTGTTTATTCTTGAAGATGCAATTAAGGTATAAAGAAGTCATAAATTCAAAGTATTATTACGGTAAAATGAAAAGAATACACAGAAGCCATAAAAGCCGATTTTCACATCGAGTACTGGATGTTGAAACGGTTCAGTGGGATGTACTTCCAATAGTTATTTCGTATAATAATAAGGAACAATTTATTGCCTGGCCAGGGTGAAAAGCTCTTCAGGAACAAACGCAAGCTGTTTGGAATGCTGTTATAGCCCGGAATCTTGAAGATGAAGTATAAAATCTTTGTTGTGATACTACAGCTTCAAACACAGGTCGAACAGAAGCTAAACAAAAAATAAGCCCATTTTTGCTTGCTACCATCACATATATAAATTGGTGTTAAAAAGCGTTCTCGAAGTGAAAATCAGTCACGAAAAGTGTCGATCATAATAACATACAGTGCTATAGAGACAGGCTCACGTTCTACTTGACCATTTTGGAAATTGAAAATTTGTTTGCATTTTACCGATCTGAACTGACCCAAGAAATATTCAGGGAGGACTATAGAGATTTGATAGAGCTTTCTTTGATATTTTTAGCGGAGATGTCTTTATACTCGTGTTGGAAACTAGAATAAGGTTTCGTCACTCAGGGTTGTAAACGATATAGCTGAAAGATCTGTTAAATTGATGCAAGATTTTCATGGTTTAATTACGGTTGAAGAGGAACAGAAGTAATTTTTATTACGTTGCGTACAAGAACACCGAACGATTTATCGTAATTGTAATAGGCAATTTTTTAAAAGAAAATTTAAGCAATAATATTTTGAAATATAAAGTTTAAGTGACTATAATTTAAAATTTTGTATGATTTTCTCCATAAAATCGGTACTAATTCCTAAGCGAAATTTCGGCATCAAGTCGGTACGGATTATCGTTGTCCAATCGCAATATTTTCTATTTGAGTTATTCAAGTCAAATATATTGCGTATCGAAAATCTCAATAAAAATTTTCTTTATGTCTTGGGACACCACATATATATATATACATATATAAGGCGGGTCGATTTGTAGGGAGGCAAAAAAATCGGTCAAGTGAAAAGGAAAATCGTATTCTAGGAATCAAAATAAGAAACTTTGTCCAAGGAACCATACCTCTAAAACGAATTCTGATGTCCTGACTTTTGACATGTCTGCCTGTCTGTCTGTCTGCCATGGGGCAACCCCATTCCCCCTCATGCAATTGATCCTATAGTCCTGTTGTGACTACAGATTAATTTTGGGGTAGTCACGCAGTGTCACGCATAGTCACGGAGTGATCTAAAAGTTATTTACCCTCATCCGATCGATCTTTTTGAATAACATAACATAATCAAGGCGTATGATTATTATTTATTAGCAGAGTAGAAGATACGTATACGTATGAGTGTTAATTTTAACATTAAATCAAACATAGTCAGCCCAATTCTAAACAAAAAATGGTGATTTTTTGAAATGTTTGTATGGGGAACCCCCAGGGGTTCCAGGGTGTGCCATTGGTATGGGTGGGTCGGCCCTCCAAAGTTAGTGGGGGTCGATCATACATTTGGACTCGATTGGGGCTCTCTAAAAGGTTCAAAGTGAGAAAACGGGTGAAAAGTAGGGACATCAGAATTCGGTTTAGAGGTATGGTTCCTAGGATCTTATTTTGATCCCTAGAATACGATTTTCCATGTCACATGGGCGGTTTTTAAATCGACCCGCCCTAATATATATTATATATATGTACTTATATACATATATATATATATATATATATATATATATATATATATATATATATATATATATATATATATATATATATATATATATATACATATATTCTAAAAGAATAACTTTTTCAATACTTTCAATCAAACATGGCAAAGCAATTGTGTATGAAATACACTTTCAAATCTTTTAAAATATCAAATAGAAATTGAGATTAAGTAAATAAGTAAGGGGAATTCTAAACTGATATCGACAAAACAAAAAGGAATATGAAAATGAAATCTTTTAAATAAAAAAAGCACCACGAATGACTTCTAAAAATGGTTCGAAAAAAACTTATTACGTAGTTAAAGTGTGCCCGACAGAATTTATAAATCACAATATCAGTCCATATAAAAACAAAATATTTAAATTGATAAAAAGTAGCTTGAAGTAAGGTTTTAAAGATAAATAACAAATTAAATAACATGTTAACATTTAAAACAGAGAAGGTTAATGTTAACATTTTCTGTTAAGTACTTAACATGAGCAAGCAAATATTTTGGTTAAGTAAAAACGAAAGTCTAAACGAATAATTAATTTGTTTTATTACTTTTTCATTCAGATAAAAAATAATGTATATTCACATATAACAGCATGTAATGTTCAAGTACCGTGTCCAGAGCAGTAATTTTAATCCCTTCTATCTATTTATAGTAGAAACAACTGAATATACCCAGTAGAGCGTTCGATTTCACCCGATATATCCCAACCCCATTCAGGTTGGTCCAACATAACCACTTGAAAATGATACTTATAAGAAAAATCGGATTTTGATCCTTTCTGTCTCTTTGCCGGAGAAACAATTGAATATAACTGGTACGTCATTAGAATCCACTTTGTTGGGGCTTCCACCCGACATATTGCATGCTGTTATATGGGAATATACATTTTTTTTTTTTTTTTTTTTGAAATTAATAAATAATACAAAATCATGTTTAGAGACTAAATTAATGCTCTTAGGCCCAATTCAGACGACGATTTCTGACGACGCGCTTTTTCTTAATTCTCTTTTGAAGCTGCTACCAAAAACCTATTGCGTTCATACGATGATTTTTAGTTTCATGTCTTTTTTTTAATCTGCTTCAGTTTATTTTTCGCATTAAGAAAAATATATGAATTAATGTAAATTCAAATTATCTTTTTTATCTTTCAATTTAATTTATTTATTTGTTTAATATTTTTTACCTTATTTCATTATAAGATGTTTTTTACACATAATAAAATATCACAATTTTTCACACTATATACAAAAACCTATATAATATTTCAATTATTCAGAGTAGAATCTTTACAATATCTAATCAAATAGCAGAACGTGTCAATATTTAAATTTTTAAGTTAAAACATATTCAGTATACAGAAATTATGCATAAAGATTAAATAAAAAAAAATAAAAATGCAAGCGATTCTTGATCTCCCTGAAGCGGCCACTTCAAAGTACGAAAAAGAATAAAACGTAACAAGAAAAAAAAATGAGTGTAAAGAGAAATATGAAAAAAGTTTTGAAAACACCGTTCGCCTACGAAAAACAACGTCGTCAAAAGTCGCTGTGTAAACACAGGCTTATTCTACATATATTTCTATCGAACGTTCTTGTGACACTTTCGTCTTGTGACACTTTTGTGTCTAGAAACATAATTCTTATATATTTTACTTACGTTGATACCCAATTTTCAGCTTGAAAATAGTATGGAATTACCAGATATAAATTTTTTTATACCTTATACCACTATATATGGGTAAATCCCAGCGTGTCGGACGTTTCATTCGGACGCTTCTTTTAAAAAAAATTATACCATCGAGGGATATATGTAGGACGGGTGTAAAGTACCAAAAAGCTATCTATTAGTATAATAAAATTTAATCATTAAAATTTTATTTCAACTTAAGTGCTGCACTAAATTTTTATTTTAAATATGCGTTCGGACGTTTCTCAAAACGGAAGTTATTTTGAGACTAAGTTAATAATCTGCATAAATCTGCGAATTCAGCAGCCATACAAAAAAATTCTGAAGACAGTATTTATTATAAATATAACAAGCTTTCAAACAAGCTATATTTCGTCTTTATTAAGGGCAGTAGTAAGGTCATAGTTAATTATTTTAGTTGTTCGGACGTTTCACATATTTCCACTCAATAAAAACGATTATTTTTTCAAAGAAATTTTATTGAAAATACATGGTAAGATTAATTTAGCCTAATATTTTTTACAAATGTATTTTTGTGTAGTCAGATTTTGCAGTTTTAGCTGATAGTATAAAGTTTTTATCTTTTAAATATTTAAAATGATGATAACTTTTAAGCTTTGGAATACTTTCAACACTATTCCACATTTTACCAATTCCTTTAACTTTATCAACAACATCTACTGATGAAATATACAAGATTTGTATCCCGGGAATATTCTGTTTCGCACAGCTATAAAAATCTGCAGCATTACATAAAACTATTTTTTGAGTTCTTATCAGTTCCCAAACCTTTCGTTTTACTACTGCGCCAATGCCATCAACTGCACCTTTACCATGCGAGGTGGCAAAAAAGTTCCATTCAAAAGCGTTTAAGTCAAATGATTTTAGAAAATGTGGCATAAATCTTAAAATAAACTTATTTTTAAATTGCCCACTACAACCGTCGGAAAATACAAATACTTTTGGAACTTGATGGGTTTCCTGCAACTTATTTACAATTTCAGATAGAAAGCAAACCACATCAAATTTATTATGAGTTAATTTGTCACTAACAATAGCAAACGATCTTATACAACCCTCAAGCCATGCCACACATGTAACAAGTAAGAAAATTATAGTCGGTCTAGACCGACTATACGATACCCTATACCATGCGTTTAGAAACTCTATCTCTTAGGCCCAACTAACTGGACATAGAATATAAGCAAAAACCAAATTTGAGTGGGATTTTTATAAATTTTTTTGGCTGCAGATATGAAAAAGTTCATATCGGATGCTATATCTATATGGGGACTAGGTCCAAAAATGGACCGATCCTGATCATGTTTGGTAAAGTCTCTTGTATTTGGCAAAAATATAAACAAACAAAATTTGGGAAGAATCAGTGCAATATTTTTGTTTTTTAATAGATTTAAGTGAAGATCGGGAAGCAGCTCTATATGGGGCCTATGACTAAGAGTTGTCCCATAGGGATAATTTTTGGACTACTCATTAGTGGATGTAATAAACGCATATAAACCCAATTTGAGTAATATCTATGTGACAATTTGGATCTTATGACAATTTATGTCGATTTCATAGGGGTAATTTCTATGGGGGCTAGGTCTGAACATGGACCGATTCTCACCAATTTCAATAGCGTTCATCCCATGGCCGATAAAAGCTTATATACCAAATTTCATCAAAATAAATTCATATTTGCGACCTGCAGTTTGATTACAAGGTTTACATGGACACACAGACGGACGGACGGACGGACATTGCTAAATCAACTCTGAAAGTGATTCTGATTCGATCGGTATAATTAAAGATGGGTCTAGGTCAAATATTTTTGGTTGTTACAAACAGCAGCACAAAGTCATTATACCCAAACCACATAGTGGTATAGGGTATAAAAAACAGGTTTTTAAATCTTTACATATTGAATTCGTGGAAAAATTAATTTGAAGTGAAAACAAGTAAGAAAATTATAGTCGGTCTAGACCGACTATACGATACCCTATACCATGCGTTTAGAAACCCTATCTCTTAGGCCCAACTAACTGGACATAGAAAATAAGCAAAAACCAAATTTGAGTGGGATTTTTATTAATTTTTTTTGGCTGCAGATATAAAAAAGTTCATATCGGATGCTATATCTATAAAGGGGCTAGGTCCAAAAATGGACCGATCCTGATCATGTTTGGTAAAGTCTCTTGTATTTTGCAAAAATATGTACAAACAAAATTTGAGAATAATCAGTGCAATATTTTTGTTTTTTAATAGATTTAAGTGAAGATCGGGAAGATCTCTATATGGGGTCAAAGGGATCATTTTTGGACTACTCATTAGTGGATGTAATGAACGCATACAAACCCAATTTGAGTAAGATCTATATGACAATTTGGATCTTATGGCAATTTATGTCGATTTCATATGGGTAATTTATATGGGGGCTAGGTCTGAACATGGACCGATTCTCACCAATTTCAATAGCGTTCATCCCATGGCGGATAAAAGCTTATATACCAAATTTCATCAAAATATATTCATATTTGCGACCTGCAGTTTGATTACAAGCTTTACATGGACACACAGACGGACGGACGGACGGACATTGTTAAATCAACTCAGAAAGTGATTCTGATTCGATCGGTATAATTAAAGATGGGTCTAGGTCAAATATTTTTGGTTGTTACAAACAGCAGCACAAAGTCATTATACCCAAACCACATAGTGGTATAGGGTATAAAAATACAAGTAAGAAAATTATAGTCGGGCTAGACCGACTATACGATACCCTATACCATGTGTTTAGAAACCGTATCTCCTAGGCCCAACTAACTGGACATAGAAAATAAGCAAAAAACAAATTTGAGTGGGATTTTTATTAATTTTTTTGGCTGCAGATATGAAAAAGTTCATATCGGATGATATATCTATATGGCGACTAGGTCCAAAAATGGACCGATCCTGACCATGGTTGGTAAAGTCTCTTGTATTTTGCGAAAATATATACAAACAAAATTTGAGAAGAATCAGTGCAATATTTTTATTTTTTAATAGATTTAAGTGAAGATCGGGAAGCAGCTCTATATGGGGCCAAAGGGATCATTTTTGGACTACTCATTAATGGATGCAATGAACGCATACAAACCCAATTTGAGTAAGATCTATATGACAATTTGGATCTTATGGCAATTTATGTCGATTTCATAGGGGTCATTTGTCATGGGTGCTAGGTCTGAACATGGAACGATTCTCACCAATTTCAATAGCGTTCATCCCATGGCCGATAAAAGATCAAATACCAAATATCATCAAAATATATTCATATTTGTGACCTGCAGTTTGATTACAAGCTTTACATGCACACACAGACGGACGGACGGACATCGTTAAATCGAATCAGATAGTGATTCTGATTCGATCGGTATAATTAAAGATGGGTGTAGGTCAAATATTTTTGGTTGTTACAAACAGCAGCACAAAGTCATTATACCCAAACCACATAGTGGTATAGGGTATAAAAATTGTTACTTGGCTGTAACTAAAATGCGCAGACTGGATTTCATTTTGAACAGTTAGCCTGAAGTTTTCAGCGAAATCAATTTGAAGAATTAACTCTCCGTCTTTTACATTTTCTTTTAAATTTTGAAAATGGTTTTGCTGAGACCGCTTAATGTATGTGTGTAGGCAGCTGTGATTCGATTTCAAAAATGAGATCACTTACTGTCTCCTTTGAGTAGCTCAAAATCATTCGGTTATTTACAATGCGCCAGGTCTTCCACTTAACTTCTTCATCTAGTCTAGTAATATAACTTATGGGCACTAAAGTAAAAATTATATCTGATTCCCAGCTGTCACATTTATTTGTCATGCACATTTCATTTGAGACATCGCAACAAACACTTTCGAGAAAATCATTAAAAGTTGTCGGAAATGATGGACATTTTTTTTCATAGCCTCCAGCAAAAAGGTAAAGTTTGCATGATATTTGCAGACGCACAGATTATGGGGCATGGCTTGATTAAGTATTACAGTTTTCGGTCTATATCTGTAAAATTTGCTTCTACTAATATTTGTATTTAAAAGTTCCTCTTTAAAGAGTTCGTATGCCTCGTTTACAGTCATTATCATATACCTTTTAGGCGTAGGGATTTTCTCTGGACCAATTAGCAGAGTTTCCTTACGACCTGGTGCTTGCACAGAAATGTCATCTCGAACAAAAAAGTTCTGAATAAGCTTTATGTCTATATCTTCAACACTGCGTGATGAGTTGACTGCTGCTGATACTGCTTTGTTTTTATTACAAAGAACTTCAAGAACTTTGCGCCTTTTCAAAGAGCCTAGTGGCAAACCTCGTTCTGCCTTTCGAACAGCTTTAGCCAAAGTCTGCTTACACGTATATGGCTGTAAGGCTGGAAGTGTGGCTAATTCTTTTTTTCTTTCTCGAAAAGATTTTAACCGCTTACTACCTTCTAGTTGTAATTTTTGGCGAGTAAGGGGTTACTTGCTGCTTGCACTTTTACCTTCTGCCTGTAAATTCGCTTCCTTTCAGCTTCTTTTGCACGAAATTCTTCACTATTTTTCATTGTGTCCCTCCATGCTTTGGACCTCGCTGCTGATGATTTTGACATACAAATAAGACATACGAGCATATTGTGTATATATGCACAACTAATCTAATAATATTAAGACTCACCGTTCGGACGTTTCAATAATAAAATTGCCTTTAAAACTAAACGCCTTTATTTTTTTAAAATCTTTGTTTTTTATTCGAAAGACCTTACAAAGCTTGCGTAGAAAATAAACTTTTCTCGCAAGTACTTTATTTTTTTGCAGCCCTATAGTAAACTAATGTGATATTTGCGTGTCGGACGTTTCACATAGGGAGCACTTGAGAAAAAGTGGGATTAACAGCCATACAGTAGTGCCAACATTGATCTCATAGCGGAAAATCAAAATAGAGAGATAAATGAAAATGAGTATGAAAACAAATGGAGGAAAAGCTTCACTTTGATACTTTAACAGCTGTCATAAAAACAAGTATAAAAGGAAAAAACTATCATTTTGTATGTGTGATGCAAAGAGTCTTACAATTTTCAAAGTCAAAATAAAAAGAATTCAAATTTATGAGTTGGATTAAATAAAGAAGGGATGCAGCTTAATATATACATATACTGAAATTTTTGCGAAAATACCAACTTACATTTTTTGGTTTCGGTTGACCTTTTTCAGGATTTACCCATATACCACTTTGTGGTTAGGGTGTAATGACTTTGTGCTGATGTTTGTAACTATCAAAAACATTTGACCTAGACCCATCTTTTATTATGTCGACTCTGAAAGTGATTCTGAGTCGATTTGGCGATGTCCGCCCGTCCGTTTGTCTGTGTGTTCATGTAAACCTTGTAATCAAACTACAGGTTGCAAATATGAATATATATTTTGATGAAATTTAATACATAAGCTTCTATCGGCCATAGGATGAACGCTATTGAAATTGGTGAAAATCGGTGCACGTTCAGACCTAGTCCCCATACAAATGACGCCTATGAGGTCGACTTAAATTGCCATAATATCCCAATTATCATATAGATCTCAGTCAAATTGAGTATGCTAATTACATCCATTAATCAGTAATACAAAAATAAACCCTATCGGAAAATTCATAGTCATAGTCCCCATATAAAGCTGATTCCCGATCTTCATTTAAATGTATAAAAATAAATATTGCACAGATTTTTTTCAAATTTGGTTTGTATATGTTGTGCAAAAAAGAGTATCCCTACCAAATATAGTCAGGATCGGTCCATTTTTCGACCTAGTCCCCATATAAATATAGCATCCGATATGAACTTTTTCATATCCGAACGCAAACAAATTAATAACAATGCTGCTTAATAAAGCATAGTGTAGGGTATTGTAGAGTCGGTCTAGACCGACTATAATTTTCTAACTTGTTTTTCTTTTTTTTTTTTTTACAATTCGACCAAATTCATATAAAATAAATATTTACTGCGATAAACAGCCCACTAAATAAAATCTTTAAATTTTGTATATGCATTAGTGTTTGCTGTTCGGGAAATCCCGCCCGGGAATTCCCGGTGTTTCCCGGGAAATTTTTTACGGGAATAACCGGAAGAATTTGATTAAAATCCCGGGAAAATGGGAAATATTTTTAATTATTCGTGTATAAAAACAACTTCTGTGTTCAAATTGTATATATCGGTTTTTGCAGCGGTTTTTGCATTGTCTGGCGCTTTTTACTTTAACATTGTAGTAATTACTGACAAAAAAACAAACAAGACAAAAATCAGCTGTTCAAAACGTTTAATACATTTTAGCGCCATTGAAATTTCTAAAGTTAAGTAATATACATACATAAATGCAAATAGAACACAATTAACGTTTATAAATAAATGTTTGATATTTACATTAAAAGTAAGTATACATTTTATATTAGTATTGTTTTTAATTAATATATGTATATGGTTTCACTTTGAAGAATATGTCTGAAGTCTGGAAATACTTTACTAAAGTGGACAATGCAGCTCAGTGCAATATTTGCCCCAAAAGGCTTTTATATAAGGGAGGTAGTACTAGCGGCCTTATAAGACACATCACAATGGTACACAAAGTAGAATTGAATGGCCAAACTTCTGCTGTCTGCGAAAATAACAATGTCATTAAACAAAATTTGGAAGAGAAAGACAAACCTGGAGAAACTATAAAAAAATTTATTATACGGAAAACATTTCCAGAAGTGGTTTCAACTTTAGCTGCTGTAGACGGAATGTCGATAAGGACTATTACACGAAGCACATTTATACGTGAAAGTTTTTCTTCACGTAATATGACACTCCCAAACAATGAAACTAATGTAAAAAATATTATTTTAAAGTACTACAGCAGTGTAAAGCAAACTATGATAAAAGAAATATCTACACAAGTTAAAAATAATGAGAGATTTTCATTAATATTGGACGAGTGGACCAGTATTTCACAAAAACGATATTTAAATATTTGCATAACTGGTAACAGTTCCTATTATAATATAGGTTTGATTTATATATCTGGAAGATGCAACGCAAAGGAAATAAAAACAATTATGGATGAACGACTTAATGAATTCGAATTGAATTTAGAGCACCATATAGTTGCCACGATTTCTGATGGACCCAACGTCATGAAACGGTTTGTTGCAAAAAGTCCTGTAGAAGGTTTTTTTTGTTGGAATCATGCGATACATTTGGCTGTACTTGATGTACTTTATATTAAAACAAATACATGTTACATTCAAAGTGAATCTGAAGAAAGCGACGATGAATTTGAATCAGAAACTTATGATGTTGTTGGTAGGTTGAATGAAAAATTATTATTTTTTTTTACAAATTCATAAATAACTTTTACTATTTATCTATATTTAAATAAATATAATATGTACTTATATTAAAGTGAATACAAACATATATATATATATATATATATATATATATATATATATATACAGATGTACAATTTTACAAAATTAAGCCTAAATATATATGTACATATTATATTTGAACCGTATAATTAAATAATTTCAACATATATATTTTTTAATAAAATATTTCAGAAAACTATAAAGAAGCTGTGGAATCTACTAGAAAAATCGTTAAATTTTTTAAAAAGAGTGCGCTCAAAACTGCTGCATTGGAAACGTATGTTAAACAAGAGTTCGGGAAAGAAGCTCGCTTAGTCCATGATGTAAAAACAAGATGGAATAGCTTAGTTGATATGATACATTCTTTTTTGAAGATAAAGAAAAATGCCATAAAAAAAAACATTAATAGATTTTGATTCATCAAATTTATGGTTTGAGGACAATGTACAGCATCTAGAAATTTTAATAGAAGTATTGCAGCCAATTAAATATGCAGTAGAAGCTTTGAGTCGACGGGATTCCCATCTTTTAATAGCAGATGCTATAATGAATACACTGTATGATCAGCTTTCATCAATGAATACCTCACTCTCTAAAAGGATGATGGAATCTATAAGAGATAAAATCAATCAGAGACGTGATGGTAAAATCATGTCATTATTAAATTATTTAAAAACAAATAATTGTAATATTGTATATGTATGCAGAACATACATATATTCAAACGTCTTTTCGTTCAATGCACAGCAGAAACATCATCCAGTAGTGACGACGGCAATCCGCAATATCAAAACACGAAAGTTTTCAAAACAAATTAGAAAATGCGATTAGTAAAGCTAAGGGAAATCAAAAATTGACTAAATCCAAAAATGTAAATCTTATTAAACGAGAACTGTGTTTATATGATATAAGTAATAATAGGACCAAAAACTTGGATAGTCTGTATAACGCTTTACTGACCATACAGCCAACGTCAGTAGAAAGCGAAAGAGTTTTTTCTCTTGCTGGACATTTCGCAACAAAATATACAAATAGAATGTCGAGCGAATTACTTAACGCATTAGTTACTTTAAAAACTCAGTTTTTAAAACAATAACATTACAGTGTAATGTAATGTAATTTATTTTTAATTATATATGTATGGTTTTTATGTTTTATTACTTATTTTGAACAAGCAGAACTTGTAATTTGTTATTTTGTGTTTAATAAATAAAAAAATTAAACATAAAATATTGTATTATTTAACATTCATTCCCGGGATTCCCGGGAAATTAAGATTTTGTTTCCCGTCTCCCGGGAAACTTAAAAGTCCGGGAAATAGCAAAATCTAATATGTATAGTAAAATGTATGTAAGTATATGTAACTTTAAAATATGTATATTAAATTTCCCTCAGGAATATCAAGGTCATGCAATCTTTTAAGTCTACGCAAGATCATTTGGTGATGGCTAATCTTCAAATTGAAATATTTAGATCTTAATGTCTGGTATTGAGACATTAGGAGCATTAAATACCAATCTTAGCTTTTTTGATTGGGAATTTTGAAGAGTTTCATTATAGAAATCACCCCTACACGCGAATATAGATTTGAGAAAATCTTTGCAAGTTCGAGCCCTATTGTCGAAACTAAGTTTAGATTAAAGGGTTTTTGTGTAAGAAAAGATTGTTCTATAATATGTTTTTTAAATTATAGAAAAAACTTCATAATAAAATAAACTTTCCTCAGAAGAATCATTAGAATGTTACGGCTTGTTTCTATAGAAAAGCTCACTCAGAGTACCTCTGATACAAAATATCAAGTTTTAAAGGCCTGTTTCTATATAAAAAAAATCATCAGAATTTTATAAATTGTTACTACCTAAAATCTAAAGTTATTTCTATAGTAAAAGCTTTTCCAAATTCAATGGGTTTTTTTTATAGGTTGAAATGCTCAGATTTTTTGGTCTTTTTCTACCTAAAGAATTTTGAATAATCAGAAAATATAGAACAAAATCAATAATCGCAGGCTTTGTCCAATGGTAAAAGTTCGAAAAATCTTTTGGTTATTCGGAAGAAAAAAGTCATTAATAAAAGAATCTTTATGAAAGAAACACAAATTCTGATTTTTTTTTATGGGGAAAATCAACCGGAACGCTATAAAATCGTAATGCTCTGATCCAAAATATGTCTTATATTTATCTTCCCACTTTATAAACAAATTGTTTAAAAATATTTGTCACTTACAAATAATTATCGTCAAAATTCACAGTTAAATTCGCGTGCGTGTGACATACAGAACATAAATCTGCAAAACGGCTAAAAAGAAATACCTTTCAAATAATATACGATTGGTCAAAATCGGGATAAAACGGTAGAACAAAACATCAGTCACAAGAAATCGCCTAGCCCATTAATATTATAGATTTGCGAACAACTAAAGCAACGTTGCCACTATGTATTTTGATAAATCAATTCATTTGGTCAAAAGTAATCGGTGTTTCCTTTGGTGCTGCCACAATATCAAAAATATTTATTTTATTTTAATGGGAAGTTGTAATAACGAAAAGAAATTAAAGGTAACTTTATTGCTCATTTTAGCTAAAGTTACCTTTAACTAGCATTTACTTTAAAGGCAAGTTGTAATAATGGCCCTTAGATTTTCGTTTATTTTTTTTTTACTTAAATAAAAATATATGTTGGCTCATAACACAAAATGTTAACATTGATATTCCCTGCTAAAATCTTAACATAGTTTTTATTTTGATATTTTTATATTAATATTCTTGCATGAAGTTCTTTTAAAAGATGAACTTTACAGGATCTGTAGAATACAACTGCCATTCCATACCAAGTCCTTGTTGTATTAATTAGTGATGATCCAAATTTTCAACACATCTGGCTGGCAAAATCTATTTCACTACCTTGGTTGCATTTTTTTTGGTGGGTTTGAATGTATTTTTTTTTTTTTTTTTTTTTTTTTTTTTGGTAAGGTTAAACCAGTGCGTGGTTATCTCAAAAAAAAAATAAAAATAATATATATATAAATATATATATATATTAAAATACACAAACAATGAACTAAACATTTTTTTGCGGAAAACCCTGACACATGTACGTAAGTGTCTCAGTAACTAATATGGCTGTTCAATCAAATGTTTGATCATAAATTTTTTTTTATACCGCTCATTTGCATTTGTGATTTACAAATAAATACAGTCACAATCGATTAAAGATTATATAGAGAAGAAAATTGCCACTTAAAAAACAACAATAACATCTCAATATAAATAACATTCGTTTAAAATATGTTGAGTATTTTCTTTTATAGGTAATTACTGATCAGCGGCCAGGATAAATCAAAACGTACATTGTAACAATATCAAGACAAAAAAAATCATCAATAACTTAAGAGGAATGTATTCCAAGTGATATTTATAAAAAACAACATAGGTGTAAAATTTAAATTGCCTCTAAAACAAGCTTCTGAGCTACTTGCACTTAAAAAATAACACTTCTTTGAAGTCATAAGAGTTCTATCAGCTCTTGAAACTTTAATTCCTAGCTTTTAAGACCATTAAATACAAAACTGGGTACAAATTTTGGGGCTAATTTTCACAGACAGACAGAAGTTCAGCGCTAGATCAATTCCGAGTGCGAAAAGGAACCAAAAATCTATCTACAGACTCCTATTGCGATGAGTTACAAACCGAATAACTAACTTGGCCATTCATCTGATGAGCAACATAAAAGATAACACTTCAATAAATCATAACAAAAAGGTAAGAATTTTTACGCCAACATTTTCGACAAATTAATTCATTACTTTTAACTCCCTGTATCCATGTTGGCCATTTTCAACAACTATTTTACATTTATAAAACCAATAAAACTATTGTAGAATCCCCAAACATCGTTACAAGCCTGATCGTGATTTTCACACATACACGAACACGGCCCATCAAAACAAAACATCCATAGAAGTGAAAAATATCTTCAACTAGTGATCCGGATTAAGTTAAAAGTTAGATCAGCAGCAATGAATTTATGGATCCTGTGAAGTATGTCTTAACTATACGGATACAATTTTTACGTTAACAATTTGTAGTTCAATCAAGTAGTTTTCACTACAGTTAATTTCAGATAAAATTCAGTCGTTTTTCGTACAAAAAAATATTAAATTTTGCTTAAGATATTCAAAACAAATTACTGTAGTTAATGTATAGTTTTTGATCAGGGACCGAAAATAACAGTTATTTTGCAATTTTAAAGCAAAAAAAGCATATAGAAGTAAATGTCGGAAAACTGATTCAAGTATACCATATTCATCCTTATGAATTATGCTATGTTCACACGGACAGCAAGATTCGCGGTTCGCTCTCTCATTCACGGTTCGCGCCCAAATCATGATTGAATCTACATGATTCGCCATACAAAATTTAGAGAGCGAATCTACTTGGTTCTAAACGAACCTAGTTGTGAACCTAGAAACAATGAGTGTCATCTCCAAGTTTGATAAGAAATTATTGCTAGTTTATCTGAACTAGCTGTCAAAAATATATAAACAAAGAAATAACAAAAAATTAATTTGTGCAATAAAATAAATAGAAACATTTTACAAATAAAAAGTATATATTTACATATATATATTCAAATAAAAATGGAAAAAAATGAAATAGTGAAACGTAAAGTGTAGAAGGATGTCTTCAAATATTTGCACAAAAAATATAATCGTCAAAATGAAACAAGAACACTCATCTGAACACCAAGGTTCACAATCATGATTTAGAGAGCGAATCAAGTGGTTCATTTTGCCGTCTGAACATGCTATTACTCTATGATGAAATAGATTGATTTTTAAAATTTTGATTTTTATTTCTTCGAACAAAAATAAGAGTTATTTTTTGAGTTTTTATTTTTTTGAGCAAAAAGAACAGTTATATTTATATCCTCCACACCTCAGTGGCAGATGGTATATATAGGTTTGTCATTCCGTTTGTAACGCATCGAAATAAATTCCTGAGACCCCAAAAATATATATTTTCTTGATCCTTATAACAAGGGAAGTTGATTTAGCGATGACCGTCTATCCGTCTGTCTGTGGAAATCACGATCACGCCGTCAATATCTAAGCTAGACCGCTCGTTTTTGTATAAAATCGTTTACTAACATCCCAAAGGAGTTGCTATTTAAAATCGTCAAAATCGGTCAAAGGGTTCACGCGCTATGAATGAAACTTTGAAAAAAAAACTCTTGAAAAAATAAAATTTTTCAGTGTGTTTGTTGTTTTTCTTAAGATATGTTGTATATGTTGTAATTCTTCGTATTGTTGAAGTCATTACAGTTGTGTGCATATTAATACTGCACGTGTCACATTGGTCTAAGCAAGTTTTACCACATATTTTTTTATCATTAAAATTAAATATTAAAAATTAAAAATTAATAAAAATAAAAAATGGAAAATGAAAAATGGAAAATGAAAAATGGAAAATGAAAATGAAAAATGAAAAATGAAATATGGAAAATGGAAAATGGAAAATGAAAAATGGAAAATGAAAAATGAAATATGGAAAATGAAAATTGAAAATTGAAAAATGAAAATTGAAAAATGAAAAATGAAAAATGGAAAATGAACAATGGAAAATGAAAAAAGAAAAATTGAAAATATAAATGGAAAATGCGAAATGAAAAATGGAAAATGAAAAATGAAAATGAAAATTGAAAAATGGAAAATGAAAAATTAAAAATGAAAAATGACAAATGGAACATAAAAATTTAAAAATGAAAAATGAAAAATGAAAAACGAAAAATGAAAAATGAAAAATGGAAAATGAAAAATGCAAAATAGAAAATGAAAAATTAAAAATGAAAAATGACAATTGGAAAATGAAAAATGAAAAAATGGAAAATGGAATATGGAAAATGAAAAAAGAAAAATGAAAAATGGAAAATTAAAAATTAATATTGAAAATGGAAAATGAAAAATTAAAAATGGAAAACGGAAAACGAAAAATTAAAAATGAAAAATTAAAAATCAAAATTGAAAATTGAAAAATGGAAATTGAAAAATTAAAAATGAAATATGGAAAATGAAAAATGGAAAATGATAAATGGAAAATGAAAAATTGAAAATCGAAAATGGAAAAGGGAAAATGGAAAATGAAAAATGAAAAATGAAAAATGAAAAATGAAAAATGAAAATGAAAAATGGAAAATGAAAAATGGAAAATGAAAAGTGGAAAATGGAAAATGAAAAATTAAAAATGGAAAATGGAAAATGAGAAGTGGAAAATGGAACATGAAAAATGAAAAATGAAATATTAAAATTGAAAAATGGAAATTGGAAAATGAAAAATTAAAAATGATAAATGACAAATGGAAAATGAAAAATGAAAAAAAGGAAAATGCAATATGGAAAATAAAAAATGAAAAATAAAAAAAATGGAAAATTAAAATTGAAAAATGGAAAATGAAAAACGGAAAACGGAAAACGAAAAATTAAAAATGGAAAATGGAAAATTAAAAATGAAAAATGAAAAATGAAAATTGGAAAATGGAAAATGAAAAATGAAAAATGATATATGGAAAATGAAAAATTCCATTTGAAATATGAAAAATGGAAAGTGGAATATGGAAAATGGAAAATGAGAATATAAAAGAAAAATAAAAAATGAAAAATGGAAAACGGAAAATGAAAAATTAAAAATGGAAAATGGAAAATGAAAAATGAAAAGTGAAAAATGAAAAATGGAAAATGAAAAATGAAAAGTGGAAAATGAAAAATGAGAAATTAAAAATGAAAAACTAAAAATGAAAAACGAAAGATGAAAATTGAAAAGTGAAAAATGGAAAATGATAAAAAAAAATGAAAATTGAAAATGAAAAAGGTGGAGGGTATGAAAGATTCGGCCCAGCCGAATTTAACATTCTTACTTGTTTTAATTCAATTTTTTTAAACAAAAATAACAGTTATTTTTTAATTTTCATTTATTTATTTTTTAACGTATTCTATAAATGAAATTTATAGGGGTACAAAAGTATGAATAGTGTGGGCTACACTATTTGATATTTTTTCGAGCAAAAACAACAGTTATTTTTTGATTTTTATTTTTTCGAGCAAAAATAACAGTTATTTTCTAAAGAAATGTAGATGTCATAATAATTTAGTTGACTTTAAATATTTGTTTTAATGTTTATTTTAACGTACATAAGAAATCCTCATGATGCACACATTTTTTGTGATTTCTCGCATTTTTATATACTATTCTAAATACTCCTTTATCAAAAAATAACTTTTATTTTTGTTCGAAAAAATAAGAATGAAAAAATATGTTTTATTTTTGCGCGAAAAAATAAAAATCAAAAAATAACTGTTATTTTTGCTAGAAAAAATTTAAATAAAAAAATAACTGTTATTTTTGCTCAAAAAATCAAAAAATAACTGTTATTTTATATTTATTTGTTCATAATATATTACAAGCCCTTTGGACCTAATTAATCAAGCAAATACATATGGCAGTAAAATAAAAACAGAAAAAAACTTATTACTACACTCAGGGAAAAGCTGCAACTTAAAATCAAGAACGCGGCGTATTAATTCAATAATGTTCAATATAACTCAAAAGTTATATTGAAATACATTAAATTAATGTTGTTTCAATTTATTTCATGGGATATATTGAATCAACATTGATTTAAAGTTGAAATATATTACATTTAAGTTGCAATTAAATAAACATTATTAAATCTATATGACAATACTTTACATCAATATGTAAACCATATCATCCCTCTTTATTGGTAACAGAACGTCTACTTTTTTTTTTAATATTTTACTATTTAGTTTCTTATCTATAATATTAATAGGCTAGGCGATTTCTTGTGACTGATGTTTTGTTATACCGTTTAATCCCGATTTTGACCAAACGTATATTATTTGAAAGGTTTTTCTTTTTGCCGATTTGCAGATTTACAGATTTTTAAAATTTTTCCTTTATTTTGAGTAAATTTAATTTAAAATTGCTACTAACACATACATAAAATTATACAATGCTATGTGTGTGTTTATTAAATTTGTTAATGTGTTTGTAATAAAAAAGAGTTTGTTTTTTGTGTTGATTTGTGAATTGGCTATAATTGATTAGCATACTTTTAGGGTCTTTATTTAATGGAAAAAAAATTCCTAGAATTTGCGCTCGAATTTCGAGAGCTGGCATCTGTTAGTTTAATTCTAAATATTCAAATAAAACCTTTATAAATCCAAAAATTAACCAGTGAACTTACATTCCTCGTACGGCACCAAATAATTCCACTCTTACAACAAACTCAACGACAACGACTCAGAATGAGTGATGAATATCTTGGAACAAGAAGGAAACGTGTCTTTGCCGAATGACAGAAACTAAACCTTTCTAGCTGGCACGGAGAATTTCCATATTTAATAATTTTAAAAAATTGAATCATTATCCTAAGATCAATAAAACTTTTAAAATCGCATCCAAGGATATTCATTACATAAGACGTCATATGTGTATGATCCCTATAACGTAATCCAAAAATATATATTGGATTACGCTATTAAAACATTGCCTAAGCTTCAAAAAATTGTGTTGCGACATATCGGAATAAATTTCTAATCTATACAAAAATAATGGCAGACACAAAGCCAAAGCAATTCTTTTCCTCACATCGTGTGGCAGATATAGTCCTACATTATAAAGATGTTTTAACACAAAATTAACTCAGAGAATCACATGGTTAACATGAAAATAAAAATGTAAATGTAAAATGTATTTTTGGTCAAAAAAATAAAAATTAAAAAATAACTGTTATTTTTGCTCGAAAAAATAAAATTCAAAAAATAACTGTTATCATCTGACTTTTATGATAAAAAGAATAATTTTTACGGTCGCTGAAATACATGAAACGCATTTTTTTTAAATTGTACTTTCGGTTTTTTAGATTTTTTTTTTACCTTGTCAAAAAATATTCTTTCAATTTATTTACTCTTTTTTCTACAAATGTTTATAAACATTACTGTGGCTTCGCTTTTGCTATTTAAAAATAATTATAATAAAAAAACAACAAAAAAACAAAAGATAAAAGATAAATCGCTATTTTTTACTGTGTCATTAAAAATGAATTGTTAGTTATTTTTACTACTTAGTCAGTTGTTTTTTGTTGATCTAAAACTAATGGTAACTAATTTGATTCAACTGAAAATGTATTAGACCTAAAATTATTTGTTTTAATATACATTTTCATTTAATTTTAACAACCAAATATTTGCACGACATCCTACGTGATAAAAAAAAACTTATTCAGAATAAATTTGTTGATTACAGAAGCAATTCAAAAGCTATTGTGAAGAACCAATTTTATATATGTACTTTCATCAAGTTTTAATATTTACAGTGAGGAGCAAAAGTGTAACATGATAGTAAATGTTATGAATAACATTTTAACTTATATTTATTGTCCATTCATTAAAATAAAATTTTGTTTGCTCATGTTAAGTACTTAACAGAAAATGTTAACATTAACCTTCTCTGTTAAAATTCTTAACAGATATTTATTTCGATATATATTCTTCACACTTACTTTTTAATTAGTTCTAAAAAGGTTTTTTATTTAGACTAGCGAAATTTTTCGTCACTTCCTAGTTTAAATGCATTCTGTCTCAAAATACATGTCCACCACTTGGGTTACCTTCTGATAGTAGAGTATGATCATAATCATTTAATTTTGTGATAATAAGAAACAAATCGTTCAAACAAGATCATATATTGAGGATAATTTCAAAACAAACATGAAAGTATTTTTTTTCTGTTTAATAATGGATGGAAAGTGTTAAATTGTTAGAGTAGTTGTTAAAACTTAAAGGATTTAAAATAGATTTTTGTTTATTATAGGCACAAAAAGTGAAAGTTTAAGCAAACACAAATCATAATCATGTACAAGTGTGAATTAACAGCAAAAAGTTTAAAGTTTAAAAAAAAAATCGCTGTATTAAATTGTCCTCGGCCAAAAAAAAAAAAAAAAAAAAAAATACAAGAAACATCTTAGCTTGACATTTACGAGTATACATTGACTATTTTTTATGTATTAAAATTTCTTAATTAACATGGTACATAGTTAAATTTATGGACTTGAATTTTGATTTAAAATTAAACATACACACACACATTTGAATATTGATAAATTTCCTTGTCAAAAACATCTATCAACTTTAAATCAAGCGGTTGTTTTTGAACCATTAACGATGCTACTCATAGACAATTGAAAGTTAGACAGAAGGAAAAAAACCATAAACATATTTATATTCATTTAGTTAACGATTTAACATTTTTAGTTAAGTACTTTATGTGTTGAACAAACATATCCATAGACATACATACATACATATTAGACCTAAGATGAATGTATGGACATTATGTTTTGTATGATTGAATATTATTTACAAATGTTAATACTAGTAGTTGTATGCAGTTAGTAGTAGTATTAAATAAAATAAAATATTTAAGTTCAGTGTTAAAAATTATGTCTTAAGTCATTACGATAACATGTGCATTAATAGTTTTTATAGGCTTTATTATATTATAATATTTTTTTTTTTATCTAAAAGCTGAGCACAATTTTTTATTATCACCTGTTATGTTTAACGTGGGTGCAAGTATCATAACAAATTGAAAATTCAATCAATATACAAATAAATAAAGAAATGGAAAAAGAGGATGGATCATAACCACCTTAAGTGGAAGTTTGAATTAATTGCTTTTCAGGTTTAAAAATTTCCAAAAGTAATAGTTATAGTTAGAGACTAGAGACTAGAGACTAGAGCCCAGAGATGTTAAATGATACACACAGAAACCAGATTCGTTGTTGTGTCTACCGAATTTACTGCCAACCGAATTACGCTGAAACTAATAAGGCAGTTTTGTGTTAATTACGATTACAATTCTGTTGTCTGACAGTAAATTTTTTATTACAGTAGAAAATTATTAGGTGCTATTAAATTTATGTTGATATAATAGAAAATACTGTAGTAAAACTTTACAACAATTCGCTAGCCAAATTTTTTTTTGTGAACACATACAGCAAAAAAAATAGATAAGATAATGATAGTCGGAAAAGGTCGATTTAATCACAAGGATCCGTTCCAAAAACTGATTCTAAGTCGGTCAGGTCAAATATTTTTTGTAGTTACAAACATCAGCACAAGCTCATTACACATGTACCCTAAAAAAAACTTTAGATGTTAAGTTTGGCATTTTAAAATAGGTCTATTACATTTTCAACAAAAGTAAAAAGTAGATAAAGTGGTAAAAACACTTAATAAATCGTTTTTATTGATTCCGAAAATGTTGCTCACAAAAAATATATGTACTATATCAATTTTGTCGTATGCTTTCTCATTAATGACAACACTGTTTATAAACATCGATTGTAGAAACATGTTGTAAACGTCATTATTCAAATTCATATACACAGTATATATCTATAATATTAATAGGCTACGCGATTTCTTGTGACTGATGTTTTGTTCTACCGTTTTATCCCAATTTTGACCAAACGTATATTATTTGAAAGGTATTTCTTTTTAGCCGATTTGGAGATTTACAGATTTTTAAAGATCATTTAAAGTTGCTACTAACAATACATAAAATTATACATATGCTACGTGTGTGTTCATTAAATTTGTTAATGTGTTTGTTAATGAGTTTGTTATCTTCATTCACAATAATAATAAACAAAAAAAGTGTTGGTTTGTGAATTGACTAAATTGAAAAATAAAGTTGCCTAGAAGTTACACTCGAATTTCAAGCGCTGGAATCTGATAGTATGTATTAAAGAATTTACGAAACTTTGCATTAAAGAATTTTAAAAAATTCATTGTACTGAACCCTTTTTCGACTGTGGAAATACAAATACAAATAATACAAAAAACGAACTGACTTTTTGAAGTTAAGTCTTTGAATTGAAAATAAATCAGTTCTTTCTTGATTTTTCTATTTACTTAGTTTTAAATTGTTAAGACCATTTTCGAACTCTACAATTTATTTTGTACCTTTTAAAAAATATTTTTTGTTTCATATTAACTGTTGCAGTTAAAAAAATGCTAAAAGCGGAAAGTGTCAATTTAGCGCATTTTGTATAAAAGGCGATAAATGTAAAAAATGCGTGAAGTTGACATCACTGTCTATGCCAACAAGTCCACAGCCATCCGTTCATTAAAGAATTCAACGGTGCATCAACAAAAGTCAGTCATATTTATGCAATATGTTCATGGAAAATTTCGACCAAAGAGTGCCTATGTGCCAGCAAAGCCGTGGAAGCCATTTGCTTGATGTGTTGGTCCATACATAACCCTATCCTGTACACATTATGATTTAGTTAAAAAAAAACTGCGTTTTCTGTTTAAATAAATCTTGTGTGAAGTTTAGGGCACCCTCTATATGTATTTAAATGCTAATACTTCCTTTCCAAAATATTTGAAAAAGACTTATTATTTAATCTATAATAACGGGTGATTTTTTAAGAGCTTGATAACTTTTTTTTAAAAAAAAACGCATAAAATTTGCAAAATCTCATCGGTTCTTTATTTGAAACGTTAGATTGGTCCATGACATTTACTTTTTGAAGATAATTTCATTTAAATGTTGACCGCGGCTGCGTCTTAGGTGGTCCATTCGGAAAGTCCAATTTTGGGCAACTTTTTCGAGCATTTCGGCCGGAATAGCCCGAATTTCTTCGGAAATGTTGTCTTCCAAAGCTGGAATAGTTGCTGGCTTATTTCTGTAGACTTTAGACTTGACGTAGCCCCACAAAAAATAGTCTAAAGGCGTCAAATCGCATGATCTTGGTGGCCAACTTACCGGTCCATTTCTTGAGATGAATTGTTCTCCGAAGTTTTCCCTCAAAATGGCCATAGAATCGCGAGCTGTGTGGCATGTAGCGCCATCTTGTTGAAACCACATGTCAACCAAGTTCAGTTCTTCCATTTTTGGCAACAAAAAGTTTGTTAGCATCGAACGATAGCGATCGCCATTCACCGTAACGTTGCGTCCAACAGCATCTTTGAAAAAATACGGTCCAATGATTCCACCAGCGTACAAACCACACCAAACAGTGCATTTTTCGGGATGCATGGGCAGTTCTTGAACGGCTTCTGGTTGCTCTTCACTCCAAATACGGCAATTTTGCTTATTTACGAAGCCATTCAACCAGAAATGAGCCTCATCGCTGAACAAAATTTGTCGATAAAAAAGCGGATTTTCTGCCAACTTTTCTAGGGCCCATTCACTGAAAATTAGACGTTGTGGCAGATCGTTCGGCTTCAGTTCTTGCACGAGCTGTATTTTATACGGTTTTACACCAAGATCTTTGCGTAAAATCTTCCATGTGGTCGAATAACACAAACCCAATTGCTGCGAACGGCGACGAATCGACATTTCACGGTCTTCAGTAACACTCTCAGAAACAGACGCAATATTCTCTTCTGTACGCACTGTACGCATTCGTGTGGTTGGTTTAATGTCCAATAAAGTAAACTGAGTGCGAAACTTGGTCACAATCGCATTAATTGTTTGCTCACTTGGTCGATTATGTAGACCATAAATCGGACGTAAAGCGCGAAACACATTTCGAACCGAACACTGATTTTGGTAATAAAATTCAATGATTTGCAAGCGTTGCTCGTTAGTAAGTCTATTCATGATGAAATGTCAAAGCATACTGAGCATCTTTCTCTTTGACACCATGTCTGAAATCCCACGTGATCTGTCAAATACTAATGCATGAAAATCCTAACCTCAAAAAAATCACCCGTTATTAATAGGCTAGGCGATTTCTTGTGACTGGTGTTTTGTTCTACCGTTTTATCCCGATTTTGACCAAACGTATATTATTTGAAAGGTATTTCTTTTTAGCCGCTTTGCAGATTTACAGATTTTTAAATTTTTTCCTTTATTTTGAGTAAATTGCAGTTAAAGTTGCTACTAATACATACATACATAAAATTATACAATGCTATGTGTGCGTTTATTAAATTTGTTAATGTGTTTGTAATAAAAATGAGTTTTTTTGTGTTTATTTGTAAATTGGCAATAATTGATTAGCATACTTTTAGGGTCTTTATTTAATGAAAAAATAAAATTTCATAGAATTTGCGCTCGAATTTCAAGGGCTGGAATCTGCTAGTTTTATTTAAAAGCTTACAAAAATATTACGATTATAAGCTTACAAAAATACTACGGTTATAAGCTTACTGCAAGCATGATAAGAATACTATTTTCCTGTAAGCTTATTCTATAATTAGACTTCTAATCTTGTTCACAAGAGTTCAGTTTTCATCATTAAACAATTGTTAAGAAACCTTTCACAATAATATTCACAACAGTTTTCTAAACATAAGGCTTATGGTAGCATGTTTGTTACAAGCTATTTATACCCTATACCACTATGTGGTTTGGGTATAATGACTTTGTGCTGCTGTTTGTAACACCCAAAAATATTTGACCTAGACCCATTTTTAATTATACCGATCGAATCAGAATCACTTTATGAGTTGATTTAACAATGTCCATCCGTCCGTCCGTCTGTGTGTCCATGTAAAGCTTGTAATCAAACTGCAGTTCGCAAATTTGGTATATAAGCTTTTATCGGCCATGGGATGAACGCTATTGAAATTGGTGAGAATCGGTCCATGTTCAGACCTAGCGCCCATACAAATTACCCATATGAAATCGACATAAATTTCCATAAGATCCAAATTTTTATATAGATCTTACCCAAATTGGGTTGGTATGCATTCATTACATCCATTAATGAGTAGTCCAAAAATGATCCCTTTGACCCCATATAGAGCTGCTTCCCGATCTTCACTTAAATCTATTAAAAAACAAAAATATTGCACTGATTCTTCTCAAATTTTGTTTGTATATATTTTTGCAAAATACAAGAGACTTTACCAAACATGATCAGGATCGGTCCATTTTTGGACCTAGTCCCTTTATAGATATAGCATCCGATATGAACTTTTTCATATCTGCAGCCAAAAAAAATTAATAAAAATCCCACTCAAATTTGGTTTTTGCTTATTTTCAATGTCCAGTTAGTTGGGCCTACACACAGAAAAAATATTCGCCAACCGAATTGTTCTAAAGTGGAACAATTTTATTTTCGACTGCATCAATAGAAATTTAATAGCTTGTGAAAAATTTGCTATTATGATAGAATATTTACTGTTAAGGCAATAGAATTGTAATCATAGTGAACCTGAAATTCGCAATTCAGTTGGCAATAAATTCGGTAGCCACAATGAATTCGTTTTCTGTGTGTAAGAGATAGGGTTTCTAAACGCATGGTATAGGGTATCGTATAGTCGGTCTAGACCGACTATAATTTTCTTACTTGTTTTATACTGTTTTGGTTTATTAGGATGTGTGTGTGTTTATTTAATTTGTTAATGTATTTGTAATAAAAATGAGTTTGTTTTTTGTGTTGATTTGTGAATTAGCTATAATTGATTAGCATGCTTTTAGGGTCTTTATTGAATGAAATAATAAAATTTCCTAGAATTTGCGCTCGAATTTCGAGGGCTGGAAACTGCTTGTTAAAATAAAATTCTTTTTAAAAATATATTTTTAGAAAAAATAACAAATGAATTGTAACATTTTTTGAAATTCGAAAGAAAAAACTAAAAAAAAGTTTAAAAAATAAAAAAGAAAATATTTACAGAGGCGGAGAAATAGCCTAACAATTATTACATCAAGCTATACCTTCTTATCAAAAATTTTCAAACTATGTTGTTCATAGCATTTATTGCTTTCTTAATAAGGTACTTAAAAATAAAAACGAAATAGGCGTTTCTATTGGCCTTACAAAATTATAAATGCAAATTGTCTGTCCATTACACCCATTTTAATGGAGTATAATAAAGGTCAATCGGTATAATAAAAGATGAGTCGGGGTCAGATAGTTTTGGTAGTTACCCTGACTACAGATCGGTTTAGGGTATAAAAATGTATCATATAAATTAATTTAATAATATACAAACTACACCGAGAAAAAAAATATGTACTCAGTTACTTGGAATAAAAAATTTTGTTCCAATTTTTTTTATGCCTTGCAAATAATAGGTGTTCTCAAGGTCCTCAAACTATACGTTTGTTTCAGAGATGACTTGTTCACCTTTTACCGCCGAGCCAATACTTCAGGCAGCAGGGGACTATGTTAGGAATATGGTAGCAGTTCCTACCCCAAGTTATGAATTTTTGCCATGGCAACTACACACGTGTCATTCCAACTCTTTTCTGCGCCAAATGCGGACGTTTTTGATTCGAATCTGTCCAACAACTGTGAAGAATATTCACCGGTTATCGTTTTACTCTTTTCTAGGCAATCGATGGCACCGTACACATTCCAAAAAAAACTGTCGTCATGACCTTGTTGGCCGACAGACCTACCATGAACTTATTTGGTGCACGTTCATTCGGAAAAGTCTACTACTTTAAGTGTTTCTTAAGCTCTGGTATGTTCTGATATATCCATGCTGCGTGTACGGTTACAAAACGGTTGCACTTATGGTCAAGTGTTAACAAACGCGGCACCCATCACGGGGATAGCTTTGTCATGTTCAAATATACAAATAAAATTTACTGTATCTGCTCAGCTGCGATTTTTACAGAATCACCTACCGCACGCACTTTCATTCTCATTCTACTTTCAATAGCTGCCAAGCACTTTATAAATGACGCAGCTGGCTCAAAATTTTACACTAATTTGTTAACAAATGGTAGTTGCCAGGAGCAGTGTCGAGGGAAGTTCAAAAACTAACGGAATTGTCAAACTGTCCTCGAATATATCTGAAAAAAAATATTTTTTTTTTTTTGTTATGATAAAATTTTACTTATCCATCGAAAAGGCGAATAATTTTTTTTTAAAATTAAATAAACTTAAACTACAAAATTTAAAAGTCCATTAAAAAATTTAAATTTGAATGATCGCATTTATTTATAGCACAACAATTATATTATGAAATATAAACATATGAAATGCAAGCAATCACTAGATATTTTAAGTGCCAGCAAATTAATTACTAATGGTTTTTATCTGAAGTAGAGAAGGGCGCGTGAGTAATTTTGCACATAAACACTCTTAAACAAAAAGTTGTTATATCACTTAAACAGTTTTCATTTAAACAAAATATTTAAAATTGATACGAAATTGTTGCAAAGATATATAAAAAAAATATTTAACAAAAATGTTAAATCTCAGTCACGCACATTTCTTATGGAGCCACATTGATCTTTTAACATAGTGTTTATTTATAAAAGATTTACTATTCTATAGCGAACAAAACCAAAAATATTAGAAAATTATTTAATTTACAATTTTTTATTTTTAAATCTCAATCACGCAAATTCACAATTGTTTTTTAACTTTCAATTAACTCATTATTAAAGTGGGGTCTTAAAGTTCTTTTTGAAATGAATTCAGAGTGAACAAATTTAAAGATTTAACACAACAATTAGTTAAACGGAAAGTAAATACTATTTAAATATTTATTCAGTTACCTTGAACCTGAGCTAATGGAGCATTGGAAGATAATGTGTGAATATTTTAAACATTTAGACAACACGTTCGTCACTATTTTAAAGTGAGCAAAAACAATAACGTACGGAATACGGCTGCAATTTAAATTGAAGGTAAATATTGTCTAACTTTTTGTTTAGTTACCTAACACAAATGACCTTGAATTAAAAAAAAAAAACAACGTAATTAATGCAAATAAGCAATAAAGTTTATGCCAACTATATAATACCATAAGTTTCGAAAAAAGGTCCAAGGTACATCAATACTGGGTGAAATTAGAGAAAAATTGTCATTTACTTGTTCTTGGCTGGTGATTGTTATATGGGAATAAGATCCAAAAGTGGTCTGCTCTTGACAATAGGGTAATTCCATGCAAAGCTCAACCTGAGCTCCAATTTTAAAATTTTTTAAAAAATAATTTTGATTGATACCATTTCATAGAAAAGGTTATGAAAATATGACAATAGATTGTTAGATGTATTTTTGAATATTTTTATAGCTCCTATTTTTCCAGTAAGAAAGTAAAAGTGTAATTAAGTAATTTTGAAAATAAAGGCAGTGTCATGTCTGTCACATTACAAAATTTCATGTTTTTATATGCTTTATTAATAAACTAGCTCTTATATTAGATACAAACAACTGTTTCTTATTTGTCATACAAATAACTTCAGAGCTTTTCTGTGCATTACAAACATCCTCTATAATGATGTCTGTTGGTTGTCATGTCTGTCACGCCTGCTTTTTGCTCCCAATTATTAATAACAATTTCTTACTTTTCTAATGGTAAATATGTTGATCAGGTCCGTCTGCATAATTTTGTATATTTTTATGAACAATGAAAAACTTTTACTGTATAATATTGGTTTAGAAAGATAACTGTCACTATGGAATTAGCCAATATTTAGTCAGGACACTTATGTATACTCATGTTTGAAAAACATATGTAAACTTATATTGAGAATATATTGATATAAAGGGTCCGCCATCTAACGTTTTTTTTTAACTAGTGCTTATTTCGTGAATGGTAACACTTAGCTCATGTCTGATTTGACAGATAATTAGTTTTATCCTTCCGCTGAACGAATATGGTTGTGTATACGCTTGAAATATTGCGACATTACTTTGAAAATCATGGTAATGTTGCAGAATGTGTGCAAAAATTGCGTACGGATTTTGGAAGAAGAGAAGCACCGTCAGCTCCGTATGTTCGTTATCTTGTGAAAAAAAAGAAAGTGGCATCCTCATCGATAAACCAAAGCGTGAAAAGCCAAAAACAGTGCGTACACCCGAGAATATTGCTGCTGTGGCAGAAAGTGTGCGTGAAGCGCCATCAACATCAATTCACCGTCGTTCTCAAGAATTGAACATTTAGGAGGCATCATTGAGACGAATTTTGCATAAAGACCTTGATATGACGCCATACAAAGTCCAATTGGTTCAGGAGTTGAAGCCAACTGACCATCCAATGCGTTTTCGCTTCGCTAAGTGGGCCTGCGATCGACTTACAGAAGATGCCGATTTTGCCAAAAAAAAAAAAAATCATCTTTTCAGATGAAGCTCATTTTGATCTTGGCGGGTATGTAAACAAGCAAAATTGTCGCATTTGGGGCACAGACAACCCGCACGAATACATTGAAAAGCCGATACATCCAAAACAAGTCACTGTTTGGTGCGGATTTTGGTCCAGAGGCATAATTGGGCCATTTTTCTTCGAAAATGAGCAAGGAGTGGCCGTTACAGTCAATGGCGATCGTTATCGGGCCATGTTGAACGAATTTTTGTTCACAAAAATTGAAGAGAAGGATATTGGCAACATTTGGTTTCAACAGGACGGCGCTACGTGCCACACAGCCGAAGCTACACTCGATGTTTTGCGCCCGGTTTTTGAAGATCGCAATTATCAGCCGCAGAGCTGATGTCGTTTGGCCACCTCGGAGCTGCGATTTGACACCGTTGGACTATTATTTGTGGGGTGCCCTCAAAGATAAGTGTTACGCCAACAAGCCAGAGACAATTGACCTTTAAAGGACAATATTCGTGAAGCCATTGATGAAATACAGCTGCACACAATCGATAATGTGCTTAAAAATTGGACCGATCGTGTAGGCTACTGCATGGCCAGCCGAGGCAGCCATTTCAATGAAATTATTTTCCATTATTAACCGGAAGGATTGTACTTTCAAATTAAAAAAGAAATTTGAGATAATATTCAGTAGTTTTTTTTTTTATAGCATTTTCAAAAAAAAAAGTTATTTGGCGGACCCTTTATTTGTGTTTGTTTAGGGAGATTAAAATTCATTTTGGGAGACTTCCTGTTTTGGAGAAATTAACCAAAAACAAATAAGAGAATTATAGTCAGTCTAGACCGACCATATGATACCCTATACCATGGTTTAGAGACCCTATCTTTCGGTCCAACTAATTCGATATAGAAAATAAGCATAAACCAAATTTGAGTGACATTGTTATTAATTTTTCTGCTGCAAATATGAAAAAGTTCATATCGGGTGCTATATTTATATGGGGACCAGGTCGAAAAATGGACCGATCTTGACCATATTTGGTAAAGTCACTTATATTTTGAAAAAATGTAAACAAACCAAATTTGAGAAAACTCTGTGCAATATTTTTGTTTTTTGATAGATTTAAGTGAAGATCGGGAAGCAGCTTATATGGGACCTATGACTAAGAATTGTCCTATAGGGATTATTTTTGGACTACTGATTAATGGATATAATAAACACATACAACCCCAATTTGACTAAGATCTATATTATAATTTGGATCTTATGGCACTGCATGTGTGTTTCATAGGGGTCATTTGTATGGGGGCTAGGTCTGAACATGGACCGAATTTCACCAATTTCAATAGCGTTCATCCTATGGCCGATGAAAGCTTATATACCAAATTTCATCAAAATATATTCATATTTGCGAACTGCAGTTTGATTACCAGCTTTACATGGACACACAGACGGACGGACGGACGGACGGACATTGCTAAATCAACTCAGAAAGTGATTCTGAGTCGATCGGTATCATAAAAGATGGATCTAGGTCAAATATTAATATAAACAGCAGCATAAAGTCATTATACTAAACCACATAGTGGTATAGGGTATAATTACCCTAAAATATTTATTCTTAGTCTGATGATTTATGGAAATTTCACCATGTAATTATTTGGGCCTTATGATAATTTAAGTAATTTTATAGATTTTCAAAGCGATCTTTCTTGAGCCGAATGTGCCAATTTCAGTTCAGATTTCCTTATATTCGCAAGCTGCAGTTAGACAGGCGGGCATAGGTAAATCGACTGAGTCGATTCGAATAAGATGTCAGTCAAGTCAAGCATTTCCGGCTGTTTAGACAATAGCACAAACTTAGGGGCTCACTTTATAAAACGAAACGTAACGAAACGACAAAAATGTGTATGTGAACTTAACAGAAAAAGTATCCGTACACCAATATTAAAACTGTCATAATAGGGGAAAAAATTGAGCTGAGTTACACTTTTTTGTATTTAATTTTTTTTTTTTTTCAAATTTATTTAAGATATTGCCTCTAACAAATTTTATTCACGTAAAAAACTTAAAAAAAGGAAAAATTCATAAGCAAATGTATGTGTACATTTGAAATATTAATACAAAAAAACTAAATTTACATTAAATATTGTTTAAGTTAGTAACTTGTAGGATATCTTTGCGTTTTTGGAACTCTGTATGCCGTTTTGGCATCGACTTAACCAACTTTAAAGTATTCTCTACGTAGTTTACCTCACTCATCAAAAATGACGCTTTTAACAATTCCTTGGAGGTTATTTTATGCTGACGGATTCTGCATTACAGTTCTATTAATATTTAAAGTTATCATCTTCAAATTTTTATACCCTATACCACTATGTGGTTTGGGTATAATGACTTTGTGCTGCTGTTTGAAACTACCAAAAATATTTGACCTAGACCCATCTTTTCTTATACCGATCGAATCAGAATCACTGATTCGAATTAACGATGTACGTCCGTCCGCCCGTCTGTGTGTCCATGTAAACCTTGTAATCAAACTGCAGGTCGCAAATATGAATATATTTTGATGAAAATTGGTATATAAGCTTTTATCGGCCATAGGATGAACGCTATTGAAATTGGTGAGAATCGGTCCATGTTCAGACCTAGCCCCCATACAAATGACCCTTATGAAATCGACATAAATTGCCATAAGATCCAAATTGTCATATATATATTACTCAAATTGGGTTTGTATGCGTTTATTACATCCATTAATGAGTAGTCCATAAATTATCCCTATGGGACAACTCATAGTCATAGGCCCCGCATAGAGCTGCTTCCCGATCTTCACTTAAATATATCAAAAAACAAAAATATTGCAATGACTCTTCTCAAATTTTGTTTGTATATATTTTTGCAAAATACAAGTGACTTTACCAAACATAGTCAGGATCGGTCCATTTTTGGGCCTAGTCCCCATATAGATATAGCATCCGATATGAACTTTTTCATATCTGCAGACAAAAAAAATAATAAAAATCCCACTCAAATTTGGTTTATGCTTATTTTCTATGTCCAGTTAGTTGGGCCTATGAGATAGGGTCTCTAAACGCATGGTATAGGGTATCGCATGGCCGGTCTAGACCGACTATAATTTTCTTACTTGTTTCATATAAATTTTAAACGTTTCCTTACGTTTCGTATTATAGTGAGCCCATTATTATATCCCGACCATATGAGTGGTGTAGGCTTCTATCAATTTTTTGTAACTAGTTCTTTTAAAATGCTTGCTAGTTATAAGATAATTGTTTTCAAAGAAAATTTTAAAAATTAAAATTTCAATACAATCGCAAACTTAATAATTCAGAGTTTAACCAAACTATAAATAGTTCATGTTTATTGTGATAAGAAATTATTTAAACTATTGTTGTTTTCGTCACAAAACATAGTTTTTATTTTTTCATTTAATAAAAACCACAACTAAATTCATATGTATGTAAATTATATTATTAGTGTATCTGGGATATATAAATTATAAAATAAAGTCAATACAAATATTCGCGTACAAAAAATTAATTTCTAACAATATAAATAAAAATGTTTTTATCGTAACCTAAATTTGGTAAGGTGAACCCCTAGATTTGAAACTAGAATATTTTTATTTGCAACAAATGTTTTATTTAGCTTTGCAGATATATTCGTGCTCTTTAGATTTGTATAGCAAAGTGAGTTTATTGAATATAATCGAACTTAATTAATACTCTAAAAATGCTTACATAGCAATTTCATATAAAGTGGGAAACTGTAGCAATGGACAGAACATCTTTAGCTAGATTTACAAGTACAATACAACGATCATTGTACAACACTAAAAGGGTTGAATGTTACAGTGAATATTATAGCAGTTTGACTGGGAATATCCAGCTTATGCTACTGTAATCACAACATTCACTGTACAATGCAAACAATGTTGATCGTTTTATAATTTTGTGTGTAATATGATATTTTTATATTTACATAGCCAAAAATGTTCTTGTGGGTAATAACGAATTAAATTCATTCTACAGAGGATAGAAAAATAAGGCATCCGTATTATTTTATAACGATCTACTATATTATGTTTTCACAAAGTACAAAAAAAAAATAATTACATAAAAAAAATAAATTTTATTTTATTTATCAAAATTAATTACTGTGAATTTTGCACTTTAATTTTTAAAGCCTGCCTTGATTACAGATTTGCAGATTTGCATCGTCTGGAACATTTTTTTGGAGTAATGCTCAGTTTAAGATGCTACTAACACATACATATAACACATACTGTGTTGAATTGTGAATTGGCTGAAATTGATGAGCTCTGATAAAATTATTTATTAATTGAAAAAATAAAATTTCCTAGAATTTGTACTCGAATTTCGAGGGCTGGGCTCTGCCAGTAACAATTAAATAAAAAATATTTATTTATTTTTTTTTTAACAATTTATATATTTACAATTATTTGTTTTTATTTGTGAATAGATTTTGTTATGTTTTATACATATATCACTTGAAAGTAAATATAATTTCTTATAGTCTATAAAATCAAGCGTAATGAAACGCTTTAAATTTATATGAAAACCTTTGAAAAATATTTCAAGGTTTTAAGCTACATTATCGTTTCGTTACGTTCCGTTTTGTAGAATCGTGTATTTTGTGATGAATCCCAAAATCGAAGAAAACGTTGCTTACGAGTCAAAAAATATCCTAAAAATTAGAAATGAGGGTAAATTTTTTCATGAAAAAGCTCGGCGTCAATAAAACAGAATACCAGAATTATGGTTCCCAAATTAGATCTAACATCAAAGAATCCTTCGGCAAAGCGCCGTCTATAATGGGTATAACAGGCACACATACACCAAATTTAATCGGGATATAGGTATATGATTATCTGAATCTCACGAGCATTTTAGCTGGTCTGATAGGGGTAATTTGTGTGAGGGCTGAGACTGAAATGCACCGAATTTCACCAATTTAAATAACGTTCATCCTATGGCCGACAGCGGTTTATATACCAAATTCCATAAAAATATATTTATATTTGTGACATGTAGTTTGATTATAAGGGGACCGACATCGCTAAATCGTGATTCTAATTCGATGGGTATAATAAAAGGTGTAGCTCAAACATTTTTGGTAGTTAAAAACATCATTATACCCTTACCACATATTGTATAGTGTATAATAAGTTAATTTGGCGAAAAGTGGAACTACAATAAATAAGGAATATCTTTTGCCAACTGTAAAATACAGTAAGGGTGGGGTTATAATTTGGGGTTGTATCTGAAATTTATCAAATTGGATACATAAACATTTTAAAATAAAATTTACTGCGCCTTGTAGAAGATTTTTGGTTCCAATAGGATAATGATCCAATTTGATGCCTTTTCAAGTTTTTCGCTGAAGGAATCTAACGCAGTGCCCACAAGGTTTATAAAAATACTGCAGCCATTAGTCTTACCTCATGTGACGTATTTCTTTAATACTATCATTATGTCCAGAACTTTTCCATCTAAATGGAAATATGCAAGAATAGTTCCATTACCGAAAACAAAGTCAGAGTTCAGGCCCATAGATATTTTGTTATTTATCAAAAGTGCTACAAAAAACTTATGCACTTATAAATGAGGCCCATAGATATTTTGTTATTTATCAAAAATGCTACAAAAAACTTATGCACTTATAAATGAGCTTATTTATCAAAGAAAACATTTTGTTAACCGACACGCAATCAGGATTCCGTTCAAATCATAGTTGCGTATCTGCTGGAAACATACGTAGTCAACTAGATAATGCTAATTTGAATTTTTTGGTGCTTCTTGACCTTTGATACGGTAGACCATAGTACACTTTGTATGAAACTTATGAACTTTTTTAAGTTTTCTGATACCTCGATGAAGCTTCTTGCTTCATACCTAACTAAAGGCCTAGTTAGCCACACGTTGTTAAAATGTATCCGTACCGTAAATGTAACGTTGGCATTTAGAGCAATTATAGAACGTAAAAAACCAACCAGCGTGTTGCTGCGTAAAATTAATCAAACTTTATCAGCTGTTCACAAATGTCACGTACAAACGTAACAACAATCTATTTTCAACAGATTGGGACGTTCCGGTTACGTGACAGTTGAGTTCGGTAACTGCTATAAATGCTTTTCATGTAACAGAAAGAAACAGCTGACACGTTTGGTTAAGGTTACGTGTGGCTAACTAGACCTTAATCGTTGGCAATTCGTTAATGTGAATAACATGTGGTCTAATCCTTTAAGACTCACCAGGAGAGTGCCTCAAGGCTAACTACTTGGACCCCTACTTTTTTCAATTTATGCAAATGATCTACCTAAACAGCTTGACTAACACAAGATTTGTATCTGGTCAACAGCAAATGGACCTGTCTTAATCCAAATAAAGCAAAGTGAAAGATAATTTAAAAGATCAATTGATGCTGCCTTAAGAGATGATATTTTAATAAATGTGGCAAAAAGCAACTCTAAAAATACTGCCCAAAACCTTGGGTTGATTTTTAATAACAGTTTACAAACTTACAATTAATAACACTTTGATCATCACAATATTTCACCCCTTTACGCATAAGAATTCTACTTGCTAAGACTTATGTAGTTTGTGGTCTAATTTATGGATGTGAGCTTTTTGCAAGCTGCGATTTTAACAGCAAAAAGAGGCCTAACATTATATTCAACAACATTATTAGATATGTGCATGGATTAAGAACGCATGCTTCAGTCTCCCACATTTGTACAATTCTTTGTGGCGTTTCGTTCGATAGCCTTCTTAAGATCCGTGTACTTACTTATCTATACAAAATTATCTAAACACAAACCCCGCTATAACTTTTCGAAACAATTCGTTTTGCCAGAGCACTAAGAGGAAGGAACATTATGAATTACAGTTTCACTTGTATGCAACATCTTGATAGCAAGATAGCAAGATGTTGCATACATCGGACAATGTCAACCCAATCAGCCGATGATAATCCTATAGACCATTCGTGTGATTTACTGGAGTGCAAAATCCGTCAGCATAAAATAACCTCATAGGACATGTCAAAAAGCGTCCGTTTGCATGAGTGGGGTAAAATAAGTAAAGAGGAGACTTGGGAGTGTACGGATACTTTTTCTAGTAAGTGTAGATAATATTAATGTCCTCTTCAAAAACATATTGATATTATTTCGGTCCCAGAGTTGCTACTCGATTGAAAAAGAGGTTGCTACAAAAGAAAAAAAAATTCATTTAAAAATTTTAGAGATTATTTTAAGTGAATTTGAGGAAAATCTTTATGTTTTTTATGAAGCACAAAAAACGTCCTTTCATACAAAAAAAAACAGGATTTATTGATTAAACCTCAAAGCAAAAAAGAGCATTTAAAAAAGCTTGGGATGCATGTGTGGTAAAAAGTTCAATCAGCACCAATGAATTTAATATGGACTTGTCATGGCGCGGAAGTTGTAGTTATCTTCTGAAGTACATTTCGGTCAATTTATGTTTGGGGGCTTTCAAGACCTGTAGTTTAAAGCCACTTCCGATGATGACGCGGATAAATTAGTTCAGAAATTTTCTTACATTACAGCATTTAAAATTTAATGACAATAAAAAATATTTCCAGCAATGATTTCATTTTACAAATTATTATTTTTTATTACCTAGATTAAGTTACACATTTTTCCTTATAACAAAAAAAAAAATAAATAAATAAAAATAAACAAAAAAAAATATCATGCCGCACATAAAAAATTGTTTTTGGTTCATGACATTTCCCATGACAATGAGATCAAAAGTGATATTCCTCCTTTAAAGAAACATAATTGAAAGAGGTGATTAAAAGAAAACATTTTTACAAACATACAGACAGACAACAGACACACACAAGTACTTTATGGGTGGCTTAAGGGTTTATAAATATACAACGTAATATTGATTGCATGTATAAATAAATTATCAACGTACGACCGAATCTTATATTGTTTTCATCGGTATGCACAAAAATCAAAAAGAAGGAAAATTTCTTTAATTGTAAAGACACGGGCTTGAAGAAAGTTTTATTTTTGTAGATTATGGATAATATTAAATTTGATTTTTAGAGTATTTCTTTTTCTTCTTTTTTCTTTAATACGGCGTAAATTCAGATTGTTAAAGTGATAAATCAATAATCAATATTATCAGCAATTAATTTAATTGTTTTTGTTAGCTCCTCAACCAATAAAGAAAATTATTCTCAAAGAAAAATTTCACGGGAAAAGAACGTGCTAAAAATCTTATCAACAAGAAGGATAACTGCATTATGGACAATGAAACATACGTGCTTCGCGACTTACCACAGCTGCCAGAAGTAAATTTTTACGTAGCCGATACTAGATGACCATTTAAGATAGAAAAATAATGAAGTTCCCGAAAAAGTTGTTAGCTTAACAGGCTAAATAAATCGATAATCAATGTAATCAATCGATAATTAATGAATAATTAACTTAAATGCTTTTTGTGGCTAACTTTCCTTTCTGTTTTTTGTAAGAATATTCTGAAAGATTAACTTCCGGATCGTAACTCAACGAAGAATTTCGCGGCAAAAGAACATAATTTTATCAACAACATACGTGCTTCGCGACTTATCACAGCTACCAGAAGTGAATTTTTGCGTAGCCGATACTAGAAGATAGAAAAATAATGAAGTTCCTGAAAAACGGATGTGATTAATAACGATTTGTACAAAAAAGAATACTTGCAAAAGAGACACTCTTCCATTCCTAAAGCAACAATGCCGCATATTAGATTTTTTGTCTATGTATAGCAAAATTATCCCCAAAAATACTGTAAAAGCGTTAATGGAAGGAGATTATTCTGAAATACTTAAAATTTTCAAACAAAACAATTTATTTTGTAAAACAATATATAAAATGTTAATTCAAATAAAATTATCATCAATTAGTTGTATTTTTTTATATTTCGTTTAAAAGTTATTGCGATTTATTTATGTTACAATTTTTATGTGAACAAGTTTAAATAAATCTTTTTTATTGACTAACAAAACTTAAATGATAAAATAACAGTAAAGATAAACTAATTGACATTTTTATTTTTTATTTTATTTTTATTTATATATATATTTTTTTTTAATAGCAAAAGCAAAGATCGAAAAATGTTTATAAACATCTGTTGTAGCAACATGTTGTGTACGCCATCAATCATACCTATAATGTTAATAATTAATGACCGATGTTTTGTTCCACCGTTTTATCCCGATTTTGACCAAACGTATTATTTGTAAGTTTTTTCTTTTTAGCTGTTTTGCAGATTTACAGATTTTTAAATTTTGAGTAAATTGCATTTAAAATTGCTACTAACACATACATACACTTATACATACTAGCAGATTCCAGCCCTCGAAAATCGAGTGCAAATTCTAGGAAATTTTATTTTTTCATTAAATAAAGACCCCAAAGGTATGCTAATCAATTATAGCCAATTCACAAATCAACAAAATAAACAAACTCATTTTTATTACAAACACATTAACAAATTTAATAAACACACACATAGCATTGTATAATTTTGTGTATGTGTTAGTAGCAACTTTAAATGCAATTTACTCAAAATAAAGGGAAAATTTAAAAATCTGTAAATCTGCAAAACGGCTAAAAAGAAATACCTTTCAAATAATATACGTTTGGTCAAAAAAATCGGGATAAAACGGTAGAACAAAACATCGGTCACAAGAAATCGCCTAGTCTATTAATATTATAGATGCTATGTGTGTGTTTATTAAATTTGTTAATGTGTTTGTTAATGAGTTTGTTATCTTCAGTCACAATAATAATAATAAACCAAAAAAAGTGTTGGTTTGTTAATTGGCAAAGTTGAAAAATAAAGCTGCATATAAATTGCACTCGAATTTCGAGCTCTGGAATCTGCTAGTTCATATAAATACATAATTTGAATTTAAGTAATATTGTAAAGGCTGTTTATTGCTTAGATAGGGCTTACGAAAGGGCTGCTGTCAAACGAATTATCATACTGCGCTTACTCTTTGACATTTATGATCAGTATGCTCTGGCAAATCACCAGGAATAGATTCACGCTTGAAAAACGCTATCACATAATTATCGAAATTTACTTTGAATATTAGTCATGGATTTGCGCAACTTATAGATGACTACGTGATTTTTATGGCGCACATAACCGTCTAGATGGACGGCGCACAAGCCGTCCGTCGAAGTGATGTAGATTTCATATCAGATTCTCTCTAAATGATGAAATAACACCAAAACGTCGAAGAAGTGTGCGTACTGAAGAGAATATAGCCGCTGTGAACGAAAGTGTGGAAGAAGATCCAAATTTATCGAATAGAAATTGGGGCTCTGTCCGTCTACTACGTGGAAAGTTTTGCCTACATCCCTATAAGATCCAGGTGACGCAGGAATTAAAGCGACGATTGGGCTCTAGTGCAGTTGGAAACTGAACCGATGTTTTATCAAAAAATTGTATCAGGTTCACTTTTGGCTTAACGATTTTGTTAATAAACAAAATTTTCACATACAGACTCCATTACATCCAGAAAAATACACCGTTTGGTGCGGCCGGATGTTTTCGCCGGATCTTTTGGCCTTATGTGAGACCCATGTAAGTGGGGATGCTGATCCACAGGATTTTCACATATCGGGTTATCACCTTCTATCCCTCTTTATTCTTCATAGGGGCCTTGTTATGTACATTCGCGACAATGTTGTGTACCAGTATCAGCAACATCTGAACTGGAATGATGCAGAATTTACCCACTTTGGGTTAAGTTCAAAATCTGGTGACACATTTTACACTTCGGGTTTCTATATAGAAGCCCAAATACAGCATACCTATAATGGCTTCGACGCCCTTTCTGAATCCATTTCTAGAATCCTAGAGAGTTGCCCGAATAGTGAAATTGTTGTTGCCGGCGATTTTAATATTCACAACTCTTCTTGGCTTCACCATTCGAGTCAAACAACATCCGAATGCCGCTACGTTGAGCTTTTCGCGGCGCATAACCATCTTGCGCAACTAGTGAATCAACCAACGCACATTCCGTGCATTGAAGGGTAATAACAGAATACTCTCGACCTTTTTCTCACTTCACACCCTGATAAGTATGAAGTGAAAATATTTGCACCTCTCGGTAATTCGGATCACTGCACCATTTCCGCATCCCTTTCGTACTCTGTTCTTCAAAGTGTTTCAGCACCAGCTAGTTTTTATTTTTAGTTTTTATTTACGGCTGAGCTCAACAATTTTTTTAAGCATTTCAACTGGAAACTTTGTTTCCTGGATAAAAAGTTTGATGCTGCTGCGAAAATGGTGGAAAAAATAATAGTGCTTGGTATACGATTATTCATTCCATTAAGCACATTTCGGCAAAACCTAATTAAAAATTATGGTTTAACCGACCTGCAGAAATGCATCAGATCCAGAGAGGAAGCATTCAGATATTGGCGTGAAAATAAAAATTCCACAACTGAACTACAACGCAAACAGGCGAGAACTGAATGTGCCAAAACACTAAGGCGCCAAAAGTTTCTTTACGATCAGCGTCTTCGTGCTAAAGTTCGCTCTGCTCCTCGGGGTAGTAAGAACTTTTAGTCATTTGTTAAAAGGGTAAAGAACAATGCTATTTCTGCTATCCCAACTCTTTTAATGAATGACCAAACATTCAATGAACCGGTTGATAAGGCTAACCTCTTAGCTGAACTTTTTGCAAAAAAACTGGTTTTTGCCGGATAGCGATCAATCTCTGCCCGAACTTGAAAGTGTATCTTGTACTATGCCTAAAATATTCTTTCGAGCACGTGCAGTTAAAAAGGTTCTTTCACGGAGACCTGTTAGCTCTACTTTCTGAGCGCTGGAGTCGATCCATTCGCAATTTTGGCGAAAGTAAAGTGTTTGCTCTGGATATTTCCAAGGCATTCGATCGTATGTGGCACGGTGCATTGATATCAAAGCTTATTGCATTTGGGGTCGGCAATGACTTCTCTCGATTTATATCACGTTTTCTCAGAGACCCAACAATACGTGTTGTTATTAATGGGGTCTCTTCTAATGAGTTTCAGCTTAATTCAGGGGTACCCCAAGGTTCCGTTCTTTCTCCTTCTCTTTTCCTTATCTTTCTGACCTACCTTCTTGGTCAAACTCTTAATTCTATTTACTCTTTCGCAGATGACAGCAGCATTTGTTATTCATTTTCCTTTAATTGTATGCCAAGCCTCTTGGAGGTTGGGGGGGGGGCAAAAGGCAGACAATGAATGAGACACTCAATCAAGACCTGCTAACAATCTCCGAGTGGGGTGAAGCGAATAGGGTTGATTTTAATGCGATGAAGACTCAATGCTGTATGTTGACCCATAGGGCCATGGAATCAACAATGTCATCTGTATATATGGGTGGTATAGGTATTGAGGAATCGGATACTCTTGATGTTCTAGGCATGAGAATTCAATGTGATGTTGTTTTTCAAGTGTCGAAAGAAGCATTCAAGTGTCTTGGTTTTCTAAAAATGGTGTAAAAATTACTTCACTCCTTCTGATCTCCTTAAAATCTATACCACTTACATCCGACCGAAAATGGAATACAACTCCCATATATGGGCAGGAGCTTCAAAGTCTATTTTGGAGCTACTGGACCGTGTGCAAAGGAGGGCGTTGGCGCTCATCAATGACAGTAGGGTATCCAACTCTATTGATTCATTGGAACACCGTGCGGGATATGTTCTTTTGAGATTACCGAACTTATTCCAAGTGCCCGAGTTTCGGTTCGCTCTACCCGCTTCTCTAGTAGATCACATCCGTTTGTAGTCTATTGTCCAGTTGACCGCACAACGCATTACAGAGAGAATTCGTTTGTCAGTCGAACTAGCCGTATGTGGAATAAACTCCCCGCAGAAGTCTCTCCTGACAGTTATAATCTAATAAAATTTAAGTCAAATATCCACACACACAACTCCCTATTTCCTCCTTCCCATAACCTATTTTCCAGAAATCAACACAATGCACTGCATTTGTAGGGGACAACGCCTGAGTGTTGGTTAATATAAACAAAAAAATCAAAATTTGGCGATAAGTTGATTTCGAGAAAAGGACCTGTCAATTGTTAAGGACGTGCGACTAGACATCTCTCGATTATTTCCTGTGGGGACTACATGAAGTTACTGGTTTTCGTTATTCGTGACAAAAGGCCAGCAATGCTCGAAAAAGTGGCCCAAAATTGGACGTCCAGAATGAGCTTCGTTAAAACAGTCCATATGCTCGAAATCATTTTCAAATGTTAATACCATGTATTGATCTTTCGAATAAAAAAAAAATTTTTTTTTTTTTGATTAAAATTAAATTTCTTGTGTTATTTTTTACAACTTCAAGTTCTATCGGGCTTTTTTTTTTTTTTTTTTATTAAGTCAATGAATTAAATCCTTACAGACTATTTAATAGTGTTTAACTTAAACTATTTACAAAATATTGTGTAAGAAACAGATAAATCATGAATTCAGAAAAATAATTATGTTACGTTTAATTACATATGTATTCAAGGAAAAGTCAATAAATTGAGAAAGATTATTATAATTATTGCACAATCTCCGAAAAGGATCAGCAATGGAAAAATTTGATCGGCAAAATGGAACATAAAGCAGGTTGAAATGGCGGGAAAAACGTTGAGGAACGTTATATACGATGTTGTTAACAAGAAACTCAGAGCAAACTTCTCCATTGATGAGGTTTATCATTAAGGTTACATTCAGCATGGTTCGACGACTTTTTAAGCTTGGTAATTTAATTAAAGAAAGTCTATTAGGGTATGACGGAAGATTATAGGCAGGACTCCACTGCATACCACGTAAACAGAATAGAAGGAATTGTTTTTGTACAGATTCAATATGTTGGCTATGGATGTTATAGTGAGGATCCCAAATGATTCCTTTGCCCAACGCTTAATAAAACCAAGAACACCTCTAGCTTTATTTACCGTCATGGTTATGTGAGGAACAAAACTCAGTTTAGCATCAAGTAATATACCGAGATCCAAAAAATTATCGAGTAGCTCCAACTGGTATCCACCCAGAGCATAGTTAACTGCAATAAAATTACATCTCGAAAAACGCATGCATTTGCACTTTTTCAGATTCAGCTCCATTAAATTATGATTGCACCATTTAAAAAAATTATCAAGATCACATTGCAGATAGATATGGTCAACATAATGTTTAAAACTATAAAATATTTTGATGTCAACAGCGTACATCAATATATAGCAGAAGTGTATAACTTTTGGAAGATCATTAATAAAGAGGGAAAATAAAATTGGTCCAAGATGGCTGCCTTGCGGAACACCAGAAATAACAGCAATGTATTTTGAAGTATTATTATTGAATTTAACACTTTGTTATGATATGATATGATTTTATCCAGTTTAAACTGTAAGGAGTTAATTCTAATATATTCAATTTAATGAGAAGGAGTTCATGGTTGACTTTATCGAACGCCTTGCTAAAATCCGTATAAACAGCATCAGTTTGTTTCTTTTCAGTAAAATCGCGATTAATTAAAGTTGTTAGATGAAGAACATTAGTTGTAGTAGAACCTTTCCTAAACCCGTGTTGAAATGGTTACAGAATTGAAGATGTATGATGGCATAGATAATCCGTAATAAATTTCTCAAATAGTTTAGGTAAAGCACTTAATTTGGCAATTCCTCTATAGTTCGTAACATCAGACTTGTTTCCAGATTTAAATAAGGGGATAATATAAGATTCCTTCCATAATTTAGGAAAATAACCAGATCTGATCGATGCATTAAACAATAATGATACAGGCTTTGCTAAGTTATCAGCACAGCGATTTAAGATGCAGCTGGGTACACCATCTGGTCCATGATAAAAAGAAAGTTTTAGTTTTTTCATACTAAGTAAAACATCACTTGAAATAAAATCAGCAAACATATTACTTATAACGGTATCATCACTAGATTCGAGTTCAAGAAATTTCATAACTGAAGGATAGGATAGTTAGTTCCATTAATTAAATTTTTTAGTTCAGCATAGTTGGTTTTTTTAAAACAAAACACTTTATCATTTTTAATACGCATTTCAGGTCCATATTGAAAGGACAGTGAGTAGTTAATTTAAATTGTAGGATGATGGCGATCCTCGGGCAAAGTGATTGGTTCAGAACGAAATAATTCACAATCAAACGGATCATTGACGAATACTAAATCCAATAATTTATCACAGTCGTTATAAACATTATTTATTGAATGAAGACATAGATCAAATAAATCGTTAATGAAATTGTCGTGCCACTTTTTAGTTTTTATTGGGATCAATTCAGGAGCTTCCAGAGAATACTTCCATGATATAGAAGGTAAATTGAAATCGCCTACAACAAAAATTGTATCGTTTGGATCAACAAGTAGTGAAACAGATTTGATAGCTTCAGCATGTATATTGTACATTAGTTCACTAGAGTTAGGAGGTAAGTAAGAGCAGGTGAAGTATATTTTTTTGCATCTAAGCTTGATGACAACACTGACAAATTCAATAGTTGAAGATAATTGGAGAAAGAACTTCAGATGGGAAAAGACATGAGACTGCATAAGAACTCCTCCCCCATTACGGTCTTTACGATTACATCTATAAATTTGATACTTATTACATAGAATTTCAGTTAAAAACATCATCCTTCAGCCAAGTTTCGGTGAAAATAATAACGTGATGATTGAAATCAAAACTTTCAGCAAGCAGATTGGACATCTTAGTATTTAAACCGCGAACGTTCTGGTAAATAATATTTATGTGATCGACAGCATTTTCATTCAATTTTTTGAATTATTGATTTGACGTAGTGGAAGTTGGGCTTAAACGAGACTTTTATAAAAAAAGAATAATATGAATTGACTTATTCTGCAACATGCTTTAAGATTTTTGGGTCATCGCAGAGTGCTACATTTGTAGATCGATTGTCATGATTTATTTATATGTATTACAAAACATTCCCTATAGCACGGAAACAATTATAATTCTGCTTGTTATTAAGATGTGAGCGCTCAAAGTTGCATCTTGAGAAATCCGGTAATAAGTATACATTTTTTTTCATAAATTATATCGAGTTTAATATGTTATAACTTTTTAACAAAAAGAGAAATTTTTTTAAAAATAATATTTAAATGCCTTAAATCATTAATTGTTGTATTATAATTATATATTTCTATTAATGTGTGTGTGGCAGTTATCTGACCGACCCTTTTTTGTGATATTATTTCTAAATTCATTGAGAATATATGTATCATCGAAATTACAATTTTAAAGACCGTGAATACCGAATTTCAAGTCAATATAAGTAAAATTGGATTTCTGTCAATCTAGATTGGCCAAATGTGCATCGGTTCGAATCATTGGAAAAACTTCTTTATATTTTTTTAAATATTTCTAGTTTTGTTTTCAATTATATTTTTTTCTTCTATTAAATACATTTTTTGAGCCAAAAAATTTTAATTAAAAAAAGATTTTAAAAGAATGCAAAAGAAAGAAATTAAAAAAAATTAATTAATAATGAAAAATATTATAGATAAAGGGTGTCCCAAAATGCATGCATGATTTGAATTAAACAGAAGAAACAATTTTCATAGCCTTCACACCACTGTGCGACGAAAAATCAATTTGCGACTCCATAAAGTATATATATTCTTGATCCTTATAACAACTCAAGTCGATATGGCGATGTCCGTCTGTTGAAATAAAATAAACCATTTACCTGGGTAAAGTTAAGATAATATTGTTTGTTTTTTATTTCGGGCACCTCACCATGGGTGGGATTTGTTACCCAAATGCACAAATCTTAAAATTGGTACCGGAGCGTGTTTCACTACTTAATGGAGCGGTAGTCAGCGCATATTCCGATCCAGTGTTCAGAGCAGCGTGAGTTTATGTCACGTAAAACACAAGGGACTTATGTCCGTTTATGTGTCCATGTAAACCTTGTAATCAAACTACAGGTAGCAAATTTTAATATATTTTGATGAAATTTAGTATAAAAACTTTTATCGGCCATAGGACGAACTCTATTGAAATTGGTGCATGTTCAGACCTAGACCCCCAACATATAACCTCTATCAGACCGACTAGAAATGTCGTAAGATTTTGAGAAAAGAAAGTGACTCTACTTAATAAGATAAATTTTGGTGTATGTGTATGCATTGTGCTCACTAACTAGTAGCTAAAAAATAACCTCTGTAGGATCATTTTTAGTCATAGACTCCATATAAAGCTTATTCCAGATCTTCACTTAAATCTATCAAAAACAAAAATATTGCATAGATTTTTTTAAAATTTGATTTAATATGATTTTGGGAAATGAAAGTGACTTTACTTCATATGGTCATTCTCGGTCAATTTTTTGATCTAGTCCCCATACAAATATGACATCATATATGAACCTTTTCATATCTGCACGCCACAAATTAATAACAATTCCAGTAAAATTTGGTTTATGCTTATTTACTATATCCAGTTAATGCCGCAGAAAAGTTGGATCCAAGACCCTCGATAAGCATATATTAAGAACGAAAACCTGTGAAAGCAATCCATACTAATTAAGTACAAATTGTCAACGTAAAAATTGTATGAGTGTATTTATTTAATAACAAATTAATATTGATTTAAAATAAAATGAGAAGTTTCAATTAGTTTAAATAATTGTTCCCAAAGTCTGGCAAATATCCACCGAATCTTATTTTTTTTTTCAAATTGAATGGCCGCTATTATGCTCAAACCGATTAAATATCTGTGTGTGTAGCAGAAAAAAAAAACATTTATATATATATACATATATATATCTCTTACGATTTAAATTCAATAAATAATTGAAATTTATGCAAAATTTTTATAATTTTTTGCCGTTGTTTTGTTGTTTTGCACAATAACCTTAAGCTAATGCAATATATTTTAAGAAAAAAAATGCAACAATATTAGCACATCAATGGTGTATATATACACTACAGTGGTGCACTTTGTATAGTGTTATGATTATATGAGATCAACCTACGCCACCTTTACTAAAGCGTGTGATTTTCTTTAAAGCGTTACTTTCCAATTTTCTATGCTGGCAAGGTGGCGGTTTTAGTTTTCCATAATAGTTTTGGGTTTTCATTGTTAGAAATTTTATTGTAACAGTCAGATGGCTTTTTTTTATTTTGTATTTTTTTTACATTAAAATAGACAAGCTGAGGAGAGAGAAAAAAATCTAATAAAAAGTAAAACCGCTTATAACACCAACGCACTTCAGTTAAGCACTGTGAGGTAGATCCTTGGAACAAACCATTTTTATTGAGTGAAATTGAATTGAAAAATAATTATGTTGTATTTTGACATGGCCTTTATGTAGGATGAAAACGAAATGGAAAACACTGACACTTAAAGCTGGCACTGGCACTGGCGCTGCAGGATAATTTATGACAATTATGCCTTCTGGGATATCTTAACTCCAACGTATTTATCAAATAATTTATTAGTTGGCCAAATTATGTAAACATTGTTTGAAAACATTTTGCCATTAAATAAAGAAATAAAAAGTCTAATCAATTACTTTTATGCAAGGCTAAGCAACATTAATGATTGTTGTTAAATGAAAGGAAAATTTAATTAATTAATTTAATTTACGTTTTTATTATGAAATTAATAGAAATTTTATTCTCATTAGTCTTACAAGTACGATTTACTAGTTGGTCCTCCCAGAAAGCGCTACATTATGGATATGTGATAGAAGGGACAAAACTGAAGAAGCTGGATTGTTTAGCCGCCCAATCTCACATTTAGGGGAAAAAAGGGTAGAAAATAGATTTTTTTAGCACAATTTATCACATTTACTCGTAAGCAAATTTGGGATCTTTCGAAGACATACGGTCAATACGTAATTTTTATTAATGTTAGAATATTAATAAACAAAAATTTGAGGTGTTTAATTTTTGACTAACAGTTATTTCGGCCAAAACTAGGAAAATAACGTAGAAATTTGAAGTTCTTCTTAATGGGAACATGTCGCTTTAACCAACATCTATCATGAGTAATCCGACTAACAGACTCGCATTTGTTTGGAAGATTTTTGGCTACTGCAAGATATAATAATAATATAGAAAGAAAAAGAAAAAATCTGGACCATATAAAATACATATATTCATTATCTTTATAACAAGCACAGTTGATATAACCATGTCCGTCTGTGGAAATGATTCATTAACATCTTGAGCAGGTTGTTATTTAAAATCATCAAAATTGGTTTTATAGTTCCCGAGATATCAATAAAAAAGTAAAATAAAACGCATTAAAAATATGATTTTCTATGTTGCTTTTGTTATCGTTGTTATTCAAAACTTTAAACTTTTTGTCATAGCTGTAATTGTTGTTGTTTTTGTGGTCGTTGTGTTTTTAGCATTTGCTTCATGAGCGTGTATTTATGGTTATACAGTATGTTTTATATTGGCTTAGACCGGTATTGCTGCACATTTTTTTTAATGTTATACCAAAATAAATACAAAAAAAAAAAAAAATCGGCAATATCAAAGAAAAAAAAAATTGTAATAATAAGGTACATATTACAGAGCTTCAGTCTATTTTAGGGGCAGTAGCCTAATCAGTTCCAAATCTTGATCACTTACAAGGTGGCTCATAAGTAATGTTATGATTATATCAGTGACAAATTTTTTGTTTACGTTTTTTTGGCTTTTTTTTAGAATTAACTTTGAAAAACTTGTGAAATTTATGATGAAAACCCAACATAGAACAAAGAACCAAAGTTGTTCGTGCAGTTCGTAATGATGTGAACATTAATCAACTATTGGTGATGACCAGGCGGTATTTGCAAAGAATTTCACATAAGTTACAAACAAGTCATTGCACACATCAAAACGGAGAAAATGGTCCATTAAATACGTTATTTTATGAGATAATTCCATGTTTTTAAAAAAATATTACAACGAAAATATCTTAAAAAGGTTCACAATGGGTTAATCGATTTTGATATTTTTTTTATATCATATGAAAATCACTGAAACAAGCTTTCAAATATTATATACAGTGGTACAGAAAAGTATACATACCCAATATCAAAATTGCTTTTAGAGAAGGTCGAAAACTATTTTACAAACAACAACTATGTTCATATTCTCTTAAAAATTATACAACCTAAATATTATGTTTTTTTGTTCCAATTCGATGTTGTTTTATGAACTTCGCAAAAAAATCTCAGCATCTCATTAAATTATGAATATATGATCTTAGAGAAGTTGCATCCAGCATAGTATATAGTTTCCGATGGTTTTAACAATAGTTTTGCTGATTCTGCCTTAAAATCGCGATTTGAAGGTATGTGATGTTAACTTCGCAAAAGATATATCTGCATTTCATCGGATTTTGAGCATTTGACCATGAAGAATTACTACTCAGCATAGATCTATAGTCCCCGAAGCTTTTATCAAAAGTTCTGGTAATTTATCTTGAAAATAATTTCTTCGCATATATAAAATTCTCGTTGGGTCCCGGCAACGCTGAGAGTAAGAATATTAATTCACAGCAAAGTTATTGAAATTAAAATTCAAAATTAAAATATTTTATTATGTTTTGGAGAATACCTAGATGCGGGAACTCTTCGAGATTAATGTGGGGAGACTAGAACTATCTACGTCGAAAAGAGTTTCGGCTTCTAGCCGTCATCAAAAAAATAATAAAAATATTTAATCAGCACCTCAGGTAAAGAACAGTGAGATGCTGATACCGGGAGACCAGTTGTCGGCTTTTTCGGATCTGAAAACGATAGTTTTAATCTTCTTTTTTCTTTAAACACGTTTTTAACAACGTGCGATATAATCTTATATATGCGAAGAAATTATTTTCAAGATAAATTACCAGAACTTTTGATAAAAGCTTCGGGGACTATAGAACTATGCTGAGTAGTACTTCTTCATCTTCAAATTCTCAAAATCTGATGAGATGCAGATATATCTTTTGCGAAGTTAGCATCACATACCTTCAAATCGCGATTTTAAGGTAAAATCAGCAGAACTATTAAAACTATTAAAACCATCGGAGACTATAGAACTATGCTGGATGCAACTTCTCTAAGGTCATATATTCAAAATCTGATGAGATGCTGAGACTTTTTTTGCATCTCATAACTTTAAATCTTTAAATCGCGATTTTAAGGTCAAATCAAGGTCAAATATTGCCGAAACTTATCAGGAACTATAGAACTATGCTGGATGGAGATGATAATATTTGAGATGCTAACTTCATAGACACTATTAACGGTATTTTTACCAACAAAAAAGAGCACATATTTTCTTCGTTATTGTTACAAACATCTGCCGGTTTGGATTTTTTAATAATGTGTCCCAAAACTAAGAAAACTTATTGTTCAGCATCAGAAAAAAAATCTCTACGTGAAATTTCTGAAATGGTCAGCTGTCCCAAGTCTAGTTTCTAAACGGCATTCAGGAATTGTAAAAATAATAAAAACTTTAAGAATAAACCAAGAAGTGCTCATTGAGGGCAATAAAAAAATAAAAAACAGCTCTTGATTTTGCCAAAGATATGGAAAATGTTTCGATTGTCATTGTCCAACCAGTAACTGTACGTAAGGTACTAAGAAGCAGAGGATTTCATAGCAGTTTCCCGAAAAAACAATTATTAGTGATATAAATAAACCAATAAGGCTCGAATTTGCTAAAAAGCATATAACTTGTGATGAAAGCAAGTGTAACTTGTTCGGCTGTGATGGAAAACAAAAGGTTTGGCGAAAAAAGAACGAAGAGCTTCTACCTAAAAACTTGCTACCTACAGCAAAGTATGGAGGCGGCTCTTTTATGGCATGGGGTTGTATAACGGTGGGGGGAGTAATTTAGTTTTTATGGAGACATATTAAACGATAATATAAATGATTAGAAAATTGGGACTTTCTGGAAGCTGGTACTTCCAACAAGACAATGACACAAGGCACACTGTAGCCATTGAAGAAGATTGGTTGTTATATAATGTGCTCAAACAGCTTCATTCTCCTTCTCAGTCGCCTAACTTAAACCATGTTTAAGACAGGTCAAAAGTCGGGTCATCAGAATTCGTTTTAGAGGTATGGTTCCTTGGGCAAAGTTTCTTATTTTTATCCCTAAAATATGATTTTCCTTGTCACTTGAGCGATTTTTTTTGCCTCCCTGCAATTCGACCCGCCCTAATATATATATTGCTCAATATACTAAATAACAAAGTTACTAAATAACCAATAACATATCTCCATATCATAATTTGAAGCTTAAGAATCGGCAACTGTATTAAAATGGTAACCGTACCCAACACTGGTTATAATACTGAGTTTAATGCCGTTTTCTTTTCTGACAAAAAATGTCGCCCTTTTTTTGCCCGTTTTTGGAAAAGTGTATTTTTTTTATATATTCTGATTTAAGAGCAACCTTTTATATATCAATCGAAAGGTCTCAAAGTGCCGTGTTCATAAGTGCAAAAAAATTTTGATTATTATCCTCTTGGAAGTCATAGGGTAAAATATACAAAAAAGGGGAACAATGGGAAAATATTCTCACACTATGAGCTGAAAGAAGTCAATGGCTGGAATTTTTTGTGATTAACGAGGGCTCAACTTTGAGACCTTTCGATTGATGTATAAGATAAGGTTGCTCTTAATTCAGAACATATAAAAAAATACACTTTTCGAAAAAAGGGCAAAAAAAGGGCGACATTTTTTGTCAGAAAAGAAAACGGCATAAGACACATGTTTAAGACATTTTTTTTTTTTTGGATAAAATCAGGAAAAAAATTTTAAGTATTTAAAATATAACTTAAAGGAATTCGTAACCAATTTATCTGTAATTGTTTTCCTCGAAATACAAGGAATGGTGTCAGCATTATTAATATCGAAAGAAAGCTTGGGATCCAGATTATAAAAATCTTTTTGCTTCAAAAGTTTCGAGACGTTTTAGAAAAATTTGATTTTAGAAAAAAGTAAAATTTATTTGATAATCTGTACAAAATCTTTTTTGTGCCAGACAAAAAATGTGTGTAGATTTTGAGGACTAACTATTTAAAATCCGGGGGTAAATGCACACATATTAAAAATTTTTATATTTTTTTTGCAGAATAAAATTTTTTTGCAAAAAAAAAAGAAAACTAATTAAATCAAATTAAACCGGCCGCCCTAAGTAGAATAATTTCATATAAGTAGAAACAATCTAATCAATTATAACATATTAATAATAACAATGTATAATAAAATCACTAGTGAAGACTTAAAGAAACGGGTCGGATTAAGAATATCTAGAAGTTATAATTTTTATAAATATATGGTTTCTTCTTCTCACCACGCACTATTTGGAGAAAACAATTCATTTCAATGAACAAAAAATAATCTGAAAGTTAAAGATTTAAACTTTTAAAGCTAACAATGTTAAAAATTATATTACAGTTATAGCTACACATATCAGCATTGCAAATGAAAACATAAAATTAGGCCATAAAAATACTACAAGTCCAAAAATGGAAAGCAGTTATTTTATAATCTTCAAATCTACAAATGTATTTTTATATAAATACTCGCAGAAAATGAGACTCATTATACCCTACACCAGTATGCGGTCAGGGTATAATGAGCTTGTCCTGATGTTTGTAACTACCAAAAAATTGGACCCAGACCCACCTTTTATTATTATCAAATCAGAATCATTTTCTAAATCGATTTAGGTCGCAAACATGAAAATATTTTGACGAAATTTGACATGTAAACTTTTAGTGACCATAGGACAAACGTTAATGAAATCGGTGCAAGTTCAGACCTAGTCCCCATACAAATGACTCCTATGAGATCGACTTAAGTTGCCATAACATTATCATATAGATTTCGGTAACTACTGCCTAATATTTTCTTAAACCTATCAAAAACAAAAATATTGCACAGATTTTTCTTAAATTTGGTTTGTATAGTATATGTTTTTGCAAAAAATATGTGACTTTACCAAATATGGTCAGGATCGATCCATTTTTCGAACCAATAAATATAGCATCGGATATATATATCCGATATCCAATTACTTGGACCCAAGAGAAAGGACCTCTAACCACATGGTAAACTTCTATTAATATATTGTCAAAATCTGACACTGCTTTTCTGTCTAAATATTTACAAACTCTGTGTTTTTGAAAAAAAAAATATTAGAATCTTGACTATTTTCCTATACAAAAATTAGATTTAGTGTTTAGTGTTTGTAATGCTATCAAAAATTGTCGGAATCTGAGACTTTTTTTTATAGATATATTCTCAGATGCCCAAACGGATTTTCTATAGAAAATTGTTTAAAATCTTAGAAATTCTTCAGAAACTGCGATGGTTTTTATATCGAAAAGTTGATATAATCTGAGACTGTTTTTTTTTTATAGAAATATTGTCTTAATCTGAGTCCGTGTTTTTATTGATTGTTTTTCTATAAAAAAATGTAAATGCATTTTGAAGAGCAAAATAAAAATTCATACCATCTATTTTACTATAGACAATATTTAGAATCCGAAATTATTTATTTATAGAGAATTGGTTCAAATCTGAAAATGTATTTCTAGACACATAATCTAAGAAACTGAGAATTTTTTTTAAAGGAAATTTCTTAGAATATGAAACTGTCTTTCTATAGAAATATTCCCAGAACTCAAACTGCTTTTTTTACAGAAATAGAAATTTTCTCAGAATCTTAGACGGTTTTTCTATAGAGAAATTTTCTATTCTAACATGATTTTTCTTTAAAAAAAAAAATTCTAAGCATTTGAGGCTGTTCTTCTATAGAAAAATTCTCAAAATCTGACAAATTTTTCCATTAGCTGAGAATCGGAGTAAGTGTTATACTCATTTGACAATAACGTAAAGCAATCAGATAAAAAAACGACATAAAGATTAAAAATTTCGACTAATTTCCCTAGGTGTATATGACGTTCTTTCAAGCTAACACAAACGGGGCTTAACATTTTTTTATACCCACCACATCATTGCGTTTGTAACGCATGGAAAAATGCATTTGCGACCGCATAAAGTATATATATTATTGATCCTTATAACAAATCGAGTTGATAAAGCGAAGTCCGTCTGCCGGTCTGTCTGTTGAAATTACGGTCATTCACAAATAAATAAAGTTATAATATTGTTTGTAATTATTTCGAGCAGGTTGGTATTGGAAATGGGGTAAATCGGGTGTCATTGTGCCGAGATATGTCCAAAAAGATGAAGACACTTCTAAAAAAATTTCAAAATTCAGTGCCTTTGTCGTAATAATTTAATATTAGTTTATTAAATTATCAATTTGTTGCTTTTTAAAATATTTTGTTTACATTTGTTAGAAATAGTGCAATAAGTCCAGATATTAATAAACGTTAAACCAATATGGGGGGTACTAAAAATACGGTACAGCAGAATTTAACACTCTTACTTGTTTTTTTTAATTAAAATTAATTTTAAGTGAAAGCGGCGACGTCCCCTGACCGGCCATTCAACACTGATGGTTCTTGCTAAAAAAAATTTAAATCCCGAGATTTCAGGATTTTCGATTAAAGTTTTAGAATATGATCTGCACATGATGCATCCATCGAAGAAATCAGTAAAACCATTGTTACGATATTGGGGAAACAATTTAAAGTTTATTAGACGATACTTTGGATGCAATTATATTCCTAAGATATTTTTTAAAACAATGAAATCTATAACAATTTCTCTTTGTGTAGTGAAATTAGATTAGAAAAAATATTTTAAATATATAAAATTACATAATTATTTATTTTCGTTATTTCATTAATTTTATTTATTTTTCAGATTCTTTATTCGTTTTTAAAATATTTATATTTAAAACATATATATATATACTGGCAGATTCCAGCACTCGAAATTCTAGACAACTTTATTTCTCAACTTAGCCAATTCACAAACCAACACTTTTTTGGTTTATAATTATTATGAATGAAGATAACAAACTCATTAACAAACCAATTAACAAATTTAAAAAATACACACATAGCATATGTATAATTTTATGTATGTGTTAGTAGCAACTTTACTCAAAATAAAGAAAAAAATTAAAAATCTGTAAATCTGGTGAAAAGCTAAAAAGAATATAACTGTAGAACAAAACATCGGTAACAAGAAATCGACTAGCCTATTAATATTATAGATGTATATATATATATAAAGTGGGTTACAACACATCGGAAACTTTTACAAAATTCTGAATTTGACAGTTTTTTTAAAATAGTTTCGCATTAAGATTTTAAAATTCTGTATTTTTTTTGGCGAAATCACTCTTTTCTAACGAAAGATAAAAAGTTTGTTACAAAAAATACAATTTAAAAAAGAAAAATAAAAAAAAAAGTATTTTTTTTGGTGATGAGAAAAGAATGGAGACTTTTAAGTGTCTGTACCAAAATTGATTAAAAAAATTTAAATAGAAGACTAGAGGACCCCTGCTGCTCCGCAGCATTATATTATATATTAATTTTTATAATATAATACCAAAATTTGCCAAGAGAAGTTAACGTACAGTAATGCCAAAATATGCCAAGAAAAGTTAACGTACAGTAAAAGTAAAGTTGATTCTCCACGCATAACTTTCCTGAAACCCAACGAATTTAAGCAGTTAATAGCTCAAAGGAAGGAGCTTGATTTACTGAATGTTCTTAGACCTATGTCAACAGCCTATGTTAATTAGAACTCAGTTATAGAGGTTTGAGAGAAGAAAAATATTGAAAAAAATCTTGAATGCAAAGTTTATTCATAAATTCTTTTAATATATAAGATGATATGAAAGAAAATGTATAAAATCTTAATCAAATATTTATAGTTTCAGACGTATTCTTTCAACTGTTTTTTAAACACAATTGTATTGTATTATATTAATCTTATAATTAATTATTACAAAATAATGACAAGAATAGTTTTGTGAAGAGTTAAAAACCAGAATAACAGATGATTTTACTGCTGGTCTTAAGCAAAAGAAAATTTGTGCAAAATATTTTATGAATAAATCCATAATTTCAGAAACTATCAAGAAATATCGTGAAAGAGAGTTACGATAAAGACTCAAGATTTGGGCGGCAGGCCCCGCGAAACCACGCAGACAGTATAATTTAATAGCAAGAGTTTAAAAAATGTCCAAAAATGATACCTAAAGAGGTCATTAAGAATCTGTAACTAAAAATGTGTGCTCCGGTGAGCAATTGAGGCTGATTTAGGTTATCTTCCTGTGAAGAAACCACTGATATCAGAGAAAAAACGGCTGGCTCGTATAAATTTTGGTAAAGAATGCATGAACTGAAGGTCATGTAGGAAAAACGTTTGTACGAGGACCAAAGGAAAAAAGACTAGACCCAAAATATACAAATAAAATTGTTAAGTTTGGCCGTGGGAATATTATGGTATGGGGTTCTTTTTCGGGATAAGGAATGGGTTCAATTTATATAGTAGAAGATAATCTAACTGGAATTGGACACAGAAAAATTATAATGACGTAATGTATTCATATGGGGAGGAAAATATGCCCCTGGTCTGGAAGTCCAAGCATGAGAAAGACCCAAAACTCTCCTCCAAAGTTGTAATCGAATGGCTACAATCTGATGGAGTTAGTGTTTTCGAATGGCCAGTCCAAACACCAGATTTCAATCTCATAGAAAATCTATAGGAAATTAATGATAGGAAAAAACGGATACGATTTTACACAAACAACACAAATCTCATAAAGGCAGTTAATTCAGAGTGGCAAAAAATTTCAATGGATATCATCAACAATTTAATTGACTCCATGCCTCGGCGTTGTGAAGCAGAACTAAAAAATAATAGATACCCAACAAAATATTGAAGCCAAAAATAAGTAGCCAAAACGGTTATTTCTAGCCGGCCTGAATAAGGGTTGCCATATATAGGCTAGAAATAACCGTTTTGACCCCTTGAAAATAATACTTATAGGAAAAATCTGTTCTTTTTTTATTTTGATCCTTTGTAACTTTTATGCTGAAAAACAATTGAATACGGGCGGTATACCATTAGAATCTACTCCCATGCGGCTTTCACCTGATATATCACAACCCTCATTCAGGTCGGCTAGAAATAACAGTTTTGCCCACTTTAACATTACATGCTGTTATATGCGAATATACATTATTTTTTATATGAAATTAAAAAATAATCATAAAACAAATTTATTATTTGTCAGATATATGTTTGTAGTCTAAATTTAGTTATTAAAATATTTAGATATTCGTTTTTTACTTAAATAAAAAATTTAATTTGCTGATGTTAAGAACTTGTTAACATTAACATATTCTGTTAGAAATCTTAACAGATATTTATTTCGATATATATCTTCACACCCTTCAAATCTATGCCACATTTATTTCAATCATTTGATTGGAAAAATATTTGACAACAAATATCCATTTGCAACCCTAGTTATTATATATTTAAAGAATACATATGTATATATAAGTAACGAACGGATCGGCCGCAGCACCTCAGAATTCATTAAGAATTTTACAATTGTTGTACCTTATTCCACACTAATAGTTCCCGAAATATGCCAGCGCCAAAATCATTAAAAAGGAACAAAGGTGTATAAACATTCTAGCGTTTATCTTTAAATGTTGTTTATCTACATTTACATCCCACGATGTAAAAGGTATTAAAATCGGCTTTAATATGACAAATGGTTTAATTTTTTTCTTTTTGACAAATGTCAGTATTAAAAAAAATATATATATATAAGTTGTTGCTGATAATCTTTTGAACTCCTGTGCTAAATTTAGTAAGCGAGTTTTCTAAATTTATTTTATATTTTTAAATAAACTTTACGTCATCTCATTCATTTATAAAAAATAAATTTTTCATTATTTGACTTTAATAAAAGTGGCTACAGAAAATGGTTATCCAAATACCAAAATATAAAATATTTTAAAAAAAATATATATAATTTTACTGTTTTATTCATATCTCAGGTGTTGAGAAGTCATCAACAACATATATTTATTTTAAGATATCACAAAATTTTGTTCATGTGATAATAATCTTTGCCCTTTAGAAAAACACAACAAGTAAGCAAAAATTTTAGTCGGTCTAGACCGACTGAACGATACCATATAACATGCGTTTAGAGAAAAGGTCTTAGGTCCAACTAATTGCATATATAGAAATTTGCTATTTTTATATGGGGACTAGGTCAAAAAATGGACCGCTAATGGCCATATTTAGTATAGTCACTTATTTTTCTCAAAAACATATGTAAACCAAAATTGAGGAAAATCTATGCAATCTTTTTTTTGTTTTTTGATAGATTTGAGTGCAGACCCGAAAGCTGCTTTATATGGGGACTATGACTAAACATGGTCCTACATGGATTATTTTTAGAGTATTTATTAATAGGTAAAAAAACACACATAAACCAAATTTAACCGATATCTATATGACAATTTCGATCTTATGACAATTTAAGTCGATCTTATGGGGGTCATTTGCATAGGGACTAGGTCTGAACATGCAACAACTTACACCAATTCGGATTCCGTACATTCTATGGCTGACAGAAGCTTACATACAAAATGTCATCAAAATTTATTCATATTTGGAACCTGCTGTTTGAATATTTACATATTTTTTAATATATGTATTTATTTAATATTAGAATTTAAAATAATTTTAATTTCTCTGAAGATATTTTACAAATCTATAATATTAATAGGCTAGGCAATTTTTGTTACCGACGTATATTATTTACAGATTTACAGATTTTTAATTTTTTTCCTTTATTTTGAGTAAATTGCATTTAAAGTTGCTACTAACACATTCATAAAATTATACATACGTTATGTGTGTGTTTATCAAATTTGTTAATGAGTTTGTTTTCTTCATTCACTATAATAAACCAAAAATGTGTTGGTTTGTGAAATGGCTAAGTTGAAAAATAAAGTTGCCTAGAAATTGCACTCGAATTTCGAGTGCTGGAATCTGCTAGTTAATACAAATATCCTAAATTCTTACATAGTTGCATGGTTACAAGGTTTACATGGTCACACAGTCAGACAGACGGATAGACGGACAAAGCTAAGTCGACTGAGAAAATGCCTGGGCCAGATATTTTTGGTAGTAACAAACATCATCACAACTTATTGTACCCTCACCAAAGAGTAGTATAGAGTATAATTAAGACACATGTCATTGTAAAGCACGTCTCAATACCTTCGATTATAGTTATAGGTTATGAAGTTTTGAACTTCAAAAATCACAATTATTAAAGACTACTTTATTGAGTCTCTTTAAATAAATTTTACACTTTTTGCGATGCTATATTTCAGGAACTGTTACGAGCTAGAGCTTTAAAATTTTAAATATTTCTTAACTTACTAAGTTAAAAAGAACATTAGTGTCAAATATTATCAAATTCAAAGAGGATACGACAAGAAAATAATTATTTTCAACGTTGCTTATAAATAGAAGTCCCTAATGAGTTCCAAATGTTTCATAATTTCGAAAATTTTTGGAAATCGCGGTATATACATTTTTTTTTTTTAATATTTTATAAAAAAAAATCATGTGAGCCCGATCACAGGGGAGATGTGTAAACATCTAGTAATTAAAGATTTTTTTATGGCACTTTTTTTAAATCAAACAGAAAGCGTCATCTATGTATCACTTATAGCAATCAACTGCAGGGGCTCTGCAAATATAAAAATATTTAATATTATATATTATTTCAACCGGTTAATTTTTAATATTTCCTTTTTTATTTTTCATTTTTCATTATTCGTTTTTCATTTTTCGTATTTCATTTTTTATTTTTTAATTTTTCGTTTTTAATTTTTCATTTTCCATTTTTTTTTTTTTGTTTTTTCATTTTACATTTTTTATTTTTCAATTTTAATTTTTTATTTTTCATTTTTTTTTTTTTTTCATTTTTAATTTTTTAATTTTATTTTTCATTTTCTATTTTTCATTTTTAGGTTTCATTTTTTATATTTAATTTTTAATTTTTAATTTTTTTATTTTTAATTTTTAATTTTTAATTTCTAATTTTTAATTTTTATTT